>CM040432.1:29331142-29889125 GCA_022702705.1 Papilionanthe hookeriana x Papilionanthe teres | reverse complement strand
CCTTTAAACTTCCACATTTGATTTCAACCCTCTAGGTGATTAGGGGTCTATAGTCAAGTTTGTGGAGTTTGCAGGGAGTTTAGAAGTGGTTTGAATTTCTAAAAGGTGGGTCCCAATTCTAGTCCTCTAAGATAGTCAAAGGAAAAGCCTAAGGCTAGATCCTAAGCACTAAAAAGAAGAAGGGAAGACCTCATCAAAAATGAGGTCAACAATGTGCTCTGCCCTCCCACACAACCAATGCAAATGTAAAACACATGTTGAAATCACATACTGTCATTATATTCTGAGTTGTCCTCCCAGAACGGCCGATAAATGAAACTTTCTCGTTATCCGGCACTACAGCATGAATGTGCGTTCCATCGATTGCGCCGATGCAACCCTTTACATACAACAGAAATCAATTCAATATGCAGTCAATTAATATGTGGTTGCAGCATACAAGTGTACCTTGAAATATGGCATATATCGGTCATCGTTGCAAATCTCTACTGGCGTCCTTGCAAAAGTTGGATCGGTTGGTTTTATTATGGCTTGTGCTAGACTAACAAGAGAACTCAAACCAACTGAGAAATATCTGCTTATTGTTTTGGACAAGTGTTGGAAGCGTTCCATGGCTCCCCGCTTAGACTCGTTTTGTGATAGAATGTAAAGTGTTATGCCTAGTACTTCACAAGATGTTGTCCGAGAAGACCCGTTGAGTCCATGAAATTTTGTTAGATCTATTAAAAGATCATTAAAAACTTCTTGGGACATGCGGAAGATGTTTCGAAATCTTGTTGGGTGTCCTGAAAGCATTTCTCTCATCAATTTTTCCCCAATCTGAGATGACGTGTAACAGGGTTCACGATCGACGTACGTATTATAGTATTGCACCAGTATACTTACAGCTGCATTTCGCCGTCGGCGTCGGACTTCCTCTGGGTCCATGACAATATAAACTGCCTATTAAAAATAAACTAAATTAAGATCTTTAGATATCATAAGTGGACTAAAAGAAGCACATGAATGAACTGTACTTGGAAAATAGAAAGCTTAAACATGAGTTCAATCTAATAAAAATTGTCCAAATAAATACATGACTGGTAGTTCAATCTAGTGGATGCAATAAATTTAAGCAGTGCGACATAAAATCAAATAGTGCGACGGTCATAATAATATCGAATATATTCTACTCGTCGCTCTTTACTCAATGCACTAAAGAAGTCTCGATGTAAGGAATCACGGAAGAGGTTGACAGCAAAGTAGAAAAGGTCACGATCCCCAGTAAACTCTGGATCGTCCTCAAGAAACCTAACGACCTCATGTACGTCGCTTTTCTGAACTCTGTGAGGAGCATCATTAGATGAGTCCACTAGGTATGATAGCTGGTCTCTCATAGATGGAGCAGCACTCTTTCTCTTTTGTCCATTCCGGGGGCGCTTTTGACGGTTTGTTGACTGGATTTCAGTTTGCTCGTACATGCGGATCTCCGCTGAATCGTTTGATAGTTCCACGGCCACATGTTCTGGGGTTGCTTCAAAAATTGTTTGGCTAGGGGCAGCTGAATATTTCCCAGTAGCTACCACCCCACTAAACATCCTGTCGAGCTTGTCCTCCAATTCTGGTTCTATCCCGACTTGTTTTGAACTTTTTCGTTGTAGGAAAAATCTGTAAAATATAATGAAATCTTATTAGAATGCCAAAAATAGTAACTGATTAACATTACAGATATTAATTGAATAATATCTTACCGCAAGCCTTTCAGTCCACCATGCTTCTGATGCAGCAATTGTTCACTTCAACGAATCCCAGCTCAAGTCAGTCGATCCTTGCTTTAAATCCTTCCAAAGTTTCCACTCTTTCTTGAGTTTGTCCCATTTATTTTTTAGCTGTAGCCTATCATAATCTCTGCCTGTAACCTCCCTAAAATTTGTGACAATGTTTTGCCAACCTTCTTTGCTGAACAAAGAAGTTGGCCTATTCCCTTTGTGGACTTCTGCTACACATAGATCGCTGAAAATTATTTTTATATCCTTCTCCCAAAGTGCAGGAGTAGCAACTTCTTTGTTCTTATTAGCCATACTATGAATAGGACAAATATTAGTTATATCTTTACTCATACTAGCATTGACAGATATAAATTGCAATTAACCAACTAGTACAGGTAAGCACGGAGAAGAGAACAATTTACGTGGTTCGGTCTAACTGACCTACATTCACGGGAAAGAAATGATATTTCTTTATTGCTGAAATAGAGAATATGTACAAAGAATTTCAAAGTACCATAAACACTCAACTCCAATTTACCTAGAGTTACACATCAATTATACCAAATGTTACAGAATATATGGAGATACAATTTCTAATGCAACAAGAACTCCGATGAGCCAACAAGAAATGGTGCTAAAAGACTGAACTGACAGGCAATCATAGCTTTATAATCAAAGAGTAGCCACCATAGGAAGTAGCCAGCAAGAACAATTGGTAAAAATCATATGCCTTCTCCATCTTTCTGTAGGAAATCAATCACCATTTTTTTCTTTTTTTTGCTTTTTAGTACGGCCAATATCATTTCCCTCAAATATAAGGTCATTATATATCATTCACCAAGAGCCCACTCAATCACATAGAATCACCCAAAGAGTCACTTCTAAACATTGCATAACTATGAAAGCAGGTAGCCAGGAATCATGGTATACACAAAATGCATGACCCATTGGATAATGACAAACTTGATCATATTACATTCAAATGAAGGCCAATATGCAATTTAGGCATTACTTTAAAAAGGAAAGGATCGAATTGTGCAAATTTACAATTGAGGTTTATCTTTATTAGAAGAAAATAGCTTATCAATTGTAAGAAAAAATACTATAGAATACATCATGTACTTGAAAAGTTGAATGGCCACAAGATCTAATAATTTGAATTCAATTTATTTGAAATTTTGAAAAGGATACATTTT
This sequence comes from Papilionanthe hookeriana x Papilionanthe teres, assembly GCA_022702705.1. Classification (NCBI taxonomy): domain Eukaryota; kingdom Viridiplantae; phylum Streptophyta; class Magnoliopsida; order Asparagales; family Orchidaceae; genus Papilionanthe; species Papilionanthe hookeriana x Papilionanthe teres. The sequence continues at coordinate 29,886,181 of CM040432.1, read as the reverse complement.
ACAGCTAGTGTATCAACCACTTCTTATTGCATGCAAGCACACCAAATAAATTTGATCTTCACTTGTTGGAAGTTCCAACTTATTTTGAAAATACAGTGCTGTCATTTTGGCTGTAACATTGACTTGGGTCCTTTCAATCATTTTTCTTGCCAAGACCAGAACTAGTAGTGCACAAAACCTCAACAAAACTATTAAGCATTTAAGTATTTTCAACACAATCAATTGTACCCCATTTGAACTTCATGGTCAAAATCGGATTTCCAATAAAAGCTAACCATAATTGTTTGACACAAAATTTCTTGTATAGTAAATAAATCCTTTTTGATAGGCAAATCCTCAAAAAAAATAAAATAAAATAAAATAAAATAAACCTATTAAGAGAAACGATTGGGATCTAAACCTTGTCGTTCAATACTTAAGCAAAAATTTCAAGAAGGTAATCACGCGTGAATAATTAAGGTATGTGGTATGCATCTTTTCACTTGTATTTAACTACAAGTTCTGTCATTTTTCATGAGCAAGAAGAGAAATTTATAAATGGACAACCATTCATGTAATCATCCTATGCTTTACCAAATTAAAATGATGTTGTGTACAAACAGTATGAGATCATATGTAATACAAGTCATGTGTAAGGTAAAACGATGCATCTAAACTAAGCAAAATCTAACTTTATTTTGCTTAAACAACAAATAAAATGACAAAATCAAAGGAGTTCCATGTATGATTGCCACTACCCTTCCATCCTTACATGGACGTGCATAAATAAATATATGGAATGATAATTTTAATTTTCTTACCAAAGGTGTTGAAGGCATCCCGAAATTCAGTACCCATATCTTAGAAAATGGACAGTTAAGAAAAATCCATTCACATTAATCCTATAGAGCTACTAAAAGCCCAAAATGATCCATCCATAAATATTTAACCATACAATTCAATAACTCATTAAACACGAGCCCAAGTAATGTTGTCAGGTAAGCATCATTAGCTCCAGTGCTTTCTGAATGATCAGAAGTATAGAAACTGAAGCACTTTAAAATTTACCATGATACATCCGTGATAGAACATACCAAACTGCAACATTCTTTCAACAAAATTTGAACTCCTAAAATCCTATAGAAAAAGAAATCAAACTGTCGTAGATGTTCCCCACATGTTATTGGAATTCTCCATAACAGTTCCATCTCATATGTGATTCATAATGCCAAATTCCTGTAGAAACAGAATCACAAAAAAACGAAATTCCAAACTCCTAAACAAGTAGAAAATAAAATGCTCTCCATAGCAACATCATAAGAAAGTCTGAATTTCAAGACTCTCTATTGGAATTCTCCATAACAATTCCATCTCATATGTGATTCATAACGCCAAATTTCTGTAGAAACAGAATCACAAAAATAGGAAATTCCAAACTACTAAACAAATAGAAAAGACAATGTTCTCCATAGCAACATCACAAGAAAGTATGAATATCAAAACTTTCTGAGTTCCCAATATATAAAAAATGGCACCTTGGATTATATTTTTCATTACTACAGTAAAAAAAAAATAGAAACTTTATAGCGATTGCTGCAAAATCTGAAAATGTTCGAGAAACAATTATTAACATTAAGATCACTGAAATTCAACATGGTTTCCAGCAGAGAACTGCCGTGGCATACTGAGAACCGATTCAGAAGAGAAGATTAGGCAAAGAGATGAAGATAACAAGTCTTTCAATCTAAAAAGAAAACTTTAGTGGCCTCTGAGATGCACATTTCGAATCACATATAATAATATAAACTAAATCTGTAAATTTCTAGATCGATAAAAATACTGTTCACAACTAGATGGAACAAATGAGAACGAGAATGGGAAAGGGAGAGGCGGACGGGGACTCGGGAGGGAAGGATCGAAGGTAGGTTACCTTGGATTCGATCTTTTCTCGCTCGAGGAAGAGGAGATATCGTCGGCTCACGAGAGAAGGTTAGGGCAAAGGGAAATCGAGGGCGAGGCGGAGCGAGGGCAGAGGCAGGAATAAAATGTTCAAAGCCGCGTTGAAGTCGGGACCACAGGGGTTATCCCGCGGTCCGCTTTAAGGCCGCTTCGCGGTGATCTGCCGCGAATCCGTCGTCTGTCACGGGAGCGTTCTCACGACTTCGCATTCACCGGCCGCGCCGCAGGGGTTATAAGCGGAACCAAACGAGGCCTAAATTTATTTAAAAACTTAAGTTTGGGGGAGGGAAGATAAATACTAAACTTTTATTTGTTCTTAACTATTATATTTTTAAAAGTTATTAGCATAACTTCAGGCTGTTGAACCTCTTTGTAAGATAACTAAAACTTTTTATTTCAATTGAATATTATGGAAGGATAAGATGAAATTTTTTGGTAATAAAAGTTGATTTTATAGAAGTAAGATATTTGGTATGAAAGGATTTGATTATAGTTAACTATTTAAAGTAAAGAAAACTGTATTTTTTAAATATTAAGGGACTTAAAGTATTGTGTATTAAGAAGAAATTGTGACTTTAAGAAAAATAATAAAGTTTGTACCTAAATATAAAATAAGATGGAGCTTCAAGTTTGAACTTTAGAAAGAGGAGAGTGAAGTTCAAAATCATTAAAGGTTATCCAGATATAGTAATCCTCAAGAAAAGAAAAGAAAAGAAAAGAAAAGAAAAGATTCAAAAACAATCCCAAAGAAAAAAACAAAAAAAAAGAAAGAAAAATGTTTATGAGGAGAAGCTTGAGGAGATGTCTAATAAAAAATTAGCTTCACTTGAATCACCCTAAAGGGAAAACTTGATTTCATTTCTGAATTTATATTTAAAGTACTAGCCTACATTCTAGTAAAGTTTGCATGAACTCCTTTTTCACATATTCTTTTAAGACACTCTTAATATGACAATTTATGGTTTATCTTAAAATAAATAGAAGACTAGAACTCTTAGACTTGATTACTGAATATTCTTATACCTGTAATGTTGACCTGAGTTACTAAACTTTTTCTGAAAATCTAACCAATATATTCTTTTGAATGAAAATTTTAGTGCCTTACAGTTGAAAAGTACATTGCCTAGAGTTATATTTTATGTAGTAAAATGATTACTTAAAGACAAGTAATAGTTTAAGTTTAGGGGATTTTGATGCATCAAAAATGATTACGATTTTTGCTATCTAATTTTACCCATTTTTGGTGATATTGCACTTTAAAGAAAGGTATTTTTCATGATTTGTTGCAGGAATGATGATTTCATGTGATTGGAACGAAAAGATGCAAAAAAGAATGAATCCAGAGCAAAAAGGAGCAAAATGGTGAAAAAAGTGTTCTAGCGCCACCGGCGCCCAAATACAAAGACTCCAACAATTATTCGACATGATAGAGCACCGCCGGCACCCTATCTGGTGCCGTTGGAGCCCAAAGTTGGTGGAATTCAAAATTTGAGAGTTTTGGCGAAATTTTGAAGGATTGCCTATGGAAACTCTTCGGATTTCGTCCCTAACTCTTAAATAACTGATTTTGGACGAGTGAAAGAGAGTTCTCTTGCATTCTATTGCTTTCTCTTAGTGTTTTAGTGCGTGTTAAGTGTTAGGGTTTAGTAGAGTAGTGTGTAGAAGTGAGGATTTGAGAGGAATTCTTCTCTAAGGAGTGAAGGAGAAGTAAAGTGAGATTGCTTCTTCCTTTCCATTCTAAAGAGAGAATCAAGTATTGTAAAGAAGAGAGAAGAGGCTTCGAAGGAACTTCAAAGAGATTGCATTGGGGAAGAGAAAGAGAGATAAGTTATATTTTCTTATGTGGTTTATATGACTTTTCTTTTATATATAAAATTCATGTTTTATTATATCTTCTCCATGAATTCTGAGTAGTCTTCTTTGTCTTTCTTTTTGTGTAGACATGTGATGATGGTTTGATGAGGATTTGATGTGCCTTTAATGTATTGAAGAGATTGTGATGGTTTTTCATTTAGAACTTAATTTACTTTCTATTTGGCTAATTGAAATGTTAAAATATGTTGTTGAACATTAAATTTGAAAGGATTTAATGTCCTACAACAATAATGAAAGATCCATTCAATCTCCATGGATGAATTGTGTAGTTCATGGGAATTGCATGCAAATAAATAGGGAAATGTGTTTTGAAGGACTTCATGTGGAGATTTCAGGGCGACAGGCTAAAATCACCAAATTAGTTCTAAGATTAGTAATTAATATCAAAGGTTAGCCTTCGGGTGAAGGGTGAGTGGGAGCTTCGAAGTGAGAGCTGGTATCCTCCCATTCTAGCCTTAGAGTTAATGACTAAACATAAAATATGTCAATGTTCTTTTCTTATTTAGAGGAGGGGGTACTCTTCTAAAGGTAAAGAATCATCTATGCTCCTATTTGGCACAATAAATTAGATAACTAATCCATATCAATCCGCAGACATATTCTCATTGGAAGAAGAAAGATACCTTTCTCATATATATCAAAAACCTTTCAAATACTTTGTTTAATGTGTCTGTTAGATAATTTTGTTTTCAAGTTATTAGAAGTAATTGTAGTTTAGTTAGTTGTTACTATTTTTTGCATAGTAGTAGTAGAAGTAAGTGTTGAACTTTAAACATAATTAGAGTATAGGATTTCGGTGCTTTATTATAACTTGTGAAATTTTTAATTTACTTCAACTTAAAACCTGCCTGTGAGATTGATAACCAGGACTCCATTAGAGCCATGTATTACTTGATACAATATGTATACTTGTAATGAATGCTTGGACTTATCATCATTAAAAATATATAAATTTGAGTTCATAAATTCTTGCAATATAAGTCCCGCGCATCACCATCCTAGATCCACGTAGCCCAACGTATTTGGTCATGGACCAAGGGTCCCCAATTTAGGAAATCATTTTCATTAAATGGCGAAATCATATATTTCTTTGCCTAAAACTTTTCCCAAACCCGTTAATCACCATTAAGACTCCTCTCTAGCTCACCTGAGCACCTCCCTTGGCCTGGCCGGTCGGCCTAGTCGCCGGAGCACCCCACCCAAGAAAAAACCCAAATTCACCCACATAACCTGTACAGCTCCAATTGGTCATTGCAACTGTTTAGCACTCCACCTAAGCAGCTCAGTGCACCCAAAAGCAAGCCTTAAGCTCAGCTACAACCATGGTTATTTAAACCCCTCCCCCTTTTACGACCAAAGGAGAGAGACAAAATTACCTTGGGGAGACTCTGCCCAATTGTTCCCTGAGCTTTTCCAAGACCCACCGAGTGCAAGCCCACTGTCCTTAGCCATTCAAACCCACCGCGTGAGCTCAATTTCAAAGCTCAAAATTCACTCCAGAACATGAAACTGCTCAAAACTTTACAGAACTCAAATCAAACTTACCCACACCATCACCAAGGCAAGAGAAGATTCTCCATCAAAGCCTCAACACAGAACCCCTCCAACCTTGACTCTAAAATTATGCTTGGTCGAACTTGGTTCTAGGCATTTCACTAGAGCAAGGGACTTCATCCACGAGCTCGTTGGACCTCCCTGCAGCTTTTGCAACCATATGATTGAGGCCTCCCATCTCAGACTAAGGTATTGAACTTCACCTTCTTCCCGAGCTTATTTCGATGCTTTATGCACAGTGAGTTGATTTCAAGCAAGGTTAGTCATATAGATAGGTTATTCTAGGTCAGATGAGTCCATAGAAACAAAATCGAAGTGATTTGGTTGAGTCTAGGCTGAGATCTTAGTGTTAGAAGGTGGATGGCTTACAGGTTAGGTCAGTTGGGGATGATGACCAGGAGTCGTTGGATCGTGCGTGTATTGAATGGATAGCCAGGATCACGCTGGATGCCCTCTTGTTACATAAAGCGCAGAGCTGACTCAGATGGAGGCATCCTGTAGCACGACGATGCGTGGAGTTTCAGAGCGCCATAGGTTGAGATGGCGGTCGCGTGTTTAATTAGAAAAATATGGATTTAATGAAGGTGTAGAAAAATCATAAAAATAAAATAAAAATTCCCTCCAACTCAGTGAATAGAGGAGAATAATGTGGAATTGGTTTCATATATTTTTTATGCACATTTGATTTTTAATTAATTAAACACTTCATTTAGTCTTTTGATTCTCCATAAGCACACATATTTTATCATGACATGAAATTTAGGAGTTTTGTTCTCTCTGTCATGAGGTCTTCCCTGATTTTTTCAAGGTCAGGGGAGATCTCTATTTTTCAAGTTTATTATGTCTGTTTTGATTTTAAAATTATAAAAATTATAATATTCATTACAAAAATATAAAGATATTTTGGTAGGTTCCCTGTGACCAAAGGACCATAGAAAAAATGTAAACTTGATTTAACTCATTAAAACTCACTCTAACTTTAATCAACTCACTAAACCTAAAGAAAATTAAATTGGACAAAATATAAATGTAAATGGTACAAAATCATTCTCCACTGTATTTTAAGATTAAGGGAACCCCCATAAAAATTTCAAGCTAATTGTTGTTAATTTGGCCACTAAATGGAATTTATTATGTAAAATGACATTTTTGACATTAAAATAATTAAAATAATTAAAATATAATTCAAAAAATCACAAAGTTATATTTGGAGGTTCCCTGTAATCAGAAGAACATAATAAAAAAATAAAATTGAATTAAAATAAAATTTTCACTCTTTAAGCTATTTTAAATTATAATAATTAAAAATTATTAAAATAATGAGAAATAAAAAAAAATCACTAAAAGTATAAAAATCCACTAAAATGTTAAATTTAGCTTCCTGATCATTTGGGAACCACTAAAATAATTTTTCTAATTTTTTTAAGCGGAGATATTATTTTTAAAAGGGTTAATAATATATTTTTTTAAGCTTAAAATGGAATTTTCATAATTTCTCACTAAAATAATTCTAATAATTAAAACATAAATTAAAAAAATATAAAATTTATTCCTCTAGGTCCCCTGACTTCAGAGAGATTTGATAAAAATATAAAACTTAATTTTCCACCTGATTAATATTTTATATTTAATTAATACTCTTAAACTTAAAATAATTAGAGAAATTAAATTAAAATTTAGAAAATCATGAAATTTGGTCAAAGTGGTTCACTAGTTTATGTGAACCTTCAATAATTTTCTTAAGAGTATATGATTTGTTTTGATTAAGTTATTGAATTATATTTGAAAATCCTATTTTTGCATTAAAGTAATTATATAAATTAAATTAAAATTGAAAAAATCATATCTTCTCATCTGCTGTTTTAATTGACCCATGGATAGGGTACCATAAAAATTTTAGAATCATTTACATTACATTTGATAAATTATGAAGTGTTAGGTCCTTATGAGCAAAATTGTAATTTTTAAGAATTTAGCCTTAATCAATATTTAGGCTTAATTAAAGTGCGAAATGGGCAATGAATGATCTTAATTAATATGAGTAGATGATTGAAACATAAAGGGATAAATGGTAGAAACCCATCCCACCTTTATTACATTAAAAGATAAATTGACAATTTCCAATGAATTACTGCAAAATGGAAGACAATAAAAATTAAATGATCCTCTTAAGGTTAGGGGTTGAGCTTTGAAGTCAATATTCACCAATTCAATACCCCTATGTGATGTTCAAATGATAATTTGATACTTTGATAAGAATCACACTCGCATGTATAACTTTTCTTAAAATTGCAAATGCACCCACTAAAGTCTTAAGGGCTTGATAGTGAGTTAAGCTTCATCAAATATAATTAATGAGGTTTAGAAGAAAACTTAATTAATTTCACACATTTTTCAAACACTACAAGTCCACTCCTAAATCAAGATAGGCTATGTCTTGTAATGAACAAACTTGCCCTTAAGGGACCTTCACTTATATAATTTACCAAATGAAATGAGATAATTACCCTGTTCTTAGGGATAATTAAAACATCAATATTCATTGAGCATAAGGGCATGATAGAGATGAGTCGTCAAGTAACGTAATAAGTTTAAATGAACTCAAGAATTTTTAAGAGATGGTGAGAAGTTCGGGGCCCAGTCTCTTGAACTTTCTCATAATCTTTTGGATATCTTGAAAGACGATTAAGCTTATTATGTCTTGCTTGAGGAAATCATCTATGCATTTGAAATACGTCCCACCAAGTTATGTCATAGGACTCGGTATGTCCATGAATCTATCTATAGGCCTTACTTTCCTGCAAATTATAAATGTTTACTGCAAAAGATACTAAAGTTTCAGGTGGAGAAATGAAAAGACTCGACAGATACGCTTTTATAGTTTAAAGCACCTTCTTTTCGTGCACTTTATTTACAATACTTTTCATGCTTATAAGCTTGCATGTTAAATAGCAATGTCACCTTGCATATTAAAACCAAAACCTTTAGGATAGTCACAAAACTGAAACCAAAACCAAAATCAAATCACATCAAAACAAGATAAAATTCACCACCACAACAATCAATATATAAGACAACTCAAAATTTAATCACAAACAGAACAAAAATCACAAGTGAAACTAAACTAAGCTTTAACTCGTCTTAGGATCCGAGGTTGTCATCTGATATGACATAAATCCTCCTATCCTCCAGGTCATTCACATGACCAGTATCAAGTGAATGTAAGCCCTAAATAATAAAATTGACAAGATGAAACACTGAATAACTATCTCAAATCGGAGTCAAACAATAGGATAGTTTGGGAAATCACTAAGATTTTTCTTGGAGTTGTGTTTTCCTCTAGCTTTCTGCTTCTTTGGATTCCTATAAAAATTGTTCCAAACTTGAGCCATTCACCAATTGGATTTCCTATCACCACAATTTCTTGAAGATCCTACCTTTTGGAAGTCATGAATACAATAATTTCTGATCTCAATCAAAAGTTTTCTTAGGTGACTTCAGTTATCTAAGATGTAATTAACTATAGGAGCTTGCCTTTATAGGAACTTAAAGGCTACAGATTAATATAAACTCTATCTAATTCTTTTACATTATATAGGAGAAGTTGTCGGTCAACATAAATGGTTCGTGGACCAAAAAGATGTCATAAATTTTTATTTTATTTGATTAAACCTCACTACCAAGCAATGTATCCATTCTTCGGGATAGATGTATGACTTGTAGTGAAGTGCTTGATTATTTAAACTACTGGATATATGAGATCGGTTTGATTTCATATTTAAAAATTAAAAAAATGATATTTTCCTTAAACCTATATATATTTACATAAATTAAAACCCCAATCGATTCTGTCAACCGACAGTATAATATATATATTAATTTAATTTGTCTTAATAATATCTCTCCTCTTTATGAAGCATATTGGCATCATGAGAGCCATGCATTTTTTAACCTTGTTTATTTATAATAGAAACTAACTAAAAAAATAGCATAAGGAAAATAATGTTAATCACCCAATCCTAGCTCGACCGTTGGATTTGAAATCATTTGTTCGAAAGAGGATCGAAGCTATATAAACTAGGAACACTAGTGATCAAATAAAATTTATTTTTAAACAAAAGCCTAAACTTAGAGATGGGACCCGACTATTTTTTATATATTTTTCAATTCATTAAAAGGTGAGAACGTTTTAGATATCTCAGGTCTATTGTTCAAAGTGATGGTGATATAGATGGAAATGCTATCAATAGAGTTTAAGTTTGTTGGTTGAAGTGCAGGAATGCATCAGGCATATTGTGCGGTAGAAAAATAATCGCTTAGACTTAAAAGAAAAAATTTATAAGATGGTGGTGCGACCTGCAATGTTCCAAGGTGCAGAATGTTGGCCTTTAAAAAAGAGACAAAACAAAGTTAAGCTTTACTGAGTTGATAATGCTTAGGTAGACGAGTGACTTCACACTTTGAGACAAAGTGCAAAATGAATATATTTGTGATAGGGTTGATGTAGCTCCAATGGTGTATAATATTAGAAAAGGTCATCATAGATGGTTTGGTGATATTAAACGTTGACCATCTGATGATCTTATTAGGAGAGTCGATGTTTTAGATTCGACTTATGTTAAGAAAGGCAGACGTGGGCCTAAAATAACTTGGGAATATTGTACAAAAAATGATCTTAATCTATTAGAATTAAATGAAAATATGACACTTAATAGGACGCAATGGAGAAAAAAGATTCATGTAGTGACCCAACCACTTCGGGCCTGTTTGGGGCAGCTTATAAGTGCGACGGCATTTTTGAAAACGCCGCCTCATTGTTTGGTTAAAACTTATCCATAGATTATTTAAATACAGCATTTCCGATTTCTATTACACGTGACCCGCGGAGAGACCCCGTTGGGAGACGCCCGCGGGCCGCTTTTTTCCTTCGCATTTTCGACCAAATCTCTTCCGTGCCCCTCGTCGCTCGCTCCTCTGCCTCCTGCAAACCCGATCGAAACTCTCCCGCGACGAAGGCCTCCTCTCCCACAACGAAGGACTGCCTCTCGCGATCCTTCTCTCCCACGACGAAGGCCTCCTCTCCCATGAACTCTCCCGCAACCGAAGGATCCATCTCTCGCGATCCTTCATGCGTTTTGGATCGTGCCGTAGCCGCTCACCTCGTCTCGCCTCGCCTCGCCAAAGGTTCGCCACATTACGCTTCGCCTTGGTGATCCTTGACTCCATTCGCCTCATCTTGATTCTACCCAGGTAACCTCTTTGCCACTTCTTCTCCACAATTCTTTCTTCTCTTACAGCGAGGAAAGGGGTTTCTTATTTGTGCTGGAGGGAAAGGAAAACAAGGTTGCCTTTTTTACTTGTGCATGATATGGTGATTCATCATCCATATGAATTTAACTCAGACATGTAAATGTTTTGTTATCCAAATGAATATATCATATTGGTGTGACATGTAAATGCAGAAGAATTGGTGACAACTAATCTAAAATAGTAAATCAGTTGTTTTCAAAACTCACAAATCAAACAGCTAACAGCTTATCCAAAACAGGGGCAGACTGGTCATTTATTCAGAATCAGTTGTTTTCCAAACGCACAAACCAAACAATAGTAGAACTTATCCAGGATCAATTGCGTATCAATGATTATCGGAATAAGTCTATTTATCAGCAAGTTCTGGATAAATCTGCATTGCTTCAAACAGTACCTTAATAGGATAAAGATCTTTTGTTGTTATTGTTGTTCCTTATTGAACACTAAAAATTTATATGTCAAATATTGCATCTAATTTCTTTGCATGAGAATCTTTTTTAGCGCTTTAAAAGGGATGAACATTGCAGATGATTTTAAAAGCAAGTAACATGCCTGAACCCAAGTTTTTGCTATCAGTCCATGGTTTCACGGGCGTCAGACGTCATATAAAAGCTGAAATTACAGGTTTGAATTTTATTGCCAATTCTGAAATATGTTAATTTTATAAATAACATTATTTTAAATGCTATATTTGTGTGTAATTGCCCCAATTAACGGGGTTGAACTGCCGGACGGCCAATAAAATCATAAATATATTTAAAAATGATAATACATAAGATTTATACACATAAAAACATATATTTCAATTTCTGAAAATTAATATAGTGATATGTTTTTTGTGATATGGATAAATTAATATTATAAATGTAAAATAAAAAAAAGATCGTGTGAGATGAGTAAATAAATAAAATTTAGTGGTATGTATGTAAATTAAATTTATTTGTAACGATAATTTTTTTTATTTGATCTGAGTGATCTGAGTGATAAAAAAATAGAATTTAGGTGTTATGCTAGTAAAATACATAAAATTTGGAGGTATGTATGTAAATGCCTGGGAGAATTGGTCCCGGTTCGCCGGTTCGCCGGTTCGCCGGTTCAACTCAATTTTGGACGGTTCAATGTGAGAGGTTTTTTATGCCAACTAGAATCGGATTTATGGCCGGTTCACCATTAAACTTGTGGAACCGGCCTGTCTTGTCTGATTCTATATTTTAATCCTTATAAAAACCTACTGAAGAAAAAAACTGTTAAAATAGCCACTCTCCACTAATCTCTTGGTTGAGAGCTTTAATCCTAGCTACAAGATCTAAAATTCGGTACTCAGTTTCTCTGTGCTCTGAAAATCAACTTCTCCAAAAATTCTGTTCCAATGAAAACTTAGTGCATGATATCAAATACTAATAATCATAAATTAAAAGAAGAGAGAGATTTATAATTCTTTAAATCAAACTTTGACAAAAACTTCCGTTAAGCTTCTGATGAGCTGATCTAAGAAGAATTAATTAAAATTCACACCCTCTCTAATTTGATCAATTAGATCAAGCCCCATATAAAGATAGGATCCAAGAAGATCTACTCATCTTTTTATTTTTCTTTTTAATGGAGAGTGCAAATTCCTTCTCACAAAAACAAAAACAAAAAAGGAAAGAAGGAAAAGAAAGCTTTATTCATACAAAAAAAAAAACAGCATGCTTAATTTGACATGAGAAAGCTCATAAAGCAAGAGTTCCAACCCTGATTAAACGAGGACTATTATCTGCAGTACTTGTTAGCCTGGCAGCCTCTATTATAAGCATTCCCAGGCTTGTTAGCGCCTGCAGCTGGCCTATCTGGATGCAAAGCACCATAACTTATGTGGTTGCCTGTCTGAAGAAGCTTTCTTCCATTCTCTGGCTCTAAACCCCACTCTGATATATAAATATTCTGCATGAAAGACGAGTTATTGTAGCCATGGATATGAGCTTCCATGACTGTAATGCCACTGCAGCAGCTGTTGCAGAGATATAGTATAAGAAGAAGAATAATCATAATATATGGTGAAGAACTTGCTCTTCTTAGTTCGGTCGCCATGGCTGCCTTTCCCTGGCTTCTGCTCTGAGTGCCAATGTTTATCAGTACGTTTCCTTCTATTGTTAATTTGAAAGCTCATTGAATCACAAGCATGTGAGTGCATCAGCTAATAATTTATAAAAGTGTGGGGTTCTCCACTTTTTAATGGCTCACCTGCCCATCATGGTTTGTCCCCCTCCATGTTCTTTGTTGTTATTTTACATTCAAGAAGATTTACATGTATACCACTCAGTACTTATTAATATACAAGTCTAACAAGTAAATTTTTTTTTTTTACATGCATAACTCCTTATGCATTAAAAGGTGTATTTCATTTTTAAAAATTAAAATGGATTTCTTTTTTATGTGATATCAAAGGTTTGAGTGGTTAAAATGTAAAGACATAAAATTTGGATGGTAGATGGTAGATGCTCCCTAACATTAAGAGGAGATTTTTTTATTATTATTTTGCATTTTCATTGTTATGGGATCTAACCGTACAATCAAGGCATGGAAGATTAACATGGCATTTTTAAAATTTAGATCACAGTTTTCAAATGTTTATTTGAAATTAAATTAATAAAAATAATTTAAAAAAATCTATTTAAAGAAAATTCTACGTCCGAATGCCAATTCTAAACTGGGGTGTGTGTTATGTATTTAGAAAATATTATTATAAATGAATATTAAAAATTTTGCAACACCTTAAGCACCACATCGAGGTAAAGCAGCAGCTTCTATCCATTTGGATACATAGTCTACTGCTATCAAAATGTATATATTTCCGAAAGATGGTATAAATAGACTCATGAAATCTAATCTCTAACGTCAAATATTTCAATTTCCAACATATAATTGAGGAGCATCTCATTTCTTTTAAAAATATTGTCTACACGTTGACATCGATCACAATTTTTAATATAAGCATTAACATCCTTAAAAATTGTAAGCCAATAAAATCCAGATTGTAAGATTTTATATGCAGTTTTATCTACACAAAAATATCCCCCATAATCAGAATTATGACATTTTTGAATAATTTTATAAGTTTCTTCTAAAGGCACGCATCCTCGAATAATCAGATCATTTTTTTGTTTATATAAAAATGGGTCATCCCAAAAATAATTCATAGCTTCAGATAAAAATTTTTTTCTCTTAGTATGTCAAACCATAGGGTAAAATATCACTGGCAATAAAGTTTACAATGTCGGCAAACCACGGAACACGCCACTCATTGATAGTGAACAATTTTTCATCAAGAAAATGTTCATTGATTTCATTTTCATAGCAGAGAGATTTTTCATAGTCAAGTCTGGATAGATGATCAGCAAATTCATTATCAGCACCATTCTTATCTACTATTTCAAAATCAAATTCTTGCAAAAGAAGAATCTATCTTATCAGTCTCAGTTTTGCATCCTTCTTTTTCATTAAATATTTAACAGCAAAATGGTCAGTATGCACTACACATTTTGTTCCAATTAAATATGATTTGAATTTATCAAAGGCAAATAATATTGCTAATGACTCTTTCTCAGTTGTGGTATAATTAATTTGAGCTTCATTAAGAGTTCTACTAGTATAGTAGATCACTTTGAAAATCTTATCATATTTTTGACCTAAAACAGCTCCAATAGCATAATCACTGACATCACACATTAATTCAAAAGGTTTTTCCCAGTTTGGTGAAACTATAACAGGTGTAGTGATTAATTTATCTTTTAATGATTCAAAAGCTTTTAGGCATTCTTCATCAAAATAAAAAATCACATCTTTTTCCAGTAAATGACATAAAGGCTTTGAAATTTTTGAAAAGTCTATAATATAACGATTGTAGAATCCAGCATGTCCTAAAAAACTTCTAATTCCTCTTATGTTTGTTAGGCAAGGTAAATTAGAGATAACTTGAATTTTTGCAGGATCTACCTCCATACCATTTTCTAATATACGATGTCCCAATACAATTCCTCCTGCTATCATAAATTGACATTTTTCCCAGTTAAGAGCTAAATTAGTTTCTTCATAACACTTAAGAACTCTTGATAGATGTTCAAAAGGTGATTCAAATGAAATTTCAAACACTGAAAAGTCATCCATAAAAACTTCAATTCCTTTTTCAATTAACTCACAAAAATTTGTCATCATACATCTCTGAAATGTAGCATGGGCATGACATAAACCAAAGGGCATTCTTCTAAAAGTAAATGTATGATAAGGACTCGTAAATGTTGTTTTCTCTTGATCCTCAGAAGCAATTTGTATTTGATGGTAACCAGTATATCCATCCAGAATATAAAAAGTTTTTATGCCCAGCCAGTCTATCTAACATTTGATCTAGAAAGAGTAGTGCAAAATGGACTATCCTTGTGGCAATGTTTAATTTTTTATAATCAATGCATATCCGTCATCCTATAACTTGTCGTGTTGGTATTAATTCATTCTTTTCATTAACAGTACAATAACTCCTCCTTTCTTTGGAACACAGTGAATATGACTAACGCATGCACCATCTGAAATATGGTAGATTATTCCAGCATCCAACCACTTTAAAATTTCTTTCTTAACAACATTGTTTATAATAAGATTTAATATCCTATGACGATCAGCCCGAGATTTGCAGTTCTCTTCCATAAGGATTCTATGGATACAAATTGAAGGAGTGATTCCTTTAATATCAGCTATTGTCCCTCCAAAGGTTTTCTTATATTTCTTTAGAATTTCTATCAAAAACTCTTATTCTTTTTCAATCAATTGAAAGGGAATTATCACTGGAAAAGTTGAGGAATCACTTAAAAAAGCACATTTTAAATGAGTAGGAAGCATCTTTAATTCAAGTTCAAGAAGTTTTTCAATTGATGGACTAAAAGATTCATTTTTTTAGTCATGTCTAACAATTCAAAATTTTCATGAACATAATTTAAATCTTCCTCATGAAAATCTTCAGAATGTTGTAATTTCTCTTCTTGCTCGTGTTCCAATTTTTTAATTTCAGGTTTCTCTTCATAAGTTGATTTGAAATGACATTTACTTAGATATCTGATAACATCCATCCTATAACATTCATCATCTTTATCTCTTGCAGGATATTTCATTGATTTTGAGATATTGAATGTAACAGTTTGATCATTGACTCGCATAGTTAATTCCCTTATTTGCACATCTATCATTGCTCTGCCTGTGGCTAGGAAAGGTCTCCCTAAAATTATAGGTATCTCTTTATCTTCCTGCATATCTAGCATAATGAAATTAACAAGAAAGATAAATTGATCCACCTTCACTAAAACATCTTCCAAAACTCCTTTAGGATATGTGATCGAACGATCTGCTAATTGTAGAGTTACAATAATCGAGGTTATTTCTCCTAATCCCAGTCTTTTGAATATAGATAATGGCATAAGGTTAATGCTTGCACCTAAATCACATAAAAATTTCCCATAAAATTTGTCTCCTATCGCACATGGAATCGTGAAACTACCAGGATCTTTAAGCTTTTCAGGAAGCATTTTCTGAATTATAGTACTACACTCCTCACTAAGTGCAACGGTTTCATTTTATTTAAACTTCCTTTTTCTGTTGAGAATATCCTTCTAAATTTCACATAGCTTATCCAAATTGGTTATCCAAATTTTGTTATCGAAGTCTCTGAGGAAATGAAGGTGGTGGCTTTTCTAAATCAATCTTAGGTAGAGAAATAGGTCTTTCCAAACCTTTCTCAGCATTCTCTTTTGGTTCTTCAATCTCTTTTTGAACTCTACCTTCCAACTCTCTTCCACTTCTCAGTTGAACTGTTTTTACTTGCTCTTTATTCTTGTCTCTTGGATTTACTTATGAATTACTAGGCAGTGTTCCTTGGGATCTATTACTTAATGAATTTGCTATTTGTCCCAATTGATTCTCAATATTTTTGATTGTAGCTCCTTGTCTTTACAATTGATTTCCCTTCTGTAACAGCACTTCTTCTATAGACAACTTCTTCTCCTTAAATTGTGAAGTATTGTTAAAACCTGAATGATAAGTTGGTCTATAATTATTATTCTCTTGGTTGTTCCAGTTCCCCAATGGGTTTACTTGATTGTTTCCCATTATTGATTACTACCACCTGAATTATTGTTATTCCAGTTAAAGTTTGGATGATTTTTCCAACCTGGGTTATAATAATTTGAATATGGGTTATTAGGCTTATTTATGAAATTCAAAGTTTCTAATAATGTTTGAAAATCAAACATTTGGCCTAATGAATTTTCTTCAATTATGGAAATTGGCTGAGAAAAATTCATTCCAAATTGGTCTATCTTCCTTGAAATTGCAGCAACTTAATTTGCTAGCATTGCAAAAGTGTCATTTTCATGAATATTGGCTACCCTTTTTAAGATTTAACCTTTCAGAAGGCCATTAAAAATTATTAGTTGTCATTTCTTCAATTAAAGCATAAGCGTCAGTAAACTGTTTAGACATCAATGAACCACCAGCAGCGGCATTGATAATAGATCTAAGAGAAACAACTAATCCATTGTAAAAAAGTTTTAATTTTTAACCAATCTGGTATCGAATGATGTGGATACTTTCTTAGGAGATCTTTAAATCATTCTCATGCTTCATATATAGATTTCCCTTCAAACTGACAAAAAAGATGTAGTATCATTTCTAAGCTTTGCAGTCTTTGATGTGGAAAATATTTAGCAAGGATTTTTTGTGCTAAATCACCCAAAGTTCTGATAGATCCATGTGCTAACAAATTTAACCATATCTTAGCCTTATCCCTCAGTGAAAAAGGAAAAAGTCTCAGTCTAATAGCATAAACATCATCGTATTTAAAAGTAGCACACAACTCTAAAAAATTGTCAAGATGTAAATTAGGATCTTCAGTTGGTGCTCCCCCAAACTGATTATTAGATACTATTTGGATAATAGCAGGTCTAAGTTCAAATGAATTAGCCGCTACAGCAGCGTTTTGAATACTGCCATGAAGTTCATCTACTGTAGGGTTAGCATAATCTCTTAAAGGTATAAATTCTTGATAGATTTCAACAATATGATTATTTTGATTCACCATTTCTTGAATATTTTTATCTTTTTCTGTATTTTTTAATTTTTATGATTTTTCTAATAGTTCTTTCTAATTCAGAATCGTAAGGCATAAGTCGCACAGAACCTGAACTATGCATACACAATTATAAAATAAAATAAAATAAAATAAAATACACCAAAAAAAACAAAGAAAACTAAAAATTTGGTTTTTCTTAAATTTTCTTTAAACGATATTTTAATTAATTTCCCCGGCAACGGCTCCCAAAACTTGATCCCCGAATATTTATGGTTACGTTTTATATATGAAATTACACTTTATCTTTCTTCTTAACAATAATATATCTTTCTTTATAACGGTGCCAAAAACTTGATTCCGAAGTAAATAAGAGATCAACTTTAATTATTTATAATATGAGATTCTACGCAAGTATACGTATCGTTTATTAAGTAATATAGGACTTTTTGATTAAGCCACTAGATATCGAACCCACAGGGAAATGTTCTAAAAATTTAAAGAAAGTAGAAAAACAACTTTTTACTTTTCAAAATGATTTTGTAAGTTATGTTTTATAAATTGAAAGTTTAAATTCTTTTAAATAATTTTTAAGAAAAAGTAAAGTAAGCAACTAAAATTATCAAGACTATTAAATGATATGAAAGCAAATGAGAATAAAATATCTTTTTCCTCTTCATGAATGAGTAATAATTATGGAATTTCATTGTGGAAGTAGCTAAATGTTGTACCAAATAGGAGGAGTTATATTCTTTACCCTTTCTTGGTTTTATAAAGAACATAGGTTAATTTGATGTTTTGAAATCTTGAAGATGGGTTAGGCAGGGAAGATACTAGCTCTCACTCTAGAGTTCCCTCTTCTCCCTCCACATGGAGGCTAATCTCTCATAACAAAACTTAAAACATCAAACCAATTTGGGGGCTTTAGCCTGTCACTCTAAAGTCCTCTAATTATAAACCCAATCAAAAGCATATCTCCCTATTTATTTGCACTCTATTATATAGACTACAATTCTCACTGTTGACCTCATTTTTAATGAGGTCTTTTCTCTGCTCTCTCCTTAGTACTTAGGATCTAGCCTTTGGCTTTCCCTTTGACTATCTTAGAGGACTAGAAATGGAACCCACCACTTAGAAATTTAAACACCTCTTAACTCCCTGCAAAACCCCATAAGTTTGATTGTAAACCCCCAAGTCATTTGGAGGATTAAGATCAAATGTGGAGGTTTAAAGGATGAGTTCCCTATAGGACTCTTTGGCCTTAGGACTACCCTAGGTGGCCTGGTCTGGTGAGGGTTGACCTGCACACATTACACTTTCTCACACATTCCAAATCCTAAAACCATTCATACCCAGCTTGACTCCCTGACTCATGTAGGTAATTCATATGGATGGACCTTAACACCTAGGCCCTTGGCTAAGAGGGTTAGAAACAACATAGTGAGTGCCTAAAATGAGTCTTCTCATGGCTCTTATGGGCTTGATATGGCTTCATGGATCAACCAAAGTGATTCCATTCTACTCAAACTTGATTAATCTTTATTTTTCCAAAATTTCAATTTTTGACCCCTGGGGCCCTACACCGACTAAACCTACCAAATGTCCTTGAAGC
Source organism: Papilionanthe hookeriana x Papilionanthe teres (assembly GCA_022702705.1). NCBI lineage: Eukaryota > Viridiplantae > Streptophyta > Magnoliopsida > Asparagales > Orchidaceae > Papilionanthe > Papilionanthe hookeriana x Papilionanthe teres. The sequence continues at coordinate 29,866,802 of CM040432.1, read as the reverse complement.
TACCCAAAATTTATAAAATCACATAAATTACCCAAAATTCATCAAAACTAATACTAAACATTTCCTACCATTAAAATTGATCACCCATAGCCAAATATACCAAAATTTCTAAAAATAACCCTCAATACCCTCCAAATACCCAAAATACCCTTCTCAACCAAAAAATCCAAAAAATTCAAAAAATTCCCAAAAAATTCCAAAAAATCCCAAATATTACCAATTTCATTTTGTTCAACTACACCATAGACCAATTTTGTCAATTTAACCCACTTTTTCTAAAACCCCCAATTTGACCCATTCTTAACCCAAAGTAAGCCCAATGTCAAACCAAATCAACCCAATTAACCTAATTGAACCAATTCAATTCTAAACATCAATTAAATATCCCTAATATCAATTTAGATAAAATCCAAGGCCAATTTGATTAATATTTGGATCCAATTCTAATTGAAGCTTAAAGCCAATTTTGGCCCACGACCTAAACTTAGCCCAAACCAACCCAATTCAACCCCAATTAGCCCCAAATCTTTTTCTAAACCTTCCTAATATCCTCAAAAACAAAAAACTAACAATATTTGCCCCAAATTTGAATCTAAACTCCACCCAAACCTAACCCAAAACCAAAATCCCCATTTTTGGCCTAAACCCACCATAAACCAAAATGGGCCCAAATCTCAAAAAGCCCAAGCAAAGTTGAAAACTCTTTGTGACACTATCATAAACATTTCTCAACATTAATTTTACATCAAATCTAACCTAGCCCAACCTTAACCCAAGTTATCCCAATTTGACCCACTTTGGCCCCTTTACCAAAAAGCCCAAATTAAATCCAATTCCACTCTAAATGATATCAAATCTTTTCTAAAATGTTCATGACACGTCCCTAAACTAAATCCAACATTTATTTGGCCCAACCCCATACCAAATTTTTAATCAAAAGTTCATTTTAAAATCTAAAGCCCACTCCCTTAAAGCATTTAAAAGCCCACTTCCACCAAATCCTTAAAGCGCAAAACCCATTCCAAAGCCCACATGAAGTTTCCCCTCATCACCCCTTTGATTTATATCATCTCTAAAGTTCTAATTGATCATCAATTTTTTCTAAATTAAGCCTCATGCCAATTTCCCCTAAAATTATGAAAAATGCCAACATCCTTCTTCATGCAAATGACTTAACTTTTCCAAAGCCAAATGAAGCCACAATGGAGTAATTCACAAGCCATATGAAGCCATGATAGCTTGTCCTTGTCATCAATCCATTTATGGCAAGAGAGGGAGCTCTTTAATGATTCCCTTAAAGTTGATTAAACATTCCTATGCTTCCCTTAACCTATGCTTAAACTTAATTGTACTTGGATTGTGACTTGACCCCACTAATCAAGCTGACCCAAGTGACTTTCTCTTCAGCCCAAACTAGCCTTGGGTGGTGCACTCAACCTAAACCCATGACTTGATCCAATTGAACCTAAAATGACCCCCTCACCATACCACTTAAAGCCAAGCTCTTTACACATGGCCAACCTCCATTGCTTGCACCAAATTCAAGCCCTGACCTCCCTGACCCTGAAGGTGACCCATGCCTGGCCGGCCAGCCACCACAATCGCCGAAAAACACCTTGGCCGAGAGCACCCATTTGATTCAAAAAAATTCAAACACACTAGCTGACTTGTCCCAACGCAATTGGACTTCATGGGTGTTCTTCTCTTGACCAAGGCAACTGATCCCAAGCCCTAACTCCCCTTGGGAGGCCCTCCAACCATGTCTATTTAAACTCACCACCCTCTCGGCCAAAACAGGGTGATGAACCAGAGCTTAACAAAACTCTGCCAAAATTGCTCCAGGACCTTCTCCTAGTCTAGAGCAATTGATCCCCACTGTTCTCCTACCCTAAACACCATTGATTGAGCTCAATTTTGGAGCTCAATTCTCAGCCCAAAACCAGGACATCTCTGAAACCTCCACCAAAATCAAATTAAACTCACCCGAACAGGACCAAGAGAAGTTCCCCAGTGGAAGCCCCCTCACCAGGCCAGTCATTCTCTCTATCGACCAAGCTTTGAAATCGGGCTTGGTGGAAGTTGTACCTCAGCGATTCCCCGGAGCCGGAGACTTCATCCGGAGCCTCCTTGGGTGCAATCGAAGGTGCCACAACTCTCTAATTGAAGCTTCACTTCTCATAGCCAAGGTATAGACCTCTCCTTTCTCCCAAGCTTCCAGTGATTCTCCATTTTTATTGGCTTAATTTCATAGCATGTAAACCGTATGGATGTGTTCGTCTCCTCAAGACGAATCCACAAAGCATAAGAACATGAAAATCCATTGAGAAATGAGAGAGTTCTTAGGGTTTTAGTGTGGACGGTCACGGGTGCACACCAGTCGTAGATGATGACCAGACGCCGTCCGATCGCGCGTGTATCGGTTGAACGGCTCAGATTGCGTCGGATCAGAGGAAGGAGCGGGACCGCGGGACGCGTGGCGGCTGACTCAGATGGCGGCGTCAAATAGGAGCGCGCCGCGTGGTCTTTCGATCCGCCGTAGGTTGACGCGGCGCTGAGTCGGATAAGTAGATAAATAGGATTTTTTCTATTTATTTAAATACCCAGAACTTAGAAAATCCATATCTTGGTGTAGAAAAATCACAAAAATAAACTAAAAATACCCTCTTGCTCAGTGAACATAGGAGAATAACGTAGAAAAAAATTAGGTTAATTTGATGAGTATTTTATTTTTAATTATTATTTACTCATTTCAGTATTTTGATTCTCCATTTGCATAGACAATTCACCATGGCATGAGACCATAGGACTTTTGAAGCCTCTGATCTTGGGAACATTTCCGGAATTTTTCAAGGTCAGAGGCCAACTCTATGGCAAGTTATGTATTTTTCATGTTTATGTCACTGTTTTTGGCATTTTATTTCCATTAATTAGCATATTATTTAGAAAATTCTAGGAAAATTTGGGGAAGTTTCTTAGGACCAGAGGACCCTAGGATAATTATATATTGAGTTAATTCATTAAGAATAACCCTAATTGACCTAATTACTCAAAACTGAACATTAATTAATCAGGGTTAACCACTCATCAAAAGAACTTGAAAATAATTCTTCACTGATCTTTAGGATCAGAGGGACCTCACATAAAAATTTGGAATCAATTGCAAATGTTTAACCCCACTAAATAGATTAATTAAGTCACATAACTAAAATTAAACTTAAAAAATTCATAACTCCAAAAATACACTTTAAAAATTCACCTAATTAGTTTTGGGGCTTTTCTGATGTTAGGGGAGTCTAAGAAAATTAAAATTAAAATTTTCTAAAAATCTTCATTTTTCACCATATTTTAATATTTTAAATAATTAAAAAATAATAAAAATCACAAAAATATTAAAAATCATAAAAATGTCATATTTTGACTCCTAATCACTTAGGAATAAACCAAATAATTTTCCCATGTCTCAAGGTAAAGATATTGAATTTTAAATGCTTAAAACAATTTTTGAATTAAAAAATAAATTTTCCAACCTTTTCACGAAATTAATTCCAATAAATCAAAGAAAAACTAGAAAATTATAAAATTTAATTCTCTGAACTCCTTGAGGTTAGAGAGATTTAAGAAAAATATAAAACTTAATTTTTAACCCTTATTTTATTTTATAATTAATTAACACTCTAAAACTCAAAATAATTATAATAAATAAAATATAATTCAAAAAATCAATAAAATTGGTCCAAGTGGTCCTCTGGTCATTAGAAACATCTCATAATTTTCTTAAAGATGGAAACCTTTCTTTGATCATGTTGTTGAATTTCCATTGAAAACCCATATTTTTCACAAAAATAATTATATACAACAACAACAACAACAAAGCCTTAATCCCACTAAGTGGGGTCGGCTACATGAATCCTTTTTCTCCATTGCGTCCTATTTAGTGTCAAATTTTCGTTTAATTCTAATAGATTAAGATCATTTTTTATGCAATAAGCCCAAGTTTTCCTAGGTCCGCCTCTGCCTTTCTTAACATAAGTTGTATTTAAAACATCTACTCTCCTAATCGGATCATCAGGTGGTCGACGTTTAATGTGACCAAACCATCTAAGAATTATATAAAAATTTAGTGTCAAATTTTCGTCCTATTTAGTGTTTAAAAAATTATATAAATTAAATTAAATTCAGAAAAATCACATTTTCTCCTCTAATGTCTTAATTGACATATGAGTGAAGTGACATAAAAATTTTAAGTTCATTTGAGCTCAATTTAGTTAGTTATGAAATAAATAAACCTAAATGGGCATAAAGGTAATTAAAGGATTTTAACTTTAATTAATATTTAGGTTTAATCAAGGGGAGGGTAAAATGTTTGATCTTAAAATTTTCATTAGAAGATTGAAACCTAGAGAATTATGGGGTAGAAACCCATTAATCATCTTGAAAATATTTAAATTAAACCTTAATTAATTAAATAATTTGAATTTTGTAAGAATAAGTTAAAATTTGGATCATTAAAATGGGAATATAATTTAGAGAGACTATAATGACTTAAACTAAAATCCCTAAATAAATCACTTTAATAATATTTAACTTTTAATTAAATTTGAAGTGATAATTGAAATTAATAATTAAATAATTAAAAGGAAAGTGAACTTTAATTAAATTAAAACTTAAAACATTAAATAATTTGATAATTAAATTGAAATAAATTTAAAACAAAAATTATTAATTTCAAAATCACTTGAAAGCAAATTTAAAACAAATTTGAAACATAAAAATCAATTTCATAAAAATAGATTCTTAATTAAAAAATAATAATAATCAAACCAATTAAAAGTTAATCTAGAATATTGCAATTAAATTAAAATTAAATCATTAAAGTCTAAATTAAATGATAATTTAAACTCCTCTTTCAATTCAAATGGTTTAAAACACTTAAGAATAAAACAACTTGAACACTATTCCAAACTTAAATTTATTAAAATTTTAAATCACCTTAAATCACCAATTCCAATTTTAAATCATCAAATTCTTTAACAAATTAATTTGCCCCCCTAAAGGTTTTCATTATTATAACTCTTAAGTATGGCATCAAGTGAAATGTCACTTTACTTATAGGATAATCAAACATCCTAATTCACTGAGCAAGGAGCTAAACTAAATTTTGGGATGATTAACTCACCTGTGCAATAAAAACTCATTTGGACTCAAAAATAATCTCAAAAATATTGAAAAGATGTTTAGGACTCTTTCTAAACACATCCTCAATATGGTCAGATGTTTTAGAAGAATAATTGAATTTAATTGTTCTTTGAAGAAGAAAATCATCCTTAAACAAAATACGAGAACCTAGACGTCATAGGAGATGACTAGCAATAGGATTAGGAATTTGGTTGACAACCAAAACCCTTCCCTTAGCTTTACCTAGGAACTTGTTATAAATATTTAAATGCCTTAACATGAGTTTTAAGTGCAGCTTGGAATGACGAGAAGACTCTCTAGGTACGCTTTTATTTTATTGCAATTTACTTTATTGTAATTTATTTATATAAACTCACTTTACTCTTCTTGCATGTTAAACAAGATTGTTGCATGAAAACTAAAACCTTTAGGATAGCCACAAAACTGAAACTCAAAACTAAATTAAAAGTCGCACAAGATAAAATTCACCGCCACAACATTCAAAATATAAAACAATTCAAAATTTAATCACAAACAGAACAACAAAACCACAATTTTAACTAAATTAAAACGTCTCATTGAATAATCGGGAATACCTCGGATTATGTAACCCACATGTTGCTAACGGGATTTCCCACGGTTTGAATGAAAGTGTGGAACTCGTTCAGTTGAGTTTAGCAAATTCATCTGGACTAAGTGAATTCGATGAAAATAACGGTGCCGGGATGACGGAACCGTGGGATCTTAATCGGTTCTGTTTAATCAACTTTAAGATTTGTTTTAAATAAAATACTAAAGACATTCGGATTTTAAAACTTTTCTAAACCAAAACACTTTTCTCATCCCCTGATTTTCACTTTCTAAAACTAAACCTCTGCAATAACAAGGAGCTTGGAGCATGGTGGGCAGCACGACCATCGTCATCAGCAAAACTCGGGTCTACTCCAACAAAACTTTCCTTAGAATTAAATAACCAAGTCATAGGATTTCGAGGTAGTTTGCCTAGTGCAACATAAATCCTCAACCTTCTTTGTTAGGCATTTGCATAATCATATTATGTAAATTAAGCCCTAACTCGTCTTAGGATTCCGAGGTAGTCGTTTGGTACAACATAAACCCTCACATCTTCGAGGCTATTTGTATGATCATGTCATACAAATATAAGTCCTAATTAATTAAAATTGGCAGAATTATAACATTAAATAAATTCCCTAATGGAAGCCAAACAATAGGATAGTTTGGGAAGTTGCCAAGATTCCTCTTGGATCCTCAGCTTCTCCTACTTCTCTTCCTTTGGACTCCTGAAAATAACTGTTCCAAATTTGATCCATTCCCTATTGAAATTTCCAAAATCCGATTGTTTGAAAACCTTAAGCTTTGACATTCTTGAGAGCAAACCCACTGATCATTATCGAGAGTTTTCTTAAATGATTCTCGTCATTTAAGATGTAATTAACTATAGGGGCTTTCCCTTATAGGGAACTTTAAGAACCCAGGTAATATAAACCCTGCTTAATTTCTTTATATTAAGTAGGGGAACTTGTCGGCTTATAAAATTAGTTCGCAGACTAAACGGATGTCACAAATCTTCTAGTTTATTTAATCGAGCCCCATCATCAAGCAGTGTGTCTATTCCTCGGGATATATACATGGTTTATGGTGTGGTGCTCGTTTATATAAACTATTTGGGATGTGAGATCGGTTTGATTTCATATCTTAAAATTTTCAAACTTAAAATTATTTTCAAAATCAAATGCTACTTTATAAATTATATATATATTTAAATTAAATTTAAAATTTAAAATTTGCCGACAATTTCTGTAGGCGACCCCTTTTTTTCAAAACACACAACCTGAAAATATGCCGACAGCTTCTGGCGACTCCGCTGGGGACTAGTTCCTCTCTCCATTTTAATCAAATGGTTTTGCTTTCATAAAGCGGTAGTGTATCCATGTCCCTAGTGGAGCAAACTACCATTCTTTCCGTTAGCATACCTCGTTCATTTCTATCTTGAACGGGTATAGCCAACTTCTCTCCGATTTAGGAGCCACTGTTTAGACACCCCTAAACAGAGAGGTTCTGAAATCCTTTACCTCTTTTCTGAGGTGGGGTGGACCCCCAATAGTTGTTAGCTTAGGAGCGGTCCCTCGGGTTGAGAAGTTTTGCGAGACTCTCTCCCTTTCCAATTCTGAATCGAGTCCTTTACCTTTTCTATACCTTTAATCATTTTCTTCCTAACAAACAAATCCTCTAATAAACAACCTTCTAATAAACGAATTCTCTTAAAAATCGCAAATGCATTAAGATTAACGAGAATGTGTTCGGACTCTTTCTTTTTCGTTCTAAGTTTTGCGACAAAGGGAAGCATAATTCGGGACTGACATTAGGAATTTACACTGCAGAAAATGACTGCACCAAAGTTAATTTTCTCCTTCACCAATGGAATGGACTTCGCCGTATATAAGGATGAACTGCCCGACAATGGAATCATCCGTTTTGAACAAGGATTCGACAATACAGATATCAAGTTCGCTGACGTCACTCTCTTCGCACTAATGGACAAAGTGCCAGAATGCGAGGAGCCCGTAATTGAGTTCAACCTGAAGTTGACTCAAGAATTCCCTCCCCTACAAAGGGTTCCAGTCGAAAGAAGTACTGCTATTCATAGGAGGACTGTTGTCTCTACCCCCACCGGTCTATTCATCTCTGCATCTACCCCGGCCTCTGCCAAACTGAAAGGGAAGGAAATCCAAGTCTGTGGTGAGCCTGTCACCGTGGAGGGTACAGATTTTTCTACAATACCATCTGTTTTTGAGATTGGGTCCAGTTCAAGAGTTGCACCCTTAACTCGGACTCAAAGAAGAAATAGAAGCAGAAAGATCGCCAGGATCGAGAAAGCCAAAGCTGCTGAAGTTGATTTTCTAGAAGAAATTCCTGAGGAAAGAGAAGAAATGCCTGAGTATGTACCTCTGTTGGAAGGGAGTAGGTTTCACCCCCTCTCTGCTGCATCAAATGAAGAAGATGTCCGAAGGATTGCCGCAAAATTACCTCGACCTGCATACTATAGTAACTACAAAAGAAAAAGGGTTAAGATTACGCCATTTGCTCGGCTACAAGCTGTGATAGAAAAATTGGCAAAGAAAGAAAGATGCCCCGTGTCAGAAATCCTAAGAAGAATGGGACGAGTGCCAGCTAGATCCCGCCTCGGACCGCAAGTAGAGCCTGTCACTGTCGTAGAGAAGCCAAGGAATAAAATGAGAGCTAGTTCACCTGTTGTTGTATCAGGCCATCACATTAGGGAGGACACCACCTACCAGCATATAGTCGACAGACCTTCCGGTCCTAGGCCCTTTGCTGCAAGAAAGATGGTGTGGCGATCTATTATTACTGAGCCGAGACCAACACAATGTCCTGAGAATAAAAGCCTCGTCAAAGAGCCTGAATCTGAAGGAAGTGCTACTGCAATAAAAGAAACTCCCAAAAAAGAAGTTCAACATCCATCACACGACAACCGTGATACCGTCTGGAAGAGACACCTAGAGGATGCTATAGGAAAGCTAAGGACGGATATCCGACGGTTGGCAAAAGAAAGAGGGTAAAAGTTGAAAAATGAAGTTGATTCATCAGAATTTATGGATGAAGAGTATGCCGAAATCAACATGGTTGAAACACGAGCATCGTAAGTTTTGCAAGGTGCTCCGGCAGCTGCGGAAAGAGATGAACCAGAAGTGATGAGAACACAGCTTCGGGAAAGAGATGACACAATTTCTCAAATGGCGAGGAGGATGGAAGAGATGGCTGCTGCTTTAGCCACTCTCCAGAATCAGGTACAACCTCAGAAAGAAACGCCCCCAGAGATCATCCATATTGCAGATGGAGGAAAAGAGATCACATCCATCAACGGAGACGAGTAACCAAAGAAAGATTCTGCACAGAGCATGATTCCCTAAAAGGACATTAAAAACATGGTAGAACAGCAGGTGCGAGAAGCCCTAGCACAATCCAAGAGTGGAGCATGTATTCAGACGGGTAGGCCTTACCCTAAAGAGTTCGATGCAGTCCAATACCGAAAGGCTTCGTACCACCTCTGTTTATGACTTTTGATAGAACGGGAAACCCCCGGCAGCATGTCGCACATTTTCGTGCTAGTTGCTGCAATGCCGGTGGGAGTGACGCTTTACTCTTCCGTCAGTTCATCAGCAGTTTGTCAGGGATCGCCTTCGACTGGTACGCAGAATTGCCAAATGGTTCAGTTAAGACCTTTGCAGAATTGGAAAACCTCTTTGTTAAGCGGTTTGTCGGGGTTCGACACCACATCACCATCGGTGATCTAGTGGTGGAGCACCAGAAACTGAACGAAACACTAATGGATTACATACTTCGATGGAGGAACTTAAGCATGAAGTGTGAACCACAGCTTCAAGAACAACATGCAGTCGGCATCTTGCTTAAAAGCATCCATGGCCTAATAACACTTCTCCTTAAAGGATTTACAATCAAGACTTTCGAGAAGCTGCTTAGCAAGGCTAGGAGCTTGCAAGAGGAAGCAAAGCAGCTAAGTTTCGTGGACAAGAACGATAAACAGAAACCAGTGAAACCATTCGAAATGAAGTTCGGAATCATCGCGGTAGTAGACAAGGGCAAGCAGCCAGTACAGATATAGCCTGAGCGGTCACAGCCTAGCTATCAACCACCGCAACATACTTACCAACAACCTCAGCAGGGTTATCAACAGCCTCAACCGAGCTATCAGTCATCTCAGCATTATGAAAAACAACCTCGTCCACAGCGTACCCTGAAAGATTTTCTGAATAAGGAATATCCATTCAAGACTGAAGCAGTAGCAAAGATGTTCCGCAGTTTAATGAAGACACCAGATTTTCAGTTACCAGAGCCCAAGAGGCCGGAAGAAGTCAATAAGAAAGATCATCCAAACTATACCGGATGCTCGGGCATAAGATAGAGATTGCATCACTTTCAAGATTTGGCTTGACGATAATCTCCGCAAAGGGAACATAACGATCCCGAAGGAATACATGAAGGAACACTAATAGAGAGGTTCCGTCAATGTTATTTCAATGGATCCTATTGCTCTAATAGACCCTTACACGACCCATGATGGATGGAACACCGTTTGGATAAAGTCTTCAAAGAAAATTTTGAATCACATCCAGACCACTTCAGTACATGCTTCAACTTAAAGTTTGAAACCTGCCGAGCCGGCACTATCACTTCCGATCGAAGAACCGCCCCAGAAGGAAGAGAAGATCTTAAAAGAAAAGAAAACCGAGGCTCCAAAGAGTAGACCAGGGGATGCTTATCCTAGGATAGTTGTCTTCGATTCGGGGGAGAAATCCCTCGAACCTCTGACTCTGTATGATTATTTGCTCGCCCCGGCGGGATCTTATAATGATAAGAGTTTTGGTGTTGGCTACATTTTGACTGTTTCTAACGATTACGTAACTAACGAAAACTAAGATAATCCGGATCTCGATTCCGATATAAATAACGATTCTCAAATCATACTAAACCTCAATGACCACGACGAAGAAGATGTTCACAAAGGAGGCTACGAAAGCTCAACAAGCAATGAGTTCATTTGTAAATTTTGAGGAGCTCCAATCGCCATAGAATTAGAGTTATAAGATTCTGAAGCAACTCCAAAAGAGCCAGTCATTCCAATTCAAGGGAAGACATCGGCAGATCCAGCACCAGACTCAAAACTAGTAACTGAAGTCAATTTAAGAAGTGGAAAAGTTTTGGCCCCAAGAATGGGTCCAAAAGATAAAAGAAAGCAGGTGGTTGCTCAGGAGGAGCCAACCCCAGCAGAGGAATTACCCATTCGGGAAGAAACCGAAGAACATGGTAATAAAGTAGACTACAATGTGCTAGCCCATCTAAGGACGCTACCAGCCAAACTAAGCATATACGACGCTCTAATCCTGTCAAAGGAGATGAGAGAAACTCTGATCAAGGCTTTACTTGATCCAGAGATTTGTTAAGCTCAAATGGCTGGTAATTCCTTCGACGAGGTTTGCTCGTTGAAAGAACATCGAGGTGTTACCTTCAAGGACAATGATCTACTACTGGGAACAGCTGATCACAACCTACCGTTGTACATTTCAGTCACTATTGGAAAGTTTACGCTCTCCAGAGTGTTGGTTGATCCAGGAGCATCAATCAACAAAATGAGCCTTCGAACGTTAGCATATTTGAAAATTGATGCTCGCGACCTCGAAGGAGATAAGATGTTATTAAGAGGGTTCAATCAGAAAGGAGAAAGAGCCCTTGGATCGATAACACTATTAATGAAGACTGGTGATTTGGCAAAGACAACCGCAAAATTCCATATAATTGATTCTGAGACATCATTCAACACTCTACTGGGTCGGCCATGGATCCATGAGAACCGGATGACACCGTCTTCTCTGCACCAGTGCATAAAATATTATGAAGGAGGAGAACAATGTATCAAAGGTGACTTGTAGCTGTTCTCCGTACATGAAATCGGAATTCACGAAGATGCAGCCTATTACGCGCCTCCAAAGAAAATAATATTCTCCAGAAATACCGTACCAAATGAAGCAAAAGAAGTGCAAGATGACAAAGAACATGAAATTCTAGTCCAACAGTTACTCACCACTCCTTTACGACGAGATGGTGAAGGTTTCTCCAGAACTTGCACCCGAGGTCGAGGCCGGGGACGAGGTCGTGGAAGAGACATTGGAACAGTTGGACAGAAGAAACCAGTCATCGACGTTGATTGGGAGACCCATTCCGAAGAAGAAGAAATCAAGAAAGAAGAAGCAACAGTAAATCAAAAGAAACCCTAGTTCAAGATCTCCCTCGAAGATGGAAAGAATGAAGAATACAAATCAATGTACGAGAAGATTAACTATTATGTACATACTATGACCCTGACCCCGATCCATTCTAATAAGATCGAGGGTATGGTGGTCAAGAAAGTGCATGGTGGTGGTACTAAACCAATCAAGTTTTACCGTGGTGCTTCTTCTTCCAATACTGAAAAAGATGTACAATTTGAAGATGTTACTTCATCTTAATTAATGGAACTGCCTTTTGAGTGGTACTCTCCCTGTGTTCAAAATTTAATTCAATGTGGTGTCTTACCTAAACAATGGACAAAAGGTCGATCACAACACTTTGAAAAATTATGGAATAATGCCAGCAGGCCTCCCAATTCAAAACATGGTTTTGGATTCGGCACAATAGGATCAGTTGACGATACAGGATTTTGCTTGGTTGTCACTTGCGAGCCTAATGAAGACTGCTTGGAAGCTTCAGAAGATCTCGAAGATCTGTAAATAGAAAATGCTCCACCAGAATTCGAAGAAGAAATTAAATCTACAATAGATGAGTTAATGGAAGTTAACTTAGGTACTAGCGAAGAGCCTAGGCCGACCTTTGTTAGCTCCTTACTCAACGAAGAAGACTCCGAAGCATAATCAAGCTATTAATGGAATTTAAGGACTGTTTTGCTTGGAGTTATGATGAAATGTCAGGATTAGTTCCATAAGTCGTAGTTCACAAGTTAGGAGTAGATCCCACTGTTGGTCCAGTCAGATAAGCTCCGAGAAGAATGCGTCTAGAGATTGAACAACAAGTAATAGCTGAAGTTAAGAAGCTAATAGATGCTAAATTTGTCCGTGAGGAACAATATCCAACTTGGTTAGCCAATGTGGTACCAGTCAGAAAGAAGAATTGTCAGATCAGAATCTGCGTGGATTTATGAGATTTAAACAAAGCATGTCCAAAGGACGAATTCCCGCTACCAATTCCAGAATTGATGATCGACATCGCTTCAACACATGAAGTCTTTTCTTTCATGGATGGATCTTCGGGATACAACCAGATAAAGATGGCACCAGAAGATGAAAGCTTACAGCCTTCAGAACACTGATTTGGGTATACTGCTACACAGTGATGTTGTTTGGATTAAAGAACGCAGGAGCAACCTATCAAAGAGCAATGAAGAGGATTTTTGATGATCTCATTCACTACCAAGTAGAGTGCTACGTGGATGATGTAGTCATCAAAAAAAAACTAAAAGAAGATCACTTGTATGATTTGAGAATTATTTTCGAGTGATTAAGACAATTTAACCTTAAGATGAATCCCCTGAAATGCGCCTTCGGCGTCACCTCTGGGAAATTCTTAGGATTTGTTGTTCTACATCGTGGAATTGAAATCGATCCGGAGAAGATTAAAGCTATCTTAGAAATGACGCCTACCAAAACCTTGAAATAACTACGGTCTTTTCAAGGAAAATTGGCATATCTTCGATGCTTTATCTCGAATTTGTCAGAAAGGTGTCAGCCTTTTTCTGCTTTGGTTAAGAAGGATGCCAAGTTTACTTGGGACTCCAAATGTCAACATGCCTTCGATGACATTAAATAGTATTTAATGACACCTCATGTCTTAGCAGCCCCAGTCTCGGGTAGACCGTTGATACTTTATACCGCAGCTCTAGACGACTCTCTCGGAGCCCTGCTAGCCCAGGTCAATGACGAGGGAAAAGAAAATGCGCTCTATTACCTAAGCCATCGTCTAATTCCGATGGAAGTAAAGTATCCTCCTATTGAGAAGCACTATTTGGCCCTGATCTTCACCGCACAGAAGCTCAGACACTACATGCTTTCTCATAAGGTCAACCTTATTTCGAAGTTTAATCCATTGCAATATTTGATGACTCGACCGACGCTTTCCGGCAAACTTGCCAGGTAGTCGATGATACTATTGCAATTCGATATAACTTTCGTTCCTCTTCGCGCCGTAGAGGGACAAGTCCTAGCTGACTTCCTTGTAGCACACCCTTTACCGGCAGAATCGCCTCTTAACGAAGACTTGTCAGACGAGCAGATAATGAGCCTAGAAGACCCCGATGATCAGCGTTGGGAATTGTACTTCGACGGAGCATCTTCAGCACATAAAGACAAAGAATTACAAATGATAGTGCCCGGTAAGGCAAGAATCGAACTAATCTTTATAACACTGGAATCGGGGATGTTAAGGTACTCCTACCACTTAACAGAACCGTGTACAAACAACGAGGCAGAATACGAAGCCCTTATAACTGGACTGGAATTAACCATTCAGATGGGGATAACAGATATCAACATCTACGGGGATTCTCAGTTGATAATTCAACAGGTCGCAGGACAATACAGAATTCTAAAACCAAGCTTGAGCGGTACTTTCAGTATGCCATGAAATTGTTGGAGCAGATTTCAAATGTAACAATCTATAAGATTCCAAGAAGAGAAAATGCTCTCGCAGATGCGTTAGCTCGCCTTGCAAAAGAATTTGCCTGCTTGCAGGATGAGTCAGTTGAAGTGTCAGTTCAGGGACGGCAGATTCTCTCACAGCTCGACATGGATACAATACACAAATCAGAAAAAGCAGAAGAAATAATTGCAGCAGTGACAGAAAATACAGAAGATTGGCGGCAGCCACTAATAGACTACTTGCAAACAGGAAACCTACCAGACGATAAGTCGATAGCCCATCAAATCAAGAAAAGAACTGTCTTACGCATTGATAAACAATACATTATACATAAAGTCTTTTAATCAGATGTGGCTAAGATGCCTGAGCGGGTCCGAGGCCCGTGAAATTGTTAAAGAAGTACACTCAGGACATTGTAGCGCTCATCAGTCGGGTCCGAAAATGAAAATGAAGATTAAAAGACTAGGGTACTACTGGCCCTCAATGATGACTGATTGCATGAAGATTGCCAAAAATTGTCACCAGTGCCAAATGCATGGAGTGGTTCTACATCAACCTGCATCGTGATCGTTTGAGTGTTGGGGCACAGAAATTGTGGGTCTGATAGAACCGCCTTCTTCAAAAGGACATCGCTTCTTTCTTGCAACTACAGATTACTTTTCTAAGTGGGCAGAAGCAGTACCGCTCAGAGAAGTGAAAGCACATCACGTGCTACAGTTCTTCAAGAATCAGGTCATCTACCTGTTGGCATCATTTTTTTTATATATTACATGCATGGGATGTCCATTCGAGCATACCAGGGCCGACAGGTGTTACTCGAAGCGTCGCACGGGAAAATTAGCTCAAATTGGCTCATCCACCTGCGAGCTTTTTCAGATGACCCCTGACGATGAAACAGACAACGCGAGTGTGTCCGGGACATCGATATTACCTAGGAAGGACATTTATTTTGCTAAGGCTTTGCGGGCGGGGTAAAAATTGTGCAAATTATCGTTTTAGCGCGATCGTCTGAAAGTCACTCGAACGACTCTGGATGACGAAACAGATCACATGATTGTGTCCGAGACGTCGATTTTACCTACGGAGGATGTTCATTTTTCTACGACATCGCGAGCGGGCTTAAAATATGCGAATTATTCTTTTTTGGCCCATTTGCTAAAAAGTGGCTCGAGCGGCCCCGAACTATCCCGGATGACAAAACGGACTGCACCATTGCGTCCGGAACGTCGATTTTAGCCAAGAGGGACATTCGTTTCACCAATGATAATTATAATATTATTTTTATTATTATATAATATATATATATAATATTATATTTATCATATTTATAAACCAACGCCTCCTCTCTCCCCCAGCTCCTATCCGTTGCGATTCCTCGCGCCGCCTCTCCCATTTTTTGTGAAAAGAGGCCTCTCGTGCCCTAGCTCCCTACCGCCGACGCCTCCTGGTCGGCGAACGAAGCCGCCGCCGACCTCTTCCTCGATGGAGTCCTTCCAGCCCGCCGGCGAAGCCGTCCGGCGCCGTCACCTCTCACGCAGTCACCTAGCTCGCTCGGTCGCGCCTAGCTCATCACTTCAGACGCCTCGCCGGCGTTCCTCGCTGCCAAAGCCTTGGTCGATCTCCTCCTTCAGCCGCGCCACCTCCTTCTCCCTCGCCGGAGAACAAAGCCGCTGGCATCTTCTCTCTCGCCGACGTCCTCCTCTGTCCGCCGCTGGACAAAACCGCCACCTCCTCACCGGCTTTTTACCCCACCTTCATCGTATTTGTGCCGGAGAAAATCAGCGAGGAGAGCGTCATTTTTTGGGCTCTCCTCCGCATTTTAATCGCTCCCAGTGTGCACCGTCGGTGAGCTAAACCCCCAACCTCGCCGTCCTATCCTCCCGGCGACAGGAGACTTCGCTGGAGCATTTCACGGTCAATGGACAGCGAAGATATCGCTATTCGAGGAGGTACGAGCGTCTTTTACCTCGTGGTTTCCCCTCTTTCGCCGTCGTCGAGCGACCCCTTCTCGAAGGTATATGTGTCGTCTCATATTTTTCCTATGCTTAAATTATTTATTTTTTTGTATTTTGCATCCCTCACTCGATCCCGTTTTCCATATTTGTTATTGCGAGGTGCGTCGGCACATGGACCGAACACCGGCGGTTCGCCGGAAGCGTGGGCTCTTCTTCAGCATAAAGAGAACGCGTCTTCAACCTTCGCGGCGGTGAGATTTTCTTATCCCTTAGCCGACCCTATGTTTAGTCCGGTCTAGACGTGTGGGTTCGATCGCCCACACGGGGTGCGTGCGCCAGCATGAATTGGCGTGTCGACGTGCCTATGTGATGGATCGTTAATTTACCTAGAGTGAGCTATAGGTTAGGAATCTCGTGCGTTGGCCAATTCCTATTCGTAGCCTAGCGATTTCCCTATTCTGAGCTTTAGATCTTAATCCTGCTGGGTTGGAATCCCAATTTCCCACGGTTTTGGTGCTCCTAATCTCCCTTGGAGGGATTAGTTGAGTTCAATCTTAGAGGACGGGAAAAGCTTTGTAGCTAGTCCGTCCTATAAGATCGGGGCGTTCGTAGAGCGGAAAAAGCTTTGTAGCTAGTCCGCCCTACGAACGATGGCGAGTTTCCCCCACGAGAAATCGTAGCAGGAAACCCTCTACATAGCCACGCCAAAACTGGAGGCGGCGATGCCGCAGATCCAAGTGCATCAACCCTAGGTACCTATGTGAGGTCGTTAGGACGAGTTCAACGTGTCGTCGACCGTTTGGGTTTCATCGCATGTGCATGGATCATCTTGTTGCATTTTTGCATGTGGTCATTTATTGCATTATATGCATGTTCGCATGAGCACTTCGGGTCGATCGGCTGTCCTGGGCAGATCCCCGATCCTCAGTTGGGTTCGATCGACTGTCCCAAGTCGATCACCTATCCTTTAGGGTCGGATTGGTTACCCCGAACTAATCCACCCATTTCTTTGGTCCGACCAGCCACCACGGTCTGGTCGACCGATCATATTACATGTTTGTATGCTTTTGCATCTTATTGCATGTTGGTCTGATTGCATGTTGCACCATATTCTGTCTCTTTGCATTTACATTTGCACCGCACATTTATAATTCTCCATAGTGAGAATTACTCCACCTCTGGGTCATTTCCCCCCTCGGCATACTCATTTGCTCGGGCCGCTGCCGCTACAACATGCCCACCTCCGGGCCGCTGCCGCTATGGCATGCCCACCTTCGGGTCACTGCCTCCTTGACATACCCATCCTTTTGGGCCGCTGCCACTACGGCATGCCCGCTCTTTCTGAGTCACTGCTTTCACGGTATACTCAACCTCACCACTTTGGTGCATCCTCTTTGCATGTAGCATCCTTGCATTTTGCATGATGTGCGTGCTTGCTCTTTTGGGCGCCCGTTGTGATTATTCCATACTTCGATCGAGCAGTCACAATGTGAGCTTTTTGCATGACTGTTTGCTTACCCATTCCTCGATGGCTTGTCCTACTCGTTAGGAGAGTGACCTTGGGTCGGTCGCGATACCTTAACGAGCATTGCTTGCTGGGTTGATCCCAATGAGCAATGCTAGTTAAGTCATCGGGATCGGCACAAGTATGATTGGGCTAAGGATCCATTGGATCGAACTTGTGTCACCCTTCTTCGTGACGCCCTTTAGATCCTTCGGATCCTTAGGATGGGGCTGGTATGGCGACCCCGTCAAAGTCATACTATACCCAGACTTACCCTGCAGTTAGGCACTAGGTTTGTGCACTTTCATTAGATGGTGTGCTAGGCTAGGACTTAGGTTGCTAGGTAGTCTTTTTGATGCCCGGCTATTGTTCTTTGATGGATTGGTTGCCTAGCCGGTATCTTTCTTCCGCACTTCGCCCGTGATGTGATTGCATGCTTCATATGTATGGTAGTGTGTTAGGGCGCTTTTCCGCGAGGAGCCATGCTTATTTATACACACACACGAGTACCGCTATGGGGGAGCAAGTGATGATTTCTAACAATTTGCTTGCGAGTGCTATTTAGCTCCCCCATTTATAAAGCATGGCTCATTATACGTCATTTGCATGTGAGTTTTTCCCGCTAACACTTATTTTCATGCGGGATTGAGTCTTTCTCTTTTCTTTGTACTTTTAGAGTCTAGGAGAGTCCGTAGTGGAAATAAGATACGGGCACGGGTTCCAAGGCGTTTGGCATAGGAACCACGTGGAGGGGACTAGGAGCCGATGCTCGTGCCCCGTATCTTAATTCTCGCATTTTCATATTGATGTATAGAATTAGGACCGGGCATGTATATGCGGAGTCCGACCGCATTTTTCTTTTTCTGGATTATGTTGTCGGTCCGGCGGCATTTCGCCTTTTTTATTTTATTATGGAGTGCTTTCTTTCTTGCTTTTATTGCATATTTGCATGCCTGCATGTGTTTTCCTTGTTTCTTTCTGTGATCTAGGATTTCGCGATATTATTTAGGCTCTCTAAGGACCCTAAAATTGTAAACTTTATATTTTTAAAAAATTCCTAATAAAATATTCAAGATAAATAAATTTTAGGATTAAAATATTCAAGATTTTAAAATATGCACTTTTACTTTCTTGCATGGCCTTCGGGCCAGATTTTAAATGGGTTGCATTGCATGGCTATCACCTAAGTCATACTAATAGGGCCTCTACATTACTTAAGGACCGCTCTAGATAACTGCATTCATATTTGCATGTCCCGAGGAGGAATCCCCGTGCTTCTCCAATCTGACTGGCCCAGTATACCTCTATAGGTGGTTGTCTAGTGCACCTAGGGTGTTAGAAGGCTCCCCGACCCAGACGGGGTGTAAGTCCTTTTGTTTGGAGCGTTTGCAGCTTTGTAACTGAACCTCCATCTCTCTTCCTTTCCCGAGGCATCTTGTCACTTTGGCGGGTGTAAGACCCACCTCTTGGAGCTCCGGCTTATAGTCATAGGATAGAGTTTCCTTCCTTTGACCTTAGGGCTACCGAGGTCCCCGTGGATAATGCAATTCTTGGATTGCTGACCGGGGATCTCAAAACGTGTTGGGTTGACTACCTTCATGTTCGGGTAGACTTAGGGTCCTACTGCTTGGGATGACGGGCCCGTGTACCCCGACTTGGCTACCTCTACCCCTTTAGGATTACTCCTTCCTTCCTTTAACTACCCCTGTTGAGCCCTTTCGCTCCTTGACTTCGTTGATATCATTTTGACGGCCCGATGCCGATGAGCTGCCGCCCATTTGGGATACGACGATTTATCCTCTGCCCTTATGGCCCGGACATGATTTGACGTGTTGGGATACCCCCGTCAAGATGATTTAGGTTATTCTGTGGGTTTCGTATGCTGATGAGCCGCTATCCCATTTGGGATGTGAGAGACTCACTCTCTGCCTGATGGCTTAGCGATAGCTTTGAAGCATCGGAACTTTACCACGTGGAATAATCTTCCTTTGATTGCCTATACCCCAGGTCTATGATATTATAAAGCGAAACTCCTTTTATCGAGTGTATTCTTGGGTATCCCCCAAGATGTAATTAACCAGTAGGAATACGTTCCTTTGGGAGTGCTCTTGACCCCGGAACAGGTACATACACTTGACTCTCTGGTTATGGGTAGTCTATGTAGATACTTCTTTCGCGGATATTGGTTCAAGGTGCCTCCGCCCGATCTTGTTTGGGCGGACATGCTTGACTTATCCTTGCGAGGTTTATCGCACGTAGACTCTCCATATTTTTCTTTTCTCTTGTTTGTCGTTTTTGTTGTATGTCCCTTCTTATTCGGTTCCTCTCCTCTTCGAATCACTTATTTGATTCGGGAGGGAGATTTATTCGAATAAGGGAAGTATACGACGACTGACAAATTGGCGACTCCTTTTAAAATAAAAAAAAAGAGAAAAGAATGGCGAAAACACTACCATTTTGGGGTACCGCGCAGAATTATCTCAGATAACGGGTCCGTGTTCAGAAGCACGAAGATCAACAATTTTGTCAGAAGACACGGGATCGACTGGCGCTATTCAACAATCTACTACCCAAGAGCGAATGGCTTGACCGAGGCTTTTAATAAAACTCTCGTCTAAATCCTAACGAAAACTTTGGACGACAACAAGAGAAATTGGCACGAGAAGTTGTTAGAAGCCTTATGGGCCTACAGGACGACTTTCAGAACTCCCACCCAGTCTACGCCTTATGTTTTAGTGTACGGGTCCGAGGCCGTTCTACCATTAGAGATTCAGCTTCGGTCTCTCAGAATTGTAGTTGCAAACAAGATCATTACAGAAGAAAATGCCAGACTAAGACTAGAAGAGTTGGAAAGCTTGGAAAGGAAAAGACTTTCAGCACAGCAGAATTTGGAACTGTATCAAGCCAAGATGATCCAGGCCCATGATAAATTAGTCCGTCCAAGGACATTCAAAGTCTGTGACTTGGTTTTGGTTCTCAGAAGACCTATTCTTGCACATCACAAGATAGGTGGTAAATTTGAACCAACTTGGGAAGGGCCATTCGTGGTCGAGACAGTTTACTCAGGAGGTTCCTACCAGCTTGTAAATTGCCGTGGAGAAAGACCTATGCTTCCAATTAATGGACGATATCTAAAGAAGTATTACGCAACCTGATGTTTCGAAGGATGAATCCTCATTCCTAGAAGCATGGGCACAGTAATTACTTATGACTGGGTCCGAACACAAAAATATTAAAAGTGGACGATAAAGAAAATCATTTTAAAAAAATGTTAAAAGAAAACATGTGAAATCATGATAATAAAGTTTTCTATCCTTCCTTTCAAATCGAGTCTCACTCTTGATCTTTCCTCATCTTTTCCTACTCCTATTTAAATTTAAAATAAACGAATAAAAGCTCTTCATTAATAAACAAATTTTTTCTACTGTTCTTGTTCTTAGTACAGCCCCTGATCCTTTCCATGTTTTTTCGCAGGGAAATGTCGAACGGGCGGTTGGTTCTGAATTTTAGGAATGGCGTGAGTCTAGCACTTGATGAAAAGAGGGTGAGGGATGGAGCCGTGATCAAGATTGACTCTGAATTCACACCAGCCGGGCTACAATATGAAGAAAATGATTGGACCCAGATTGATTGGGAAGAGTTTCACAGTCAGACAGTAATGAAATTGGGTGGCCCAAGTCAGTAGTCCACTAGCAAGAAGAGAAAGGCAAACACCACTCATGCAACAGGAGAAGATAAAAAAGTTAAGTCTGTTGTTGCTACAGCAGAGGGCAGGTTTGTCAGCGCCATGCCCACAGAAATCTAAGGGGTAAGGAGAGCTACTCTCACTGCCACTCAGCGGAGGAATAAGAATCGCCGCATTCTCAAGATGTTAACCAAGTTAGCAGCAGATCAACATGAAGAGACAGTTGCTACCGTCAATACAAATACTCCGAAGAAATTGGTTCGTCAGGAACCAGAAAAGAGGAGATCAACTCCAAGGAAAACAGAAAAGATAAAGGAAATCCCAAGAAGAGCAGCTAGACTCAGCACCTCGACGCCAGATAAATGCACCAGTTTTAAAGGGTCTTGTTGAAAAAGCAACCCCTGAGGATGTCCCGACAGAGACTATCCCCGAGGAGCCAAGACATGCAGGAGAGCGTGCCGGGGTTGAACCATACATCCCACAGTACATTACTAGACCTCGCCAGTTGTAGATAATTCTAGAATATAAGTTGGAAAGAATGTAGAGTGTCGAAAAGAAAACTTTTGAATACTTTGAGAGAATTGGAAGCAAGAGTATCAATATCATAGAAGGCCTCAAGCTGCATACAGATGTGTTCTCAGATTACGAACAATAGCAAATTGTAGACTGCATTGTTGAACTCCAGAAAATGGGCTGAGCTGGTCGTCCGAGGGAAAAGACCTATTCAAAACCCCGAAGATGGATGCCAGGGAAAGGAAGAGTTACGATCTAGTGCGGATGTTGCTAAAACTTCGCGGTAAACAGAAAAGGAAATCCACCGGGGATACTCCGTCGCAGTGAGGTGGATTCGATGCCGAATATTATTAAAAGAATGGTAAAGAGGATGATAACATGGAGGGTATTGCCTGCAGATTGCATACCCAACAGCTGCATCATTAACATCTACAAGGAGGGCGACCGCATACCTCCACACATAGACCATCATGATTTCGTTAGACCTTTCTGCACAGTGTCTTATGTCAACCAGTGCAATATCATGTTCGGATCTAACCTCCAGATAGCAGACCCCGGTGAGTTCCGAGGGCCGGTGGAGATACCACTACCAGTAGGTTCCGTCATGGTGTTAAAAGGGAATGGAGCGGACATCGCAAAGCATTGCATTCCAGGAGTGCCTGTTGAGCGGATCTCTGTTACTTTCGAGAGAATGGATGACGTAAAGATTACTTTTCACTTTCGACCAGATCCAGAGTTAGAGAGCCTCCGGCCTTACGAGCTGTGAGTTACATGGGAGATATCACACCTCCAATGCACATCCATACGGCATTCCAGCCAAGGATGACTTGGAAGGTATGTTATTGTCCATGTATCTCACTATTCAGACATGGATTTTCGCAGATGCTTTCAGAAGAAACTTGAAGAATCTTACACAATCTGTTTTAGATTTATATGGATTGTATGAGATATTAAACTCTCAAAGAAAATATCATTATGTTTTGGATCAAATTTTATGATATATTTTCGATAAGATTGGAATGAAAGTGACCATGTCATGTTTTGCCTTCACCTCTTTTTGTGCAAATTGACTGGGAAAGGCCATTAAATCAAAAGAACTTCGAACAAAGAACAAAGGGAAAATAAAAATAAATGAGAATTCTATTAAAAAACCTGAATGTCAAAACAAACTAAAAATAAACACGAACTCTAAATAAAAATGAACTCTAAATTCAAGCTAAAAATCAAATTACAACAAGCGACTAAGACAAATTCCCGAATCTGAAATCCCCGGCCTTCGGCTATTCTCAAATCTCTTTTTGACTCTCCATATTTCCTTCCCTCTTTTGAGAAGGTCGACTGAATCTAGTGACATAGAACCACGAAAATTTTTTATTTGGTTCTGATGGCATGGATTCATATCCTTCGCCAAATAATCAGACTTTGATCAATCTTCATGGGATGTGAAACACTTTTACGTCTCATTCTAAATCTTCCGCTAAACTAAAATCTCCACAGCAAATTTCAACCCTTTAAACCTTCGAGACTGGAACCAGATTCCAGTTCTCTTTAAACCTTCGAGATTGGAACCAGTTTCCATTTCTCTTTAGACCTTCGAGACTGGAACCAGATTCCAGTTCTCTTTAATTTCATTTCTCTTTAAACCTTCGAGACTGGAACCAGTTTCCATTTCTCTTTAGACCTTCGAGATTGGAACCAGTTTCTATTTCTCTTTAGACCTTCGAGATTGGAACCAGTTTCCATTTCTCGTTAGACCTTCGAGACTGGAACCAGATTCCAGTTCTCTTTCGAGATTGGAACTGGTTTCCATTTCTCTTTAGACCTTCGAGATTGGAACATGATTCCAGTTCTCTTTAAACCTTTGAGATTGGAAGCAGTTTCCATTTCTCTTTAAACCTTCAAGATTGGAACCAGTTTCCATTTCTCTTTAGACCTTCGAGATTGGAACCAGTTTCCATTTCTCTTTAGACCTTCGAGATTGGAACCAGTTTCCATTTCTCCTTAAACCTTCGAGACTGGAACCAGATTCCAGTTCTCTTTATACCTTCGAGACTGGAACCAGATTCCAGTTCTCTTTAAACCTTCGAGACTGGAACCAGATTCCAGTTATCTTTAAACCTGCGAGACTGTAACCAGATTCTAGTTCTCTTTAAACCTTCGAGATTGGAACCCGATTCCAGTTCTCTTTAAACTTTCGAGATCAGTACCTAAATTCTGATTCTCATCCTTTTCAATCGATACTTAAACCCCGATTCTCACTCCGAGGCTGGTACCTAAATTCCAGTTCTCGTCCCAATCTTGAGGTTGGAACCTAAGTTCCGATTCTCATTTCAAATCCAGACTTCCTTGAATTGATTTTAAATTAAACTTCAATCGAAATTGGAACTCAGAACAAATCGAAATCTAAACTCACACATTAAAACATAAAATAGAAAATGAAATGAAATCTAAATCAAATTTCCCCAGATCTTATGATCTGGAATTCACCTCCTTTTTTTCTTTTCCCCAACTAGAGTTCAGGGATCTCCAGTCTTGGAGATATACTCGATACTCCCCAGCGGAAATTTGTCTCTACTCTGTTCTAAGTGTGTCACATAGACGTCTGTGTTAGTTTTGTTGATCTCTTCGGTCAACGCCAATACGCACGGTGTGCTTGGTTAGCACACCACACCTATTGGGGGTTCATTTGTTGACCTCATTTTTGATGAGGTCTTTTCTCTTCTCTCTCCTTAGTACTTTGGATCTAGCCTTAGGCTTTCCCTTTGACTATCTTAGAGGACTAGAAATGGAACCCACCACTCAGAAATTTAAACACCTCTTAACTCCCTGCAAAACCCCATAAGTTTGATTGTAAACCCCTAAGTCACTTGGAGGGTTAAGATCAAATGTGGAGGTTTAAAGGATGAGTTCCCTATAGGACTCTTTGGACTTAGGACTACCCTGGGTGGCCTGGTCTGGTGAGGGTTGACCTGCACACATTACACTTTCACACACATTCCAAATCCTAAGACCATCCATACCCAGCTTGACTCCCTAACTCATGTAGGTAATTCATATGGATGGACCTTAACCCCTAGGCCCTTGGCTAAGAGGGTTAGGAACAACATAGTGAGTGCCTAAAAATGAGTCCTCTCATGGCTCTTATGGGCTTGATATGGCTTCATGGCTCAACCAAAGTGATTCCATTCTACTCAAACTTGATCAATCTTTTTTTTTCTAAAATATCAATTTTTGACCCCGGGGGCCCTACACCGACTAATCCTACCAAATGTCCTTAAAGCAATCCAAAATTTGCAAAATCACCTAAATTACCCAAAATTCATTAAAACCAATCCTAAACATTTCCCACCATTCAAATTGATCACCCTAAGCCAAATATACCAAAATTTCTAAAAATGCCCCCTCAATACCCTCCAAATACCCAAAATACCCTTCTTAATCAAAAAAACCAAAAAATTTAGAAAATTCCCAAAAAATTCCAAAAAATCCCAAATATTCCCAATTTCATTTTGTTCAACTATACCATAGGCCAATTTTGTCAATTTAACCTAATTTTTTCAAAACCACCAATTTGACCCATTCTTACCCCAAAGTAAGCTCAATGTCAAACCAAATCAACCCAATTGACCTCAATTTTGATCCAATTCAATTCTAAACTTTAATTAAATATCCCCAATATCAATTTAGACCACATACAAGCCCAATTTGATTATCATTTGGATCCAATTCTAATTTGAAGCTTAAAGCCCAATTTTGGCCCATGACCTAAACTTAGCCCAAACCAACCTAATTCAACCCCAATTAGCCCTAAATCTCTTCCTAAACCTTCCTAATATCCCCAAAAATAAAAAAAAATAACAAGATTTGCCCCAAATTTGAACCTAAACTCCACCCAAACTTAACCAAAAACCAAAATCCCCATTTTTGGCCTAAATCCACCATAAACCCAAATGGGCCCAAATCTCAAAATCAAAGCCCAACCAAAGTTGAAAACTCTTTGGGACACTCATAAACATTTCTCAACATTAATTTTACATCAAATCTAACCTTAGCCCAACCTTAACCCAAGTTAGCCTAATTTGACCCACTTTGGCCCCTTTACCAAAAAGCTCAAATTAAATTCAATTCCACTCTAAATGATACCAAATCTTTTCTAAAATTTTCATGACACATCCCTAAACTAAACCCAACATTTATTTGGCCCAACCCCTTACCAAACTTTCAACCAAAATTTCATTTCAAAATCTAAAAGTCCACTCACTTAAAGCATTTAAAAACCCACTTCTACCAAATCCTTAAAGCACAAAACCCATTCCAAAGCCCACATGAAGTTTCCCTTCATCACCCCTTTGCTTTATATCATCCCTAAAGTTCTAATTGATCATCAATTTTTTATAAATTAAGCCTCATGCCAATTTCCCCTAAAATCATCAAAAATGCCAACATCCTTCTTCATGCAAATGACTTGACTTTTCCAAAGCCAAATGAAGCCACAATGGAGTTATTCACAAGCCATATGAAGCCATGATAGCTTGGCCTTGTCATCAATCCATTTATGGCAAGAGAGGGGAGCTCTTTAATGATTCCCTTAAAGTTGATTAAACATTCCTATGCTTCCCTTAACTTATGCTTAAACTTAATTGTACTTGGATTGTGACTTGACCCCACTAATCAAGCTGACCCAAGTGACGTTCTCTTCAGCCCAAACCAGCCTTGGGTGGTGCGCTCAACCCAAACCCATGACTTGATCCAATTGAACCTAAAATAACCCCCTCACCATACCACTTCAAGCCAAGCTCTTTACACATGTCCAACCTCCATTGCTTGCACCAAATTCAAGCTCTGACTTCCCTGACTCTGAAGGTGACCCATGCCTAGCCGGCCGGCTACCACAGTCGCCGGAAAACACCATGGCCGAGAGCACTCATTTGATTCAAAAAAATTCAAACTCACTAGCTGAGCTGTCCCAACTCAATTGGACTCCATGGCTGTTCTTCCCTTAACCAAGGCAGCTGATCCCAAGCCCTAACTCCCCCTGGGAGGCCCTCCAGCCATGTCTATTTAAACCCACCACCCTCTCGGCCAAACAGGGTGATGAACCAAAGCTTAACAAAACACTACCAAAATTGCTCCAGAACCTTCTCCTTGTCTAGAGCAATTGATCCCCACTGTTCTCCTGCCCTAAACTCCATTGATTGAGCTCAATTTTGGAGCTCAATTCTCAGCCCAGAACCAGGACATCTCTGAAACCTCCACCAAAATCAAATTAAACTCACCCACACCTGCACAGGACCAAGAGAAGGAGTTCCCCAGTGGAAGCCCCCTCACAAGGCCAGCCATTCTCTCTATCGACCATGCTTTGAGCTTGGCTGAAGTTGTACCTAGGCAATTCCCCAGAGCCAGAGAATTCATCTGGAGCCTCCTTGGGTGCAATCGAAGGTGCCACAACTCTCTGATTGAAGCTTCACTTCTCAGAGCCAAGGTATAGACCTCTCTTTTCTCCCGAGCTTCCAGTGATTCTTCATTTTGATTGGCTTAATTTCATAGCATGTAAACCGTATGGATGTGTTCGTCTCCTCAACAAGAATCCATAGAGCATAATAACACGAAAATCCATTGAGAAATGAGGGAGTTCTTAGGGTTGTAGTGTGGATGGTCACGGGTGCACACCAGTCGTAGACGATGACCAGCCGTCTGATCGCGCGTGTATCTGTTGAACGGCTCAGATTGCGTCGAATCAGAGGAAGGAGCGGGACCGTGGGACGCGTGGCGGCTGACTCAGATGGCGGCGTCAAATAGGAGCGTGCCACGTGGTCTTTCGATCCGCCATAGGTTGACGCGGCGCTGAGTCAGATAAGTAGATAAATAGGATTTTTTCTATTTATTTAAATACCCAATACTTAGAAAATCCATATCTTGGTGTAGAAAAATCACAAAAATAAACTAAAAATACCCTCTTGCTCAGTGAACAGAGGAGAATAATGTGGAAAAAGAATTAGGTTAATTTGATGAGTATTTTATTTTTAATTAATTATTTACTCATTTCAGAATTTTGATTCTCCATTTGCATAGACAATTCACCATGGCATGAGACCATAGGGCTTTTGAAGCCTCTGATCTTGGGAACATTCCCTGAATTTTTCAAGGTCAGAGGCCATCTCTATGGCAAGTTATGTATTTTTCAAGTTTATGTCACTGTTTTTGGTATTTTATTTTCATTAATTAGCATATTATTTAGAAAATTCTAGGAAAATTTGGGGAAGTTTCTTAGGACCAGAGGACCCTAGGATAATTATATTTTGAGTTAATTCATTAAGAATAACCCTAATTGACCTAATTACTCAAAAATAAACTTTAATTAATTAGGGTTAACCACACATCAAAAGAACTTGAATACAATTCTCCACTGATCTTTAGGATCAAAGGGACCTCACATAAAAATTTGGAATCAATTGGAAATGTTTAACCCCACTAAATGGATTAATTAAATCACATAACTAAAATTAAATTTAAAAAATTCATAACTCCAAAAATACACTTTAAAAATTCACCTAATTGGTTTTGAGGCTTCTCTGATGTTAGGGGAGTCTAAGAAAATTAAAGTTAAAATTTTCTAAAAATCTTCATTTTTCACCATATTTTAATATTTTAAATAATTAAAAAATAATAAAAATCACAAAAATATTAAAAATAATAAAAATGTCATATTTTGACTCCTAATCACTTAGGAACTAACCAAATATTTTTCCCAAGTCTCAAGGTAAATATATTGAATTTTAAATGCTTAAAATAATTTTTGAATTAAAAAATGAATTTTCCAACCTTTTCACGAAATTAATTCCAATAAATCAAAGAAAAATCAGAAAATTATAAAATTTGTTTCTCTGAACTCCTTGATGTTAGAGAGATTTAAAAAATATATAAAACTTAATTTTCAACCATTATTTTATTTTATAATTAATTAACACTCAAAAACTTAAAATAATTATAATAAATAAAATATAATTCAAAAAATCACCAAAATTGGTCCAAGTGGTCCTCTTGTCATTAAGAACATTTCATAATTTTCTTAAGTATAGAAACCTTTCCTTGGTCATGTTGTTAAATTTCCATTGAAAACTTTTATTTTTCACAAAAATAATTATATAAATTAAATTAAATTCCGAAAAATCACATTTTCTCCTTTAATGTCTTAATTAACATATGAGTGAAGTGACATAAAAATTCAAGTTCATTTGAGCTCAATTTAGTGAGTTTTGAAATAAATAAGCCTAAAGGGGCATAAAGGTAATTAAAGGATTTTAACTTTACTTAATATTTAGGTTTAATCAAGGGGAGGGTAAAATGTTTGATCTTAAAATTTTCATTAGAAGATTGAAACCTAGAGAATTAAGGGATAGAAACCCATTAATCATCTTGAAAATATTTAAAGTAAACCTTAATTAATTAAATAATTTGAATTTTGGAAGAATAAGTTAAAATTTGGATCATTAAAATGGGAATATAATTTAGAGAGACTATAATGACTTAAACTAAAATCCCTAAATGAATCACTTTAATAATATTTAACTTTTAATTAAATTTGAAGTAATAATTGAAATTAATAATTAAATAATTAAAAGGAAAGTGAACTTTAATTAAATTAAAACATAAAACATTAAGTAATTTGATAATTAAATTGAAATAAATTTAAAACAAAAATTATTAATTTAAAAATCACTTGAAAGCAATTTTAAAACAAATTTGAAAAGATGTTTAGGACTCTTCCAAAACACTTCCTCAATATGGTGGGATGTTTTAGAAGAACAATTGAATTAAATTGTTCTTTGATGAAGAAAATCATCCTTAAACAAAATACGAGAACCTAGACGTCATAGGAGATGACTAGCAATAGGATTAGGAATTTGGTAGACAACCAAAACCCTTCCCTTAGCTTTACCTAGGAACTTTTTATAAATATTTAAATGCCTTAACATGTGTTTTAAGTGCAGCTTGGAATGACGAGAAGACTCTCCAGGTACGCTTTTATTTTATTGCAATTTATTTATATAAACTGCACTTTACTCTTTTTGCATGTTAAACAAGATTGTTGCATGAAAACTAAAACCTTTAGAATCCACAAAACTGAAAAACCCAAAACTAAATTAAAAGCCACACAAGATAAAATTCACCGCCACAACATTCAAAATATAAAACAACTCAAAATTTAATCACAAATAGAACAACAAAGCCACAACTTTAACTAAATTAAAACGTCTCGTAGAATGATCAGGAATACCTCGGATGATGTAACCTACGTTTTACTAACGGGATTTCCCACGGTCTGAATGAAAGTGTGGAACTCATTCAGTTGAGTTTAGCAAATTCATCTGGACTAAGTGAATTCGATGAAAATAACGGTGCCGGGATGACGGAACCGTGGGATCTTAATCGGTTCTGTTTAATCAACTTTAAGATTTGTTTTAAATAAAACACTAAAGATATTTGGATTTTAAAACTTTTCTAAACCAAAACACTTTTCTCAACCCCTGACTTTCACTTTCTAAAACTAAACCTCTGCAACAACAAGGAGCTTGGAGCATGGTGGGCAGCACAGCCATCGTCATCAGCAAAACTCGGGTCTACTCCAACAAAACTTTCCTTAGAATTAAATAACCAAGCCATAGGATTTCGAGGTAGTTTTCCTAGTGCAACATAAATCCTCAACCTTCTTCGTTAGGCATTTGCATAATCATATTATGTAAATTAAGCCCTAACTCGTCTTAGGATTCCGAGGTAGTCGTTTGGTACGACATAAACTCTCACATCTTCGAGGCTATTTGTATGATCATGGCATACAAATATAAGTCCTAATTAATTAAAATTAGAAGGATTATAACATTAAATAAATTCCCTAATGGAAGCCAAATAATAGGATAGTTTGGGAAGTTGCCAAGATTCCTCTTAGATCCTCAGCTTCTCCTACTTCTCTTCCTTTGGACTCCTGAAAATAACTATTCCAAATTTGATCCATTCCCTATTAAAATTTCCAAAATCCGATTGTTTGAAAACCTTAAGTTTTGAAATTCTTGAGAACAAAACCACTGATAATTATCAAGAGTTTTCTTAAATGATTCTCGTCATTTAAAATGTAATTAACTATAGGGGCTCTCCCTTATAGGGAACTTTAAGAACCCAGGTAATATAAACCCTGCTTAATTTCTTTATATTAAGTAGGGGAACTTGTCGGCTTATACAATTGGTTCGCAGAACAAACAAATGTCACAAATCTTCTAGTTTATTTAATCGAGCCCCATCATCAAGCAGTGTGTCTATTCTTCGGGATAGATACATGGTTTATGGTGTGGTGATCTTTTATATAAACTATTTGAGATGTGAGATCGATTTGATTTCATATATTAAAATTTTCAAACTCAAAATTATTTTCAAAATCAAATGCTACTTTCTAAATTATATATATATTTAAATTAAATTAAAAATTTTAAAATTCGCCAACAATTTCTGTAGGTGACCTCTTTTTTTCAAAACACACAACCTAAAAATATGCCGACACTCACCCATATAATTTCATGTGATTCTCTCCAATTATTGATTGAGACAATACCACATTAGTTCTTACATGTTCTCACAAAAAATTTTAACATCTCAATTGGCCAATCCAAGATGTAAATGAAGTGCAAGGTAGTTGAATCATCATAACTTCTTCCTACATTAAACATCTATGCTTCACACAACTTTCATCCATAATTTAATTACTTCATCATTTAAAAAGAAAAAAGATAAAGAAAACTATTTAGAACTCATGGAGAAAACACAAACAAAATTTGATTTGAAAGTAGAGATCATAGTGAAAACACAACAAGTCTTACATTAAAATCAAATATAAAAAACAAAGATAAAAAGTTATCTGAAAATCCTCTCCACAAGACTCTTGAAGTTCCTATCAAACTTTGTTTTCCACTAAATGACTCCTTAAGGGGTGGCACCCAACTCTAAGGATTCACTTTCCTAAATTCTAATACAAACTATGATAAAGTAAAGTGGAAAAGTAAGGAAAGTATGGCAAAAAGAAGACTCTCTTTCTTCCTCTCTCCCTTCAACCACTTCAAGCTTTTCTCCAACTTCTCCCGCCAATACTTCCCTTCAAAACTCTTCTCTTTTCTCTGATATTTAAGTCTTCTTTTAATAATTTTCCAAAGGGTGACTTGGTGTCTCTTCAAATCATGTCCAGATTCAATGAATCTACCAAGAGGTGCATCAGTCCATTCGAATTTTAAATGAATTTTGGAGCCAATGAGAAGTTAAGGAAGTTTAAACCAAAGGGTGCTTCAAAAACCCCTTCAAATTTGTGCCAAAATTAATTCAAATTGCATAGGTTAACTGCCACGGCTATGCGCCAGCCCTTGCGCTTAGCCGCCAGAGGCTAATTTTGAACACTTTTTATTTTTTCTCCCAATTTGATCGGTTTTTTCTCCTTTCATCACAATCATTCATTTTAATCATACCTGCAAGAAAAACATGAACATACCTTCCTTTAAAGTGCAATATCATAAAAAATAGGTATAAAAATGTGCATAAAAACACTATATATTTTAGGTGTATCAAAATCCCTCAAACTTAAAATGTTACTTGTCCATAAGTGACACTATAATCATATAAAAATTAAACATGCAAATTATGTGAATGAGTTTCTTTAGGATGGTTTCAAAATTTTGTTCTAGAAATGGAAAAGTCCAATTCAGAAAAAAATTTTGTAAAGGAGACCAACTTAAAGTTTAGAATGTTCTTAAGTAAAAGATGATGAGAAATATGAGTTCATATCTAATTCAGAAATACTTGTAGATTTTTCAATATAGGATTTAAACATTTTTTTTCTCACTTAAAATTTTTTATTAAAAAATAATTTTACTTACTATATTATATTCTTAAGTTTTAAATTTTCTCAAAACTTGTAATTTAAAAAATTAGGTGTGGAACCAATTTTTTATTAGGTCCTTAAATCCTCAAGCTTCTCCTTCCTTCTTCTCTTTTTTTTTACATACTATACTTTTTTTTCTTTTTTTTTTGGCAAGGATTAATATATCTGGATAGGCCTTAAATGATTTTGAATTCTACCCTTTCTTTTAATCAAAAGTTTGATATATATCATTCACTTAAAAATCATAATAATAGTGTTCAAAATTATTTTTCAATAAAAGAAATTTATGTTTTGAAAAATAAAAGTCAAAACTTCTATTTTTCCAAAAATACAACATTTATTATAGATTTTAACTAAATTCTCTTACTCATTTCTATATTCAAAATTTTGTTTCTTTAAATATAACTTCATATACATAATTATTTTCAATTAAAAATCAAATTTATTTATAGTATTGAGAACAAATAAAATTTTGGTTTTTGAAAATTGTTTTTAAATTCCACCCAAACTTTAAAATTTTAATTATAATAAAATATTTAAGCATAAGAAATGATACATGGGTAAGAATTAAAAACTAAAATAACATGCTTACAGGAATCTTTATAACCTAAATATGCAAGTATAAGAGTTTAAAACAGGAGTAAACATAAATCAAATTTAGTTTTTCAGTTTTTCATAAAATAAAAATTTCAAAGGACTTCTAAAGTAGTGGAAGTTTTCAAAACAAATAAACTTAACATAATAAAAATCAAAACAATACTAGAAAATATATGGTAGCAAATTTTAAGAAGTTTAAACATGCAATTTAAATAGTGGTTTCTAACAGTGTTCTAAATTTTTCTAACAGTTTTTGGAATTAAATTATACACTACTAAAAACACAATACACTATAACTAAATTAGAACATTTACTACCACAAACACATCATAACATTACATCACAAATATCATAACTATCACAAAACATACATCTAACTCAGATATATCTGAATGTGCAAAACATAAATAGTCCAACTAAGTCCACAAATATCAGTGTTCACAATATATTACAAAAAAATAAAAGTCCAAACATCACAAAACACAAATACAAACATGACAGACTCATCTTATAAAAATCCTACTTATCTTCTCCATCACCATCATCTCCTTCGTTCCAATCTCTGGAAGGCACATATGAGATAAAATATGGATGAGGAGGCATCTTAGCATTGTGATCTCCTCTAATCAGTCTGTCCATATATTTCTGATAAGTCTCCTCAAACTCTTCAGGTTTCTTAATATGTCTCTCAATGTTTTCCAACTTCCCATCTATGTCATTAACTTTTTCTCTGGTTAGAGTAACATTTTTTAAAATCCTCTATAACAATCCAGTCTACAAACCAGAAAACTGACCTCTAGATGATGATACTTGCAAAGTAGAAGCAGCAGTAGCAGATGCACTGGTAGCTCTAACATATCCTCCTTTCTAGCTAAATTCTGAATGTACAGTGTAAGTATTCAGATTTACACTGGTAATAAGTCTAAGTGGTTGAAGAACCTCTTCCCAAGTATCAAAATTTACATCAGACTGCTCACAAATTGAATGGACCAGGGAAGGAAATACCATACCTACAGTAGTGACAGCTCTGGCACAATTATAATAAATAAAAAATAATCACTCCAATGTCTATCGGCTTTTCCTGCTGAATACAATAGTTGAGAACAACTCTCTCCCTTGAAAATTTGCTAACATGACTAGAAGGTAATAATTTAGATGAGATAAAATAATGTCAAGCCTTGGAGGTGGCATTTAACTTTGAATCTTGGAATTTCACTCTTCTGTCATTTGTGATTTTCCAAAAACCTCTTCCACAGTAAGAAAATTCATAATCTCATCTAATTCCCCTTTTGTAGGATGATAATTTGCATTAAAACATAATATTTCAGGAGGCAATAGCTAAAAGGTATTGATTACCACAGGAGAAAAATCAACTTGATGTCCTCAAACAATTACTAACTTTTCTTCTGTTGCTGGCAAGTTAACATAGAACACTCTCACCACATAAACGACAGCAACAGTGAAGAAGCAACAATAATTTCTCCAATTCCTCTGAGCAATCATTTCATTAATATCTCCTCCCGGTCTACTAAAAACTTGCTCAGGAATCAACTTACGTGATGAAAGCACATCAACGTAACGATCCTCAGCTTTTGAACTGACAAACTTGTCTGAATCAAATCTAGCTTTCCCCTTTGAGCGCTTCAATTTTG
This sequence comes from Papilionanthe hookeriana x Papilionanthe teres, assembly GCA_022702705.1. NCBI lineage: Eukaryota > Viridiplantae > Streptophyta > Magnoliopsida > Asparagales > Orchidaceae > Papilionanthe > Papilionanthe hookeriana x Papilionanthe teres. The sequence continues at coordinate 29,831,557 of CM040432.1, read as the reverse complement.
GAGCCATTTTAAAATTTGCACAAATATTTAACATAAATTCCAAAAACAAACTAAACTTGTTAAACTTAAATTCTAAAGGCATAATCTACTAAATCCAAGCAATTTCTCAAGCTTTTTCTCAAATTTTCACCATGAATAGTGATTTTTGGATTTCTCAAGAATGTACTCAAAATACATTGTGAAAATCAAAAATGTTTTTCATAGAAGAAGTGCTCATACCTTAAGGAGTTAAAATCTAACAAATTTTGTCAAAAATGGCTCTAAAATGATCAAAATAGGTGATTCCCTAGAATGCTTATTCGCGAATTTGGGAGGTTGAAGGTGACGGTGGGGAGAATAATCTCAATTTTCGGGTTTTTATCACCTGTAAACCGCTTTTCACAAACTAGCGCCCATGTGTAACATGACCGTGCTTAGCTGCGAGTTCTGGCGCTTAACCGCCAAGGGTTTGGTGCTTAGCCACGAGTGAGCAGATTTTGACTATTATGTTTAATCGCTCTAATATGCCTATTTAATCACCCTTAAACAATTTAAATAATTATTTTTATCCCATACACACTTTTAATACTCCAAAATCACACTTTCATATCAATCGATTCGAAACAAATTTCAAACAAAAATAAATTTCATTAAAAATAAAACACTTAATACAAATTAAAAATTTCAATCCAAAATCCTTTTTCTAAAACATATCATAACACATATAACTAGAGACAAATCAACATCATTAAGATGCAACAAACTTCTGACATAAACATAACAATAATCACAAACACTAAACTCTAAACACTAAAGATATATAACTAAATCAAAAGACCACACTTGAACTTAATTACACTCTCCTGTAGGCGGAATATATCATGAACCATTATTAGTTCTATTTGAACCATCCGGAATGTAAATCTGATAAAACGAGCGATGGTTTAAAACTCTCACTGAATCTTCTTCTATCCATTGGTTCTTCAGAAACATCATTTTATCGCTTCTTCCACATGACTTGTATGACTAAATTGCATTTTGAGTTGCCATCCAATGTGTGCTAAATGTGCATTTGTTTCATTTACCTTTGCTTCGATTGAAGCCACGTCAGCCTCGATCTTCGCAATCTTCTCTACGATTCCTTATATACTAACGGCTAGAAACCCATTGTATAACTCTTGCGCACTCTCACAAATGAACTTCTTGTTAGTTTCCTCTTTCTTCTTAACTTCGCTCTCCCAAGAAGACATTTTGGCTCTCAAAATACTCTTCCTGAAGACTCAGAAGTGAAAATGAGAACTAGGGCAAGTATCTCTTAATTTTGGACCTTTTTATAGACTTGGGAAGTCTAAAAAATCAATCCTATATGTGTTTAAACTCCTAAATAACTCCCAAAACCACTTACCCACAATTTAGGCTTCTAGAACTACATTTTTCACATTTTTTATAACTTCGACGCCTAAGCGCCAACTTCCGACGCATAGCCGCCAGTGCTCATTTTAGCACAGGTCTGCTAAACATCCAAATCTTCATTCTGACTCCTCTAAGTTATCAAATAAGGTCAAATAAACACAATTATAACATAAAATTTTAAAATACTACCACTTTTTCTCAAATCAAACCAAACAAAAGCACACAAAGCAAACTTAAAGCAAAGCACACCAATAACTATGTGATGTCTCCCACAAAGCGCTTGGTTTAACTTCTTTAGCCTGACATACCCAGAGCTTATTCTGAGTGACCCAACATCAAATTATCATCGAGTTTAGATTGATTAACTGAAAAATAAAGTTTTAATTTTTTACCATTACTTTGAATATTTTTCCAGTCTTAGGATCTTTAATATCCACAGCTCCATTGGGATAAACTTATATCACAATAAATGGGCCCATCCACATGGACTTAAGTTTTCCAGCAAATATTTTCAATATAGCATTATATAACAAAACTTGTTGTCCTAGCTAAAGATTTTTAGTAAGAATCTTCTTATCATGCCACTACTTCATCTTTTCTTTATAAATCATAGCATTTTCATAAGATTCATTCTTTATTCCTTCAAGCTCATTTAATTGCAACAATCTCTTTTCACCAGCATCTTTCAAATTATAATTGATCTCTTTAATAGCCCAATATGGTTTATGCTCAAGTTTAACTAATAAATGACAAGCTTTCTCAAAAATTAGCCAATATGGGGACATTCCTATAGGAGTTCTATATGCAATCATATGGGCCCACAAAGCATACTCCAGTTTGATTGAACGATCCTTGTTGTTTGGATTAACAGTTTTTTCCAATATTCTTTTAATTTCATGATTGGATAATTCAACCAAACCACTTGTCTGCGGATGATAAGCAGTAGCAATGCAATGGTTAATATGATATTTCTTTACTAGCTTTTCCATAATCGTATTTCTAAAATGACTTCCCTAATCAATTATGATCACTCTTGGTATTCCAAATCTACAAAATAAATTCTTTCTTAAAAAAATTGCAACACTTTGAGCATCACATAGAGGTAAAGTAGCAGCTTTTATCCATTTAGATACATAGTCTACTGCTATCAAAATGTATATATTTCCGAAAGATGGTATAAATGATCGCATGAAATCTAATCCCCAAACGTCAAATATTTCAACTTCTAACATATAATTGAGGGGCATCTTATTTCTTCTAAAAATATTGCCTACACATTGACATCGATCACAATTTTTAATATAAGCTTTAAGATCCTTAAAAATTGTAGACTAATAAAATCTAGATTATATGATTTTATATGCAGTTTTATCAACACCAAAATATCCCCCATAATCAGAATTATGACATTTTTGAATAATTTTATAAGTTTATTCTAAAAGCACACATCTTCGAATAATCAGATCCTTTTTTGTTTATATAAAAACGGGTCATCCCAAAAATAAGTCTTAGCTTCAGATAAAATTTTTTTCCTCTCTTGGTATGTCAAACTATAGGGTAAAATATCACTGACAATAAAGTTTACAATGTCGGCATACCACGGAACACACCACTCATTGATAGTAAACAATTTCTCATCAGGAAAATGATCATTCATTTCATTTCCATAGTAGAGAGATTTTTCATAGTCAAGCCTGGGATAGATGATCAGCAATTTGATTATCAGCACCCTTCCTATCTACTATTTCAAAATCAAATTCTTGCAAAAGAAGAATCCATCTTATCAGTCTCGGTTTTGCATCCTTCTTTTTCATTAAATATTTAATAGCAGAATGGTCAGTATGCACCACAAATTTTGTTCCAATTAAATATGACTTGAATTTATCAAAGGAAAAATACAATTGCTAATAATTATTTCTTAGTTGTGGTATAATTAATTTGGGTTTCATTAAGATTTCTAATAACATAGTAGATCACTTTTAAAAGCTTATCATATTTCTAACCTAAAACAGCTCCAACAGCATAAACACTAGCATCACACATCAATTTAAAACGTGTTTCCCAGTTTGGTGAAACTATAACAGGTGCAGTGATTAATTTTTCTTTTAATAATTTAAAAGCATTTAGGAATTCTTCATCAAAATAAAAAATCACATCTTTTTTCCAGTAAACTACGTAAAGGCATTGAAATTTTTGAAAAGTCTTTAATATAACGATTGTAGAATCCAGCATGACCTAAGAAACTTGTAATTCCCCTAACATTTGTTGGGCAAGGTAAATTAGAGATAACATAAATTTTTGCAGGATCTACCTCCTTACCATTTTCTGATATACGATATCCCAATACAATTCCTCCTGCTATCATAAATTGACATTTTTCCTAGTTAAGGACTAAAATAGTTTCTTCTCAGCGCTTAAGAACACTTGTTAGATGTTCTAAACATGATTCAAATAAAATTTCAAACACTAAAAGGTCATCCATAAAAACTTCAATTCCTTTTTCAATTAAATCAAATAAAATTGCCATCATATATCTCTGAAATGTTGTAGGGGCTTTACATAAATCAAATGGCATTCTCCTAAAATCAAATGTACTATAAAGACTGTTAAACTTTATTTTCTCTTGATCCTCAAGAGCAATTTGTATTTGATGGTAACTAGTATATCCATCTAGAAAATAAAAGTATTTATGCCCAGCCAGTCTATCCAACATTTGATCTACAAAGGGTAGTGGAAAATGGTCTTTCCTTGTGGCAAGGTTTAATTTTTTATAATAAATGCATATTCGTCATCCTGTAACTTGTCTTGTTGGTATTAATTCATTCTTCTCATTAACAGTACAATAACTCCTCCTTTCTTAAGAACACAGTGAATAGGACTAACCTATGCATTATCTGAAATAGGGTAGATTATTCCAGCATCCAACCACTTTAAAATTTCTTTCTTAAAAACATCTTTCATAATAGGATTTAATCTTCTTTGAGGATCGGCCTGAGGTTTGTAGTTCTCTTCCATAAGGATTCTATGCATACAAATTGAAGGAGTGATTCCTTTAATATCAGCTATTGTCCATCCAAAGGCTTTGTTATATTTCTTTAGAATTTCAAGCCTCTTCTTCTTTTTCAGTCATTTGAAGAAAAATATAACTGGAAAAGTTGAGGAATCAGCTAAAAAACATATTTTAAATGAGTAGGAAGCATCTTTAATTCAAATTCGAGAGGTTTTTTAATTGATTGACTAAAAGATTTATCTTTTTCAGTCATGTCCAACAATTCAAAATTTTCATGAACATAATTTAAATCTTCCTCATGAAAATCTTCAAAATGTTGTAATTCCTTTTCTTGCTCGTGTTTCAATTTTTCAATTTCAGGTTTCTCTTCATAAGTTGATTTGAAATGACATTTACTTAGATATTTGATAACATCCATACTATAACATTTATCATCTTTACCTCTTGCAGGATATTTCATTGATTTTGGGATATTGAACGTAACAGTTTGATCATTAAAGCACATAGTTAATTTTGTTTTTTGTACATCTATCATTGCTCTGTCTGTGGCTAGGAAAGGTCTCCCTAAAGTTATGAGTATCTCTTTATCTTCCTCCATATCTAGCATAATGAAATCAACAGGAAAGAAAAATTGACCCACCTTCACTAAAACATCTTCTATAACTCCTTTAGGACATGTGAGCAAACAATCCGCTAATTGCAGTGTTACAGTAGCAGAGGTTATTTCTCCTAATCCCAGTCTTTTGAATATAGAAAATGGCATAAGGTTCATGCTTGCACCTAAATCACATAAAGCTTTCCCATAAAATCTGTCTCCGATCACACATGGAATCGTGAAACTACCATGATCTTTAAGCTTTTCAAGAAGCATTTTCTGAATTATGGCATTGCACTCCTCACTAAGTGAAACAGTTTCATTTTCTTCAAACTTCCTTTTTATGTTGAGAATATCCTTCATAAATTTTACATAGCTTAGCATTTGTTCTAAGGATTCAGCAAATGGAATGTTAATTATAAGCTTCTTGAATATTTCTAAGAACATTGAAAATTGCTTATCCCAATTTTTTTGTCGAAGTCTCTGAGGAAATGGAGGTGGTGGCTTTTCTAAATCAATCTTAGGTAGAGAAATAAGTCTTTCCAAACCTTTATCAGCGTCCTCTTTTGGTTCTTTAATCTCTTTTTGAACTCTACCTTCCAACTCTCTTCCACTTCTCAGTTGAACTGCTTTTACTTGCTCTTTATTCTTGTCTCTTGGATTTATTTATGTATTACTAGACAGTGTTCCTTGGGATCTATTACTTAATGAATTTGCTATTTGTCCCAAATAATTCTCAATATTTTTGATTGTAGCTCATTGTCTTTGCAATTGATTGATACACCCAAAATATATAGTGTTTTTATGCACATTTTTATACCTATTTTTAATGATATTGCACTTTAATGGAAGATATTTTTTATTTTTCTTGCAGGTATGATGAAAATGAGTGATTATGATGAAATGAGCAAAATTAGATTAAATTTGGAGCAAAAAAATGAAAAAAATGAAAATTTGGACTTTAGCATCTGAGCACCGCTTGGTCGGCACTTAGGCGCCATAGTTAAAAATTGAATTTTCTTCACTATTGGTACCAATTTCAAGGAGTGTTTGAAGAAACTTTTGGTAGTGACTTCCTTAACTTCCCATGGGCGGCAAATTTGAATGAAGGAATGCATCTTTTGGTGGATACGTTAAATCTGGACAAGGTTTGAAGAGACACCAAGGCACTTTTAGAAATTTATATTATGAAGACTTTGAATTAGTGTGTCTTTTTAGTGTGTGTGTGTGTGCTCTTTTAGTTTTAGAGTGTCATCTTTTAGTTTAAGTTTTCTTCTAGTTTCAAGAGTTATTTTCTACTTTTAATTTTAGTCCTTAAAGTCTTTTAAAGTTATTTAGTTTAAGGAAAAAGGGTTGGTGTGAAACTTTCTTTCCACCAATTTTCTTCCATCCATTTATCTAGTTTTTTTTGAAGTCTGAAGTCAGTTTCCAAGTTAACAGAGTTGGGCGCCAACCTCTATAGTGTTGTCCTGTGGAAAGTCAATTTTCAAAAGAACTTCCGGAGTCTTGCGGAGAGGATTTTCAGATATGTGTTTACTTCTGTTTTTATATTTATTTTTTAATTAAAGCTTGTTGTATTTTCTTTATGATTTTTATTTTCAAATCAATGTGTGCTTGTGTTTTCTCAATGAAATCTGAGTATTTTTTTTTATTTTTTTTCTTTCTTAAATGAAGAAGTAATTTAATTATGTAGGATTGTTGTGGAATGTATAAGTGTTTAAAGTTGGAATACGTTGTGAAGATTTAAGTCCATGAACTTAATTTACTTCTTAATTTGGCCAGTTAAGATGTTAAAATTTGTTGTGAGAATATGTAAGATCCAATGCGGTATTGTCTCAAACAATAATTAGTAAAAATCACATGCAATTATATGGGTGAGAATTGTAGTTCATATAATTGAATGCAAATATATTAGGAGATATGTTTTTAATGGGGAGTAAAATTAGAGAACTTTAGAGTGATAGGCTAAAGTTCCCTAATTTGGTTTGATATTTTAACTTTTGCTATGAAAAGTTAGCCCCCAGGTGGAGGGAATCAAGGGAACTCTAGAGTGAGAGCTAGTATCTTCCCTACCTAACCATTTTCAAAATTTTAAAATTTATAATTAACCAATATTCATTATAGAACCAAGTAAGGGTAAAGAATAAATATGCTCCTATTTTTCACAACACATTTAAATACTTCCACAACAATAACTTCATAATTATTACTGCTTTAAAAGAGAAAGAAAAAGATACTTTATTTCCTAGTGTTTTATATCGTTATTTAGTTCTGATAATTTGCATTTTCTGCTTAGCTTTTTATTAAAAATACCAAAAACAACTTTCGAACTTTACAAAACAAAACATACTTTCAAAAGTCATTTAAAAAGTAAAAATATAATTTTCATATTTCTTTAAAAAGTTTTTACATTTCCCTGTGGGTCCGATATCTCGGGGCTTAATCAGAAAGTACTATATTACTTGATAAACGATACGTATACTTGCGTAGTATCTTATATTATAAAATCATAATTTTCATATCTAAAACGTAAGCATAAATATTCAGGGATCAAGTTTTTGGCCTTCGTTGCTGGGGAAATTAATTAAAACTGCATTTTTAAAGAAAATTAAGAAAAATTTAAATTTTTACTTTTCTTTGTTTTTGTTAGTGTGTTGTGTTTTATTTTATTTTATTGTTGTATGCGTAGTTCAGTTTCTGAGGGACTTGTGCCTTACGATTTTGAATTATAAAGAACTATTAGAAAAATCAAAAAAATTAAAAATTCTGAAAAAGATAAAAATATTCAAAAAATGGCAAATCATCAAATGTTGGCATCCATCAAGAATTCAAACCTTTAAGAGATTATGCTAACCCTACAGTGGATGAACTTCATGGTAGTATTCAACACCCTGTTGTAGCTGCTAATTTCTTTGAGCTTAAACCTACTATTATCCAAATGGTGTCTAACAATCAGTTTGGGGAGCAACAACTGAAGATCCTAATTTGCATCTTGCTACTTTTCTAGTGTTGTGTGCTACTTTTAAATATGAAGGTGTTTCGAATGATGCTATTAGACTCAGACTTTTTTCTTTCTCACTAAGGGATAAAGCTAAGATATGGTTGAATTCGTTAGCACCTTGATCTATCAGAACTTGGGGTGATTTAGCACAAAAATTCCTTGCTAAATATTTTTCACCATCGAAGACTGCGAAGTTGAGAAATGATATTACATTTTTTTGTCAGTTTGAAGGTGAATCAATATATGAAGCATGAGAAAGATTTAAAGATCTCAGGAAATGTCCATATCATTCGATACCATATTGGTTAATAATTCAAACCTTTTACAATGGATTAGTTGGATCTCATAGATCAATTATCGATGTTGTTGCTAGTGGATCATTAATGTCTAAACAGTTTTCTGATGCTTATGCTTTAATTGAAGAAATAACTACTAATAATTTTCAATGGCCTCCTGAAAGGTTAAATCCTAAAAAAGTAGCCAGTGTTCATGAAAATGATGCTTTTGCAATGTTAGCAAATCAAGTTGCTGCAATTTCAAGGAAGTTAGACCAATTTGGGATGAATTTTTCTCAGCCAAATTCCATGATTGAAGAAAATTCATTCGGCCAAATGGTTGATTCTTATTCTTCACCAGAAACTTTGAATGTTATAAGCAAGCCTAATAACCCATATTCCAATTATTATAAACCAAGTTGGAAGAATCATCCAAACTTTAACTGGAATATCAAAAATCAGGGTGGAATTAATCAACAATGGGGGAACCACCAAGTAAACCCATCAGGGAACTGGAATAACCAATGAAATAATAATTATAGACTAACCTATCCTCCAGGTTTTAACAATGCTTTACAATTAAAGGAGAAGAAGTTGTCTATTGAAGAAGTGGTGTCACATATGGGAAATCAATTGCAAATTCAAGGAGCAATCATCGGAAATATTGAAAATCAATTGAGGCAAATTGCAAATTCATAAAGTAATAGATCCCAAGGAATGCTTCCAAGTAATACTGAAGTGAATCCAAGAGATAAGAATAAAGAGCATGTAAAAACAATTCAACTGAGAAGTGGAAGAGAGTTGGAAGGTAGAGTTCAGAAAGAAACTGAAGTAGAGAAAGAAGAGGTTGAAGAACCAAAAGAGGACACTCTGAAAGGTTTGGAAAGACCAATTTTTCCACCTAAGTTTGATTTGGAAAAGCCACCACCTCCATTTCCTCAGAGACTTCGTCAACAAAAGTTGGATAAGCAATTTTCAAAATTCTTGGAGATATTTAAGAAGCTTACCATTAATATTCCATTTGCTGACGCCTTAGAACAAATGCTAAGCTATGTAAAATTTATGAAAGATATTCTCTACAAAAAAAGGAAGTTTGAAGATAATGAGACAGTTGCACTTAGTGAGAAGTGCAGTGTAATAATTCATAAGAAGCTTCCTCAAAAGCTTAAAGATCCTGGAAGTTTCATAATTCCATGTACAATCAGAGACAGATTCTATGGAAAAGCTTTATGTGATTTGGGTGAAAGCATTAACCTTATGCCTCTATCAATATTCAAAAGACTGGGATTAGGAGAAATAACCCTAACTACTGTAACTCTGCAATTAACAGATCGTTCGATCACATATCCAAAAGGAGTTATAGAAGATGTTTTGATTAAAGTGGATCAATTTATCTTTCCTGTTGATTTCATTGTGGTTGATATGGAGGAAGATAAAGAGATACCCATCATTTTAGGAAGACCTTTCCTAGCCACAGGCATAGCAATGATAGATGTGCAAACAGGGGAATTAACGATGAGGGTTAATGATCAAACTGTTACATTCAATATTTTGAAATCGATGAAATGTCCTGTAAGAGGTAAAGATGATGAATGTTATAGGATCGATGTTATCAGATATTTGAGTGAATGTCATTTCAAGTCAACTTATGAAGAAAAACCCGAAAGAGAAGAATTGGAACATAAGCAAGAAGAGGAGTTACATCATTCTGAAGATTTTCATAAGGAAGAATTAAATTATGTTCATGAAAATTTTGAATTGTTGGATATGACTGAAAAAGATGAATCTTATGGTCCATCAATTGAAAAACCTCCTAAACTCGAGTTAAAAATGCTTCTTGATCATTTAAAGTATGCTTTTCTGGATGAGTCCTCAACCTTGTCTGTTATAATTTCATCTCAATTGACCGAAAAAGAAGAAGAGAGTTTGCTTGAAATTTTGAAGAAGTATAAGAAAGCCTTTGGATGGACAATTGCTGATATTAAAGGAATTAGTCCTTTAATTTGTATGCACAGAATTCTTATGGAAGATAATTGTAAACCTCGGGCTGATCCCCAAAGGAGATTAAATCCTATCATGAAAGATGTTGTTAAAAAAGAAATTTTGAAGTGGTTGGATGTTAGAATTATCTACCATATTTCAGATAGTGCATGGGTTATTTATATTCACTGTGCTCATAAGAAAGGAGGAGTAACTGTGACGGTTAATGAAAAGAATGAAATGATTCCAACAAGACAAGTTAGAGGGTGGCGAATATACATTGATTATAGAAAATTAAATCTTGCTACAAGGAAAGATCATTTTCCACTCCCATTTCTAGATTAGATGTTGGATAGACTGACTGGGCATAAATACTTTTGTTTTATGGATGGATATACTGTTTACCACCAAATTCAAATTGCTCCTGAGGATCAAGAGAAAACTACATTTACCAGTCCTTATGATATGTTTGCTTTTAGAGGATGTCCTTTGGTTTATGTAATGCCCATGCTACTTCATAGATGTATGATGGCTATTTTTTGTGATTTAATTGAAAAAGTGATTGAAGTATTTATGGATAACTTTTCAGTGTTTGGATTTTCATTTGAATCATATTTAGAATATTTGTCTAAAGTTCTAAAATGTTGTGAAGAAACTAATTTAGTCCTTAACTGGGAAAATGTCAATTTATGGTAGCAGGAGGAATTATATTGAGACATCGGATTTCAGAAAAAGGTTTAGAGGTAGATCTTTCAAAAATTTAAGTTATCTCTAATTTACCTTGCCCGACCAATGTAAGGGGAAATAGAAGTTTTCTGGGACATGCTGGATTCTACAAGTGTTACATCAAAGAATTTTCAAAGATTACAAAACCTTTATGTCGGTTACTGGAAAAGGATGCAATTTTTTATTTTGATGATGATTACCTAAAATCTTTTGAAACATTAAAAGAAAAATTAATCACTGCACCTGTTATAATTTCACCAAATTGGGAAAAACATTTTGAACTAATGTGTGATGTTAGTGATTATGCTATTGGTGCTGTTTTAGGTCAGAAATATGGTAAAATTTTCAAAGTTATTTATTATGCTAGTAAAACTCTTAATGATGCTCAAATTAATTATATCAGTACTGAGAAAGAGTTATTAGTTATAGTATTTGCCTTTGATAAATTTCGATCATATTTAATTGGAACTAAATGTGTGGTGCTACTAATCATTCTGCTATCAAATATTTAATGAAGAAGAAGGATGCGAAGTCGAGATTGATTAGATGGATTCTTCTTTTGCAAGAATTTGATTTTGAGATAGTAGATAGGAAGGGTTCTGATAATCAAATTGATGATCATTTGTCCAGGCTTGAAAATGAAAAATCTCTCTGTAATGCTGAAGAAATTAATGAGCAATTTCCTGATGAAAAATTATTAACTGTTAATGAGTGGCGTGTTCCGTGGTATGCCGACTGATCCACCCGATATTTATACTTACAATTCTGATATGAAAATTGGCAACGACGACAAAAAGTTTTCTCCGCCGGATATATATACTTATGATTTTGATATGAAAATTATGATTTATAATGTGAATACTATGCAAGTATAAGTATAATTTATCAAGTAATATAGGACTTTCTGATTAAGCCCCGAGATATCGAACCCACGGGGAAAGTGAAAAATTTGTAAAGAAATAAGAAAATTATCTTTTTATTTTTTTAATTGGCTTTTGAAAGTATGTTTTGATTTTGAAAAGTTTGATAATTGATTTCACTCTTTAAATTTTCTTATAAAAGTCAAACAAGAAATTGAAATGATAATAATTGTAAACACGGTATGAAAAAACAATATTAACTAGAATATCTTTTTCTTTCCTTTACAAAGTAGTAATAATTATGAAAGTATTGTTGTGGAAGTATTTAAATTTGTTGTGATAAATAGAAGCAAATGTATTCTTTACCCTTACTTGGTTCTATAAAGAACATTGGTTAATTTGAAATTTTATCATTTTGAACATGGTTAGGCAGGGAAGATACCAGCTCTCACTCTAGAGTTCCCTCATTTCCCTCCACCTTGGGGCTAACTTCTCATAAAAAATTCAAAACTTCAAACCAAATTAGGGGCTTTTAGCCTGTCACACTAAAAATCTTCTAATTTTACTCCCCTTTAAAACATCTTCTAATATATTGCATTTAATTATATGAACTACAATTTTCACCCATATAATTGCATATGATTCTTACTAATTTTTATGAGACAATACCGCATTGGATCTTACATAATCTCACCACAAATTTTACATCTTAATAGGCCAAATTAAGAAGTAAATAAAGTTTATAGAATCAATCTTCACAACTTCTTCCAACTTTAAACACATATACATTCCACAACAATTCTTCATGAATTACTTACTTCTTCATTTAAGAAAGAAAAAGATAAAGTAAACTACTCAGAATGTATTGAGAAAATACAAAGACACATTGATTTGAAATTAAAAACCATAAGAAAAACAGCAAACACAACAAGTACTAATTAAAAACTAAATGTAAGAACAAAAGTATACACTTATCTGAAAATCCTCTCCACAAGACTCATGAATTTCCTCTGAAACTTTGACTCTTCACTAAACTACTCCTCAGAGCAGATCTCCCAACTCCAATGACTCAGAAACAGACTTCAGACTTCAATAAAAACTAAACTAAAAGAAAGAAAAGAAGTGGGAAGAAGAAGGATTCAATCCTACCCTTTTCTCTTTTCTACTCTCTACTCTTACTCCTAATGATTACAATAAAAACTCTGTAAAAACTCTCTTCAAAATACGATGGAAGAGCCCTTAATATTTCCTAAGACTCTCTTTAAAAATAAAACCAAAATTTCCCTTGGTGTCTTCGATGTATCCACCAAAGAATGGACCCCTTCATTCAAACTTGCCGCCCAAATGAAGTTATGGAAGTTACTACCAAGAGTTGCATCCCATCCCCTTTGAAAATGGCACCAAATTCAATTTAATCTCGATTTTTAACTGTGGCGGCTAAGCACCGGCCCAACGGCGCTTAACCGCCATTGCCCAAATTTTCATTTTTCATTTTTTTTTGCTCCAAATTTGATCCAATTTTGCTCATTTCATCATAATCACTCATTTTCATCATACCTGCAAGAAAAACACAAAATATCTTCAATTAAAGTGCAATATCATCAAAAATAGGTATAAAAATGTGCATAAAAAATACTATATATTTTAGGTGTATCAAAATCCCCCAAACTTAAAATGTTACTTGTCCTCAAGTGACAGTTAATCTCATAGAAAAATTTTAACATGCAAATTATGTAATGAGTTTCTTAGGAAGATAACAAAATTTTGTTCTAGAAATGGAATAGTCCAATTTAGAAAAAATTTCAATAATTAAGACCAACTTAAAGTTTAGAAAGTTCTTAAGGAAAGAAAAATGACAAATATAAGTCTCTATCTAATTCAAAAATATTTGTAGATTCTTCAAAATATTGGATTCAAACATTTTATTTTTTTCACTTAAAAATCTTTATTTGAAAATAATTTTACTTACTATATTATAACCTTAAGCTTTAGATTTTCTCTGAACTTATATGTTAAACTTTAGGTATGGAACCAATTTTTGATTAGGCCCTTAAATCCTCAAGCTTCTCCTCCCTTTTTACATACTATTTTTCACTTTTTCTTTTTCTTTTTCTTTTCTTTTTCTTTTTTTTTCTTTTTATATTTTTTCTTTTTCTGTTTTTTCTTTTTCTAAGGCAAGGATTACTGTATCTAGATAGGCCTTTTAATGATTTTGAATTCCACCTTTCCATTCAAAATAAAAGTCAGACATATATCTTTCACTTAAAAATCATAATAATAGTATTTGAAAATTATTCATTCAAAATAAAGGTCAAATATATATCTTTCACTTAAAAATCATAATAATAGTATTTGAAAATTATTTCTCAATAAAAGAAATTTAAGCTTTGAAGAATAAAAATCAAATCTTCTATTTATCACCGTTAGTATTCAAGGAATTGCAGAAAGATTGCAAAGATCGAAGCCCGAGTGACTTCAATCGAAGCAAAGATTAATGAAACTAACACACATTTGGAGCATATGGGATGGCAACTCAAGATGCAATTCAGTCATACAAGTCACGTGGAAGAAGCAGATAAGGCGATGTTCCTGAAGAATAAGTGGTTAGAAAAAGAATAAGTAAGAGTGTTCAATCATCGCCTGTTCTATCAGATTGATATTCCAGAAGGGTCAAATGAAAATAATAGTGGTTCTGGATATATTCCTCCTACTGGAGAGTGGAATTAAATGTTAGTTTGATATTGTGGTTTGTTTTGTGTATCTTATATTTTATGTGTTTGATGTTTTAAGTGTTTAATGTTTTATGTTTGTGTTCTCTTGCACTTTAATGTGTGATTGTTACATCTTAATGATGTAAGCCTATCTTAATGATTATTGAGCCCTTTTGTATCTAGGGAATTTCATCCAAAGTATTTGGATAAAAATTTTTAGTTTGTATTAAGTGTGATTTGTTTTTAATGAATATAAGTTTGTGTATGTGTTAAATTTGATTGGAATCGATGGATATTAAAATTTGAAATTGGCGTATTTGGAGATTTATGGGAAGAGACAATTATTTTGAGAAGATTAAGGATGATTAACTAAGTGGTTTAGTGCATTTTATTCATTGTGAAAATCTGGGCACTGGCGGCCAAGCGCCATAATGTCGGCGTTTAAGCGCCAGATTTCGTGGCTAAGCGCCGAAGGCCTCGCGCTTAGGCGCTCATTCGCGAAAATTTATTCTCAGCAATTAAAAACCCTAAGATTGCCATTTTAACTCCCCCTATCGTCTTCAACCTCTGATTTTCGCAAAAAAGGAGCCTAGGGCATCAAAATATTGGATCATTTGAAAGCCAATTTTAACAAACATTATTAGATTTAGTTTCCTTGAGGTAAGAGCACTACTCCTAAGTAAAAATTTTTTATTTTTATCATGTATTTTGAGTACATTTTGGAAGATCCTAAAATCACTATTCATGGTAAAAATTTGAAGAAAAGGATAAAAAATATCTTGGATTTAGTGGAAATTACTTTTGGAAGTTAATTTAGCAAGTTTAGTTTGATTTTCAAATTTTATGGTAAATTTTTTTTTGTGAAATTTTTAGAGATGGCTCCAAAGTGAAAGCGCACAAGAGAAAAAACAAGATTTGATTCTGACAAGTTTGTTAGTACAAGGGCTGAGGAACGATACATTGACGCACTACAGTCACGTAAATTGATTCCTGAGCATGTGTTAAGTAAGCCAGGAGAAGGTATTAAAGAGATGATTTCTAAAAGGAATTGGGAGAATTACTGTTGCTTCTCTGCTGTTGTTGTTGTTTCTGTGGTCAGAGAGTTTTATGCAAACTTACCTGCAGCAAAAGAGAACTTGCTGATGGTGAGAAGGAAAGAAGTACATTTTACATTTGCGATAATCAATACTTTTTATCGACTGCCTCCTGATATGTTTTGTTTTTATTCTAACTATCATCCTCATGAGGGAGAGTTAGATTACATAATGGCATTTCTTATTGATGGAAGACGATTATGGAAGATAACAAATGATAGAAGAGTCAATTTTCAGACCTCTAAGTTAAATGCCACTTCTAAAGCATGGCATTATTTTATCTCATCTAAGCTGTTGCTTTCAAGTCATACTAGTGAAGTTACAAAGGAGAGAGCTGTGTTGAACTATTGTATTCAACAAGACAAGCCTATAGATATTGGAGCAATCATTTATGATTATATTTTGAATTGTGTCAGATCTACCACTACTGCAGGTATGGGATTTACATCCTTGATTCATTCATTATGTGAGCGATCTGGTGTGAATTTTGAAACTTGGGAAGAGGTTCTTCAGCCTATGAAACCAATTACCAGTGTAAACGTTGGAGCTTACACTGTACATTCAGAGTTTGGTTGGAGAGGAGGATTTGGTAGGGCTTCTACTGCTTCTACTTCTGCTTCAGCTGCTTCTACTTCTGCTTTAGCTGCTTCTACTTCCCGTGCTTCTACTTCGAGAGCTTCATCATCTAGTGATTCACAGACTGGTTTATTAAGAAAGATTTTGAAGAAGGTGAGTCTTACTCGTGAGCATGTTAGAGACATGGATAGTAAGATGGATAATATAGAAAGATATATTGTAAAACATGATGAATATGAGGAGAATTATTAACATTATTTGGATAAATTGATTAGAGGTGATCAGAGTGATGAGATTCCCCCTCATCCATTCTATATACCTTATGTGTCATCTTGATATTGGAACGAGCAAGATAATGATGATGATGATGAGAATGATTAGTAGATTTGTTTTATTTTTATGAGTTGTTGAGTTTCTATTGATGTACTGTGTATGTTATGTCTTAAGTTTTATTTTGATGTTGTGTTTGTGGTGTGAACTCTGGTAGTATGTTGATTATAGTTAGACTATTTTTTATGCATATTCAGATGTATCTTTGTTAGATTGATATTCTATATGTTGTTTTGTGTGATATATGTGTAGTAGTAAATGTTTTAATGTGTATATTATGTCAGCGTTTTTTATAGTGTGTACTTTAATTACAAAACTGTTAGGAGATTATGGAACATTATTAAAAACTATTATTTAGAAAATTGCATGTTTAAAACTTTTCAAAATCTACTACTACCATTTGTTATCTAGTTTTGGTGTGATTTCAATTATTTTCAGTTGGTGTGTATTTGCTTTAAAAATCTCCACTATTGTAGAAGTCCTTTGAAATTTTGAAATTTCTATCTATTGAAAAATTAAAAAATTTTGAATTTGATTTCTTTTTACTCTTGTTTTAAAATTGTTATAGTTGTATATTTAGGATATTAAGATTCCTGCAAGCAAGTTATATTAGTTTTTAATTTTCACCAAAGTATCATTTCTTATGCTTAAATGTTTTATCCTAACTAAAAATTAAAGTTTTGGGGGAGAATTTTAAAAATAGAAAATTTTTCAAAAACCTAAAATTTTATTTGTTCTCTTAAAATTAATTTGATTTTTTATTGAAAACAATTATATATATGAAATTATATTAAGGGAACAAAATTTTGAATTTAGAAATGAATAAGAGAATTTAGTTAAAATTTATAGTAATAATGAAAAATTTAAAGTTAAAATTTTCTTAGTAAATAAGTGTTAAATATAGTTCAACCATCTTTAGTAAGAAATGTTGTATTTTTGGATAAATATAAGATTTGATTTTTATTCTTCAAGGCTTAAATTTCTTTTATTGAGGAGTAATTTTCAAATACTATTATTATAATTTTTAAGTGAAAGATGTATATCAGACCTTTATTTTAAATGGAAGGGTGGAATTCAAAATCATTAAAGACCTATCTAGATACAGTAATCCTTGCCTTATAAAAAAATAAAAATAAAAGAAAAAAAAGAAAGAAAAAAGTGAAAAAGGTATGTAAAAAGGAAGGAGAAGCTTGACGATTTAAGGGCCTAATCAAAAATTGGTTCCATACCTAAAGCATAAGATATAAGTTCTGAGAAAATCTAAAGCTTAAGGTTATAATATAGTAAGTAAAATTATTTTCAAATAAAGATTTTTAAGTGAGAAAAATAAGTGTGTGAATCCTATATTTTGAAGAATCTACAAGTATTTTTGAATTAGATAGAAACTTATATTTTACATTATCCTTTACCTAAGAACTATCTAAACTTTAAATTAGTCTTAATTACTGAAATTTTTTCTAAATTGAACTATTCCATTTCTAGGACAAAATTTTGTTATCTTCCTAAGAAACTCATTACATAATTTGCATGCTAAAATTTTCTATGTGATTAAGAGTCACTTGAGGACAAGTAAAATTTTAAGTTTGGGGGATTTTGATACACCTAAAATATATAGTGTTTTTATGCCTATTTTTATACATGTTTTTGATGATATTGCACTTTAATGGAAGGTATTTTGTGTCTTTCTTGCAAATATGATGAAAATGAGTGATTATGATGAAAGGAGCAAAATTAGATCAAATTTGGAGCAAAAAAATGAAAAAATGAAAAATTTGACTTTGGCGATTAAGCGCCGCCAGGTCAGCGCTTAGGCGCCACAGTTAAAAATCGAATTTTCTTCATTTTTTGCACTAATTTCAAAGGATGTTTGAAGAAACATTTGGTGGTGACTTCCTTAACTTCCCATAGGTGGCAAATTTGAATGAAGGGATGCATCTTTTGGTGGATACGTTGAATCTGGACAAGATTTGAAGAGACACCAATGCACCTTTTGGAAAATTATATTATGAAGACTTTGAATTAGTTTAAGTGTGTCTTTTTAGTGTGTTGAATGAAGGGATGCATCTTTTAGTGGATACGTTGAATCTGGACAATATTTTAAGAGACACCAAGGCATCTTTTGGAAAATTATTTTATGAAAACTTTGAATTAGTTTAAGTGTCTTTTTAGTGTGTGTGCGCTCTTTTAGTTTCAGAGTGTCATCTTTTAGTTTAAGTTTTCTTCTAGTTTCAAGAGTTTTTTTCTACCTTTACTTTTAGTCTTTAAAGTCTTTTAGAGTTAGTTAGTTTAAGAAAAAAGGGTTGGTGTTGAAACTTTCTTTCCACCAATTTTCTTCCATCAATTTATCTAGTTTTTATTAAAGTCTGAAGTCAGTTTCCAATTCAACAGAGTTGGGCGCCAACCACTATAATGTTGTCTTAAGAAAACTCAAGTTTCAAAGAAACTTCCAGAGTCTTGTGGAGAGGATTTTCAGATAAGTGTTTACTTCTATTTTTATATTTAGTTTTTAATTAAAGCTTGTTGTGTTTTCTTTATGATTTCTATTTTCAAATCAATGTGGGCTTGTGTTTTCTCAATGAAATCTGAGTAGTTTTCTTTATATTTTTCTTTCTTAAATGAAGAAGTAATTAAATTATATAGGATTGTTGTGGAATGTATAAGTGTTTAAATTTGGAATACGTTATGAAGATTTAATTCTATGAACTTAATTTACTTCTTAATTTAGCCAGTTAAGATGTTAAAATTTTTGTGAGATTATGTAAGATCCAATGCAGTATTATCTCAAACAACAATTGGTAAAAATCACATGCAATTATATGAGTGAGAATTGTAGTTCATATAATTGAATGCAAATATATTAGGAGATATGTTTTTAATGGGGAGTAAAATTAGAGAACTTTAGAGTGACAGGCTAAAGTTCCCTAATTTGGTTTGATATTTTAAATTTTGTTATGAGAAGTTAGCCCTCAGGTGGAGGGAATCGAGGGAACTCTAGAGTGAGAGTTGGTATCTTCCCTGCCTAACCATTTTCAAAATTTTAAATTTTCAAATTAACTTATGTTCTTTATTGAACCAAGTAAGGGTAAAGAATAAATCTGCTCCTATTTGTCACAACACATTTAAATACTTCCACAACAATACTTTCATAGTTATTATTGCTTTATAAGAGAAATAAAAAGATATTTTATTTCCTAGTGTTTTATATCATTATTTAGTTCTGATAATTTTCATTTCCTGCTTATCTTTTTATTAAAAATATCAAAATCAACTTTCAAACTTTACAAATTAAAACATACTTTCAAAAGTCATTTAAAAAGTAAAAATATAATTTTCTTATTTCTTTAAAAAGTTTTTACATTTCCCTGTGGGTTCGATATCTCGAGGCTTAATCAGAAAGTCCTATATTACTTGATAAACGATACGCATACTTGTGTAGTATCCCTTATTTTAAAATCATAATTTTCATATCTAAAACGTAAGCATAAATATTAGGGGATCATTGATTTCCCATATGTAATACCACTTCTTCTATAGACAACCTCTTCTCCTTAAATTGTGAAGTATTATTAAAACCTGAAGGATAGGTTGGTCTATAATTATTATTCTCTTGGTTGTTCCAGTTCCCCAATGTGTTTACTTGATTGTTTCCCATTATTGATTACTACCACCTGGATTATTGTTATTCCAGTTAAAGTTTGGATGATTTTCCAACCTGGGTTATAATAATTCGAATATGGGTTATTAGGCTTATTTATGACATTCAAAGTTTCTAATGATGTTTGAAAATCAAACATTTGGCCTAATGAATTTTCTTCAATTATGGAAATTGGCTGAGAAAAATTCATTCCAAGTTGGTCTATCTTCCTTGAAATTGCAACAACTTGATTTGCTAGCATTGCAAAAGTGCCATTTTCATAAATATTGGCTACCTTTTTAAGATTTAACCTTTCAGAAGGCCATTGAAAATTATTAGTTGTCATTTCTTCAATTAAAGCATAAGCGTCAGAAAACTATTTAGACATCAATGAACCACCAGCAGCGGCATCGATAATAGATTTAAGAGAAACAACTAATCCATTGTAAAAAAGTTTTAATTATTAACCAATCTAGTATCGAATGATACGGATACTTTCTTAGGAGATCTTTAAATCATTCTCATGCTTCATATATAGATTCTTCCCCTTCAAACTGTCAAAAAAGATGTAATATCATTTCTAGTGTTCCCTCTTCTCCCTCCACCTGGAGGCTAATCTCTCATAACAAAACTTAAAACATCAAACCAAATTGGGGGCTTTAGCCTGTCACTCTAAAGTGCTCTAATTATACACCCAATCAAAAGCATATCTCCATATTTATTTGCACTCAATTACATGGACTACAATTCTCACTCATATAATTTCATGTGATTCTCTCAAATTGTTGATTGAAACAATACCGCATTGGTTCTTACATATTCTCACAACAAATTTTAACATCGCAATTGGTCAAATCAAGATGTAAATGAAGTGCAAGGTAGTTGAATCATCACAAATTCTTCCAACATTAAACATCTATAATTCACACAACTTCCATCCATAATTTAATTACTTCATCATTTAAAAGGAAAAAGATAAAGAAAACTATTCAAAACTCATTGAGAAAACACAAACACAATTTGATTTGAAAGTAGATATCATAGTGAAAACATAACAAGTCGTAATTTAAAACCAAATGTAAAAAACAAAGATAAAAACTTATCTTAAAATCCTCTCCACAAAACTCCTGAAGTTCCTTTGAAATTTTGCTTTCTACTAAATGACTCCTTAGGGTGTGGCGCCCAACCCTAAGGATTCACTCTCCTAAATTCTAATACAAGCTATGATAAAGTAATGTGGAAAAGTAAGGAAAGTATGGCAAGAAGAAGACTCTCTTTCTTCCTCTTTCCCTTCAACCACTTCAAGCTTTTCTCCAACTTCTCCCACTAATACTTCCTTTCAAAACTCTTCTCTTTTTTTAATCTTCAAGTCTTCTTTTAATACTTTTTTAAAGGGTGTCTTGGCGTCTCTTCAAATCATGTCCAGATTCAAAGAATCTACCAAGAGATGCATCCATCCATTCGAATTTTAAATGAATTTTAGCACCAATAAGAAGTTAAGGAAGTTTAAACCAAAGGGTGCTTCAAAAGCCCCTTCAAATTTGCACCAAAATTAATTCAAATTGCATAGGTTAACTGTCGCAACTATGCGCCAGCCCTTGACGCTTAGCCGCCAGAGGCTAATTTTGTACACTTTTCATTTTTGCTCCAAATTTGATCATTTTTTTACTCCTTTCATCACAATCATTTATTTTAATCATTCATGTAATAAAAATATGAAAATAACTTCCATTAAAGTGCAATATCATCAAAAATAGGTATAAAAATATGCATAAAAATAATATATACTTTAGGTGTATCAGACCCACCAAGTTATGACAGCGCTTTGTAGGCCTGTGACGAACCTATCTATAAGCTTTTACTTCCCTGAAAATTATAAATGTTTATTGCAAGATACTAAAGTTTCAGGTGGAGGAACAAGAAGACTCGACAAGTACGCTTTTATAAGTTTACAATACCCTTTTTCAGTACTTCGTTTACTTTTCTTTTCTTGCTTAGAAGCTTGCATATTAAACAACAAATGTCACCCTGCATGAAAACCAGAACTTTAGGATAACCACAAAACTGAAACCAAAATCAAAATTAAAATCAAACCAAAATAAAATTCACTGCCACAACAATCAAAATATTAAACAACTCAAAATTTAATCACAAACAAAACAAAAATCACAATTGCAACTAAATCTATATCGGATGATTGGGAATACCTCGGAGGATGCAACCTAAGGCTGTTAAAGAGATTTCATACAGTCTGAATGAAAGTATGGAACTCATTAAGTTGAATTTAGTAAATTCATTTAGACTAAGTGAATCTGAAGAAAATGGTGGTGCCTAAATGAGGGAACTGTGGGGTCCTAACCGGTGTCGCTATAATTAACTTAAATATCCCTCTAATAAGACATTAAGACATCTTAATTTAAATATTTCCAAAAAAAATGATACTTATCTCTTATCTCCTATAATTGACACTTCTTTAAACTAAACATGCTACGACGAGGAGCTTGGAGCATGCATAGTAGGCAGCACGGTCATCTTCAACAGCAAAACTCCTTAGAATTAAACAACAAGCTATAGAACTTCAAGGTAGCTTACTTAGTGCAGCATAAACCCTCACCTTATCTCTTTAGGCCTTTGCAACTCATGCAATATAAGTCCTAACTCGCCTTAGGATTCCGAGGTTGTCATCAGATATGACATAAATCCTCCTATCTTTCAAGCCATTCACATTATCGATATCAAGTGAATGTAAGCCCTAATTAATAATAAAATTGGCAGGATGAAACATTAAATAATAATCTCAAATTGAAGTCAAACCATAGGATAGTTTGGGAAAGAACACCAAGGTTCTTCTTGGATTTCTGTCTTTCCCTATCTTTCTCTTCCTTTGGATTCATATAATGACTATTCCAAACTTGAGCTACTCACTTATTAGATTTTTTATTATCACATTTTCTTGAAGAAACTTACCATTTAGAAATCATGAATACAGTATTTCCTGATCTATATCAAAATTTTTCTTAGGTAACCTCGGTTATCTAAGATGTAATTAATTATAGGGCTTGCCCTTATAGGAAACTTAAAGACCCAGAGTAATATAAATCCTATCTAGTTGCTTCATACCGGATAGGGGAATTTATCGGTCAACATAAATGGTTCGCAAACCAAACGAATGTCATGAATTCTTTAGTTTATTTGATCAAGCCTCACCACCAAGCAATGTATCTATTCTTCTGGATAGATACATGTCTTGAGGCAAAGCCCTTGATTATTTAAACTATTGTTTATATGAGATCGGTTTGATTTTATATTTTCAAATTAAAAATGATATTT
This sequence comes from Papilionanthe hookeriana x Papilionanthe teres, assembly GCA_022702705.1. Taxonomy (NCBI): domain Eukaryota; kingdom Viridiplantae; phylum Streptophyta; class Magnoliopsida; order Asparagales; family Orchidaceae; genus Papilionanthe; species Papilionanthe hookeriana x Papilionanthe teres. Next base: position 29,808,043 of record CM040432.1, on the reverse strand, counting down.
TCTAAAACTATACATACATATATTAAATTAAACCTATCTTAAAACCGGGCGACACGATTCTTATTCCGGTGATCGACAATTCCCAAAAACTTTTAATGGCCTACAAGGTCCAAAAATGTCAAGATGAACACGTTAAAGATGACATAATAAACAACACGTGAAAATTAACATGAGATTTACTACTACCTCTAAAGGTCAAATCCCCAGCGGATACGTTCTTCTTTATGTGTTTTTCACACATAACTTCTGTTACTGGATATACGACATTTCCTAACATTAAAATGCGGCATTTGTTTAACTCTTTCTTTGAGAAATTATATAAGTCATAAATCATTCCTTCTCAAAACTGACATATCAACATCTAACACTTCTGAGAAACGGTATGACACCCACCCTCTCTCCAGTTATTGGATATAACTCCTTTCCTATGGAAACATGACATTCGTTTAGCTATTTCTTTGAGAAAGGATAAGTTGCGTAGAATTCCTTCTCAAAACCAACATATCAACATTTGACATTTCTGAGAGATGGTAAGGCATCCACTCTCTCTTCGGCTATTGGATATAAGACCCTGTCTGACACGAAAACATGGCATTCATTTATCTATTTCATTGAGAAAGGATATAAGTTGTATAGCATTCATTCTCAAAACTGACAATACCGACATTTGACATCTACGAGAAATAGTGTAAGACCTCCTTTAATGTAATATGGTATTCATCTTCTTTTCAAATATTGAAAATAAGATTTCTTTGGCATATGGATTACTCTTAAACTGACAATTTTGTTGGGTTATCCAGACTATTTCGGTCAACGCCAATATGTGTGACATATTTATGCAGTATTCCACACATATTGGGGGCCCGTTTGTTGATCTCACTTTTGTGAGGATCATTTATAAATCATCTTGATAAATGAAGTCTACCAATATTGACCTCCTAAATCTTATCGATGATCATTAAACCCTAAAGTTTAGGGTAAAACCTAATGAAGCCTTTTTTAACCCAAATCTTAATGACATCCTAAAATGATCAAATTAGCAATGACAAACCCTGATCTGATCAACCCTTGAACAAATTTGTCAACCTTTGACCAAAATTTTCAAATTAGGTCAAAATGGTCAATTCTTGACCCAATGATCACCCATTGACCAAACTATCCGACCCTTGACCCAAATGGTCAAATTAGATCAAAATGGTCAATTTATGACCCAATGATCACCACACTGACCAAACTGGTCAATCTTTGACCCAAATGGTCAAATTAGGTCAAAATGATCAATTCTTGACCCAATGACCACCACATTAACTAAACTGGTCAACCTTTGACCCAAATGGTCAAATTAGGTCAAAATGACCAATCCTTAACTCAACAATCCCATTGATCAAACTGGTCAACCTTTGACCCAAATGGTCAAATTCGGTCAAAATGGTAAATACATGACCCAATGACCACCACATTGACCCAATACCAACCCCATTGACCACCAAGTCAATCTAGACACCAAATTGGTCAAATCTGATCAAACATCATCATTTGGTCTACCCTAGTCAAACAAGGTCCCATTACCAAAATTAATGACCCCATGATTAAATTAAACATGACAAGATTAAGTAGATCACATGGGTCAACCTTGGACTTAGACTGGTTAGCCATGGTCAACCCTGGTCAACTATGGTCAACTATGCTCATCTATGGTCAACTTTAGTTAAATTTGGTCAAAATACTTAATTTTGAACCAAATTAATAAAATTAATCAAATGATTAACCTTCAAACTCATTTTGATTAATTTGAGTTAATATTATAATTTTCTTTATTTTTAATTAATTACATAATTAATTAAAGATGGAATCATGATTAAATAACCCTAAATTGAATTTGAAATTATCACATCACATATGACATCAAAAATCCATAAATAATTCTAAAAATTAAAATGAACACATGTAGTGTTATTTATGGGTTACCCATGACACATAAGACCCATTATGACCCGTGACACGTCATTTTTCATAAAAAAACCATGAAGCCATCATGAGGAAAGAAAGAGGTTTCTTTCCTCTATAAACCCTTGGAAGAATATTTGATGAATCATCACTCACCTCAATATCTATCCAATGAAATAAAATCATGGCTTGGGTCATCCTTTACATCATGAATGAGCTCATCATGACCAAATTCATGAGGATAAGGGAAGAAGGGATTATGTGTCATTCCCTTCTAAACCTAAAGCATGAATCACCCACTCCATGAAGTGAGTTGGCCGGCCAACCCAAATGCCATCTCACACACCTCATGGATTATTCAATGGAAAAAGAACATGACTTAAACCAACCCTTTTACCATAGTTAAACACCATCATGACCAAGCCATGTAAAGGATGAGTATGTTGCTTATGTGTCATGTTCTCTTCAAATTCATTGAAAGAATTGGTGAACATACATTGGGGAGGTGAAATCAGATCAATATGGAGATTCTTCTCCACCTTAAGGATCATCTAATGGAAGGAAACCAATAAATGAACTTATCCTTCACCATGGGTGAACCTTACATAGGTTAACCTTGGAAATTCAAATATGCTTATTTCTCAGCTGAAATTTGATCTTCAAGGCATTAATGGCATGGTTAAAAACTTCCACAAATGGATCCAAGTAAGCCAAGGTTCATCCATGGCTTCATCTAAGCCTATAAATAGGCTAGCCCTAGAGCTTCACCAAGGAGAGAGACCCAACCACACTGCCCCATTCCAAAAGCTTTCAACAACAAACTTCCTCCCCATCCGACAGGCAATTGATTCCTCATAGAATCAGGCCTTCAAACCCACTATCCTCTCCTAATTTAACCACCTTGAAACACCCCAAAACAGGACATCTTTCGGATCCTACATAAACCTACCACAATCTTTAAATTAACAACTCCTACACCTTCCCTGAGGTGTACGAAGAAGATTCTAATCAAAATTGGATCTTCTCGTAAGCTCCAACCTAGTTCCACATCAAGCCGTGAACCCATTTTGGTGAACTCCTACTCAGACTCGATTTCACCCCAAATTGGACATACTAGGAGCTTCGCAAGGACCTAACGATTGTTCCTGTCAAATTTGATTGAGGCCTCACCTCATCAAACCAAGGTATGACCAAATTAACTCAATTTATGCTCAGATTGGCCCTTTATGAAACAAACTGATTCAAAGCATCGATGAATCCGTATGGATATGTTCGTTTTGCCTTGATGAAGATCATGGAACAATCCCCATGAAATTTTATTAAGATCCGAGCGAGATCTTACGCCTAGAGCATGGACGATCTACGGGAAACACCAGGTTCGGGAAGACGACGGGTTGCCGTCCATTTTTATGTATTTAAAATGGACGGCTGAGATCACGTCGAACCGCGATTCCATCCATATGAAATAGATGAAACCGCGGGCCACGTGGCTATCTGCGTTGAATCTCTGCCCAACCAAATGGCGTTGCGTATACATTTGATGAATCCGATGATCCAGTCAGTGCCTGCGTAGATAAATAAGAAAATCTGGATTTTCTTATTTAATTAATCTGGATTTTCTTATTCATAATTTAACACATAAAAATCACAAAAATAAACTAAAAGTACCACTGGATTTAGAAGAACAAGGAGAAAATTATAAAAACAAAAAATGGAATAAATGAGTTATATTTAATTTTTAATTAATTAATTACTCCCTAGAGTAAATTAATTATTAAAAATTATTTATAAACCCAAAAATTATGAAAATTTCATAGAATAATTCTCTCATTCTTGAGAACATTATGTGATTTTTCCAAGTTAAGAAGAAGTCTCTAGGATGAAATATGCAATTTTTAGCCCTATTTTGTGATTATTTTCAAAAATAATTACATTAATTAGAAATTTGAAAAATAAATTTGGAAATCCTCAGAAACTTTATGGTGATGAATTTGGATCCTAAAAATTTGAAATGACATTTTTGACTTTTAAGGTAAAATTTATAAAATTGAAAATTATAGATTAAATCCTAAAAACTTTCATATTTTATGAAAGATATAATTAAGATTAAAAAAATCTTAATATCTAAGTTTAAACTATTTTAAGCTTAGGATGAATCCTTAAGTTCTAATTAGGTTAGGTTTAAATACAACTTAAACCTAAAAAAATCCAAATTAAAGTTAATCACTTTCTTTAATCATTAATTACATTAGGCTTAATACAAATCAAATCCTAATTAGGTCTAAGACACCAATTAGACCTAATTAAATCTAGGCCTTAATCAAATTAAGTTTAACTTAAAAAATCCTTATTAGATCTAAGACACCAATTAGACCTAACTAAATCATGTTAGGCCTTAATCACATTAGGTTTAACTTAATAAACCCTAATTATATCTAAGACACCAATTAGACCTAATTAAATCAAGTTAGGCCTTAATCACATTAGGTTTAACTTAACAAAGCCTAATTAGGTCTAAGACACCAATTAGACCTAATTAAATTATGTTAGGCCTTAATCAAAACTAACATATAAAAATCAATCAAAATGACACATGAAAAATTTTAATTAGTTAATAAACCGAAAACAACCTAAAATTTTCCAATCTAAAATCCGAAAATACATTAAAACTTAAATGAAAGCTTAATGAAAAAAGGTCACCAAATGCAACTTGAACCTCAGCATTCTTGATCTACGAAGATTTTTTGGATGATGCAATCCTGGTTGTTGACAGGAGTCTTCCGGTTCTGGTTTAAACACCTTTGGACTAGGTAGATCTAGGCATCTAACGACCCTGGGACGACGGAGCCATGGACATCCTGATCGAGTTGTCTAAAAATTAAAACTTAATCAATTAAATTAACAATTTTAAAAAAAATTGACATTACTCTGACATTGTTTTCTTGCGAGTTGAAGACAAGTTCCGCTTTAGATTTACTTTGCATGTTATTAAGGTGTGCTAACTCTATTTTTCAGAGCGACATTCTCAAGACGGGGCAAACGATAAAAAAAACTAAACTAAAACAACATCAACACAATGACATTAACAAAACAAAACAAAATGACATTAACAAAACAACATTGACAAAATAAAATCAAAATGACAAATAATGAATTAAAACCTAAACTTTTAGGATAATCGCAAAATCTTAACTTTTAGGATAGAAACCAAACAAATAACAAACTACAAGAAAAAACATCAATAAAATGACAAATAACAAAACAAAACAAAAAAATCGACACAATAAATGACATTAACAAAATCAAACATATAGGGTAGTACGTAACATTTAGAAACATATTACACCTAGAAGTGAACATTGATGTTTCTTTCCTTACTCTTGAAATTTCTTAGAAAATAAGTGTTAACATTAATCAGAAGTTTTCTTAGACAATCCTAATTGTCTAAGATGTAATTAACTATGGGAGCTTGCTCCTATAGTAGATTTAAGAACTCATGATATGTATCATACCAAAAAACCTCTGGTTATCAAAATTTTACATGTGATCATCCTTATGTAAAAATTTCTAGAATAAGGCATTTTAAATTCTCTTTTGTAAGGATTATCACTGACATTTCTTATTCTACTATTTTCTATCTTATCAGTCCTTATTTTTTTCAAATTTCTTAACATCTAAAAATCTTTTACATGATCCAAAGAAGTAAGATTTCTTGAAGACTAGGGTAATATGATAGATAAACAGAGTGGCGACTCCCTCAAATAATGACATTGACATTTCAGACCTCATATCGACATGAGAAAATCTCAGCGGTGACGGACGGCGACGAGCCGTGATCCCACAACTCTGGATGCCACCACATGCCTCTCAAAGTCAAACATATTGAATTGATGTTCTTCATTATCTTTAAAATACAATTCCATATTTTTACTAAAATCAACAAAATGTTAAATCTTATTGTAATCAAAATCATAAAATCTTCATTAACAATGTGTGTTTTTGTCCACGCTAATAGTAAAAAATAAAGATGTCATGTGCTCTGAGAGCTTTTTATCTCCATCAAACACCCAAAAAAGTGAAAAAAATAATAATAAAATAGCAAAATTTGCCAACTAAAAAAATTACCCATTTACATTCATAGAGAAATACATAAGCGAGGTAATTTAAATTGAGATAAAAAAAACAATTCATTATTAGTTTAACAATATTTGTAATTATATTCACCTTGCTGCTATGATTTCGTGAGAGGTAAAATCCTAAATTACAACAAACAGAGTGTTGAGGTTATAAATATACATGCAACCCATTTTAGCTTGATATACTTTACTCCCAACTAATCAAATCATCAGTTCAAGGCCTAAACTCAACGTTTCTCATTTTTCTTCAAGATTCAGCTATGTCACTGACAACAATGACGAATTCTCCTCACCCAGTTGATGTGTTTAGGTTGAAAGATTAAATAGTTTATTTATGTTAATTTTTTAATATATATTTTAAGAAACCAATAAGCACAGAATACCTACACTAAGATTGATGGCATTGCCACATTTTTCTTTTCAAACAAGAAATAATAAATTTTTAATCAAACAGGCCCTAATAGTGTCAACTTCTCTATTACAATTTCATGAATCTATTACAATTTTATGAACATTAGTTAGAAAACATTATCTATTATCATCATGGGTAATAGATGCCAAAGAAGGTGATATGAAAAATAAATGTATATAATTTAAAACTCACTCGATTGTAGCATAACTGAAGACAAACTTTGTCGTTGGGATGAGTATAGTTTAAAGCAGTCACTCTATTTTGTAGCATAAGTGAAAGTAACATCGTTGTTGAATATCTTAGTTTTATATACGTGAGTGGTCATATCACTTTAAATGCATTTTTCTTTATCAAACTCTGGATCTATCATCCTTGCCATAGATGTTTTATATATCTCATTCTCTTCTTCTTAAAAACCAAGTTATTTACCTTTCACACTCCTGTGAAGCATATTTATTTTTCATGTTTAAACTTTGCACCTCTATAGTGCTTAGTCCACCACCAACTATCATTCTTTTTGTGTTTTTTTTTTTAGACTCTTTCAAAAAAACAACAATGATCATTTGGAGGAACTAAATGACCTTATCCCAAATCAAGTTTTGAAAGACTAGAATTTCTATTAACAACCTCCTTTAAAAATATTTTGCTTGCCAGCTTTCAAGTTCCCTAAATTTTCCTAAGAGAATTACATGCTTTGGTAATTTTATTTATTCTCCTTATATATATATGTCAATGAATAATACAACTATTCTTAATTATATGGATGAACTTCCTGTTGGATTTTTCCTTCTGAATTAAAAAGGGTCTATTAAATTTTACTTTTTTTTAAAATATAGTATAACATTTTATTTCTACTATGATATTTTGCAATAAAATGGATAGAATGCTAAGAATAAAACAGTTGGTAGTGTGTTTATTATCCATTGAATAATTAGATAGTGCTTCAAGAGAACCTCCAACAAATAATAGCAAGATCACCTTCAGATCTAAAATAGGCAAAATAATAACAATAGCAAAAAAACTTATTCCCAGCATACAATAGGCCATGACAAATTTGCTGCCTCAAGAATTCTAAAATAAAATCAGAAATCTCACTCACCAAAGCCTAGAAGCAGAAGCTACAAGATTTCCAACAAGGTCGGATTGAAAGAAGAAACAGAGGCGAAAAGCACAGGGAATCAGAATCCTGCGAAAGAAGTTGTCGCCTGTCGCCTGGAATCGCCTAGAGTCGTCGGCGATCGTCTGCGAGAAGGGGGTTTGCGAAGAGATTTGTGATCGGGAACTCCGAGAGCCTCTGCGAACAAAGGAATAGGATTCCTCTTGGGTATCCAACTTACTAAAAAAAACAGTTAGAAAAGTTACTGAAAAATAATTTGAAGCATTGTGATGATAATAATAGTATTTTTTTTTTTTTTTGAAAAATAATTTGATGCATTGTGGTGGTAATTAGCAGTGCGATATCATACTGTCACCGCATCGAAGATGTTCGCCAGCGAGAGCGTAGTGGTGCAAATGAGACCCAAAAGGTAACTTTATGTAAAAATGGGATATTCCTTTAATTTATTAAGTTTTTTATTTATAGTGCATAAAATATGAAAATTTTAAAATTTATTGAATTAATTTACAATACATCACTAAAACCGTCAATTAAACATCCCTTTAATGAAAAAAATTATGGAAAATTTACATGCACCCTATTCTTATCATTCAACTAACTTACATCTAAACTCTCATTTTTATAAATCAAATATCAATTTAACATTTTCATCACTCTTTAATACTAAAGTTTACATTTTTATTCATAAGTAGTGTAATGATTTTATAAAAATGAGAGTTTGGATGAGAGAGAGGGAGAGGTAAATCCATAAAGGTTGGGTGCTTCTGTGAGTAAATTTCCGAAAAACTATCCCATCATTTGCTCCACTGAAGTCGAAGCAAAAGGAAGCAAAAGTGGAGAATGGCGCTCGCCCTCTCCTCCCTGATCCCATCCTTCTCTGCTCTGTCCTTCTCTTCTAACATCTACTCAAAGCCACAGACACTCTCGGTCTCTAGATCTCGCCTCTTCTCCGATGCGTCGCCACTGCGGAAGCGCTTATCCAACGCAGTGACAGTCGCCTCCTCCACATCCATGGTCGCTGCCTCCATCTCTCCGGTTCCCTACATTGAGGGAATGAGCCTGGAGAAGTACGTGAAGTCGAGGCTTCCTGGAGGGTTCGCTGCCCAGAAGATATTCGGAACCGGGAGGAGGAAGAGCGCCATAGCTCGCGTCGTCCTTCAAGAGGGCACGGGCAAATTCGTCATCAACTACCGTGATGCCAAGGTTTGAGTTTTTTTTCATGCGCTTGCTGTTGAGTATTAGGTTTTTCTGGCTCTGCCTTTTCTTTATCGAATTGGTGCAGTTATAGCCGAAAGTGTATATCGCTTGTTTAATTGAATGGGTGGAGACTATCTACTCGCATTTCCTTGTTTGGTACAAAATAGATAACGAGGAGAAAAGTGTGAACAAGAGGAATGCGCATGTTTTTGTTCTTTTGGTAATGGCACATAATGAGTCACAACCAAAGTAAAAGAAAAGATAATCTTCTATGAAAGTGTGTTATTTATGTTCTCGAAGACATGGAGGAGGTGGGTATGCATTATAGCATTTTCTATCATACATGTCTCATATATATCAAAATTGCAGCATGCCTAATTTATGAGGACCAAAGTGGGTGAGAGCTAGACATGATTAAATTCTAGAAAACAGGATGGTAATATGAGTTCCCATGGTTTTTTAGGGTATATTTAGCTTTAATTATAGACTAAAGAAGATCTGGGATTGTAGATGCCTGAAATAGATAGTGTGAGAAATTGGCAGTTAGAAAACGTTGAAAGATGAAAGAGGGATGAGATGATAAAAAAGGGACAAGAACCACATGTCTAGGTCATAATTCCTTAGTCTTTATATAACTATATGCCTACACACTTTCCATCTATTTAAGCTTTATTTATTTGCCTACAAGAGAATTTTAAGAAATGGTTGCTGCTGCATGTAGCCTTGTTATGACCTGGGCTTCTTTGCTTAGGCTCAGTGCTTACGACCACTTAGTGGTTACTCGGACTGCGACTAGTTGTGTTGTGCTTTATGACATGGACCCTGTCGCATGAGAGAAGAAATGACTTTTTACCGCTTGGTGGCTCATAAAGATTGGGCTCGATTAATAGCTACTGACCCTAGAGTTGCTCATAACATTGAAGCTAGATCCTTGTTGAATAGAATGAGTTTGAAACTATAATTCAAGAGATTCATCACGGACCTTAGATGATTGTTATTACTACGAAGAACATGATTAAATTCGAGCCCATTAATATTTTGTGTTGAAGGATGATAAGAATTTTGGACATGTTTCTTTGTTTTCAAGTGGATGTTTAGAATATAAGATGTGCGGTGATGTGTATGTTTGGCTATTTGGCTGGATTTAAAATTAGAGGAGGTGCTCCAAGCAGAGAATTGGTCAATAAGAAGTTTAGCTTTTGCCTTTGGTCTATTTATCTTCAAGTTAGTAATGATAAGATGTAGAAGGTGTTGTAGTGGAAGGAGAGGTGGGCATCCACTACTCTGGATAAAGTTGCAGCTCATTATCATATCAAACGGTGACATTCTTCCACCTTCTCTATAACGGTTTCAACAGGTTGGACCGCCTTCTGAACACCGGAAGCTTCATCCCAACACCATGTAAACCGCACTCTACTCATGTATAAAGTGGATTTTTCAATTCCTGTAATGACGGAAATCTGATAGCATTAATTTCAGCTTTCTCCTTTCCATTTTCTAATCTCTGCCCGCTCATTGTTGCAAGTCTTCAAGTAGAAAGTGACTTTCTGCCATAACCAAAAAAATTCTTTGGAAGTGACTTTATCCGACATTCAAAAGTGGAAAAGTGCCTTTTCTTCATTTGTGATGAGCTAAATGGCCATTGAAGCAATTATTGTCTGCAAAGTTCCAAAATCAAAATTGGAACTTCTTTCCTTGTATGCGAATTCTTTAGCCTTGTTTGTGTGGGATGTGGTTTAATCTGTCTTAAAGGAAATTCAAAATGGTATTTTATTTTACTGGATTAGGCAAGATTAAGTCTACTAAGATGGATTTGCGGTTTATTTAGATAGGAAAGAGTGTGACATTATTATATTAAAGAAATGGTGAGAGTAACATTGTTATGTGCTAGAAAATTCTTAACAATAATGAAAAGTTGAGTCTTAGATTAATCAAAATGCAGCACGCGTACGGATAGAATATATAAGAGATAATAAGATTTGTCATAGGTAAAACATAAAAAGAAAAAATTATGGGGTTTGGTTCAGTCAAAATAGTTCACCATATAATTATTGTCACAGAGTTTCACTCTTGTACCTAATTGGACAATCCCTTTGTTGTTTTAATAGGTATTGTCAGATGACAACATTAATTAGGTAAATGTGGCTAAGGCGATAACAATTAGAAGATATTAATCAAGCAATAACAATCTCGAGGAATTAATCAGACAACAACTTGAAGTTAGTAATTAGAAAATAATTGTCTTATGAAATTAGTTAGGCTATAACAACTGCCAGTTTTGATTGAAGATCATTAGTTGTACTTGGCTTCAAGCTCTCTTTGCAACTTAAGACTTAGATCTTAGCTCACTCTTCTCCCCAAGTGAAATACAGAGGTCTATTGATACTTTTTAGTGCGCTATTTTGTTAAATTTGGCTTCAAAAACTCCATATCAAACTGTCTGTGTTGATTCTTTTGATCATAAATTAGTTTTTAGCATTTAAATACATTAATAAACTCAAAATTGAGTGATTTTGTACTCGTTAGATTCCTCTACTTGAGATGCTCTATTTGATTGTAAGCATAGTAAATTTGGATATTATTTAACCTTTCAATTAATATTTTGTAGTTTTTAATTATACTTTAAATGTTTGATTTATGCCCATTTAAACTTTCATTGAGTGACTTTTGGTCTCGCTGGATTTGTATTACCGAGATATTCAATTTAACTATAAATTTATTAAAATCAGAGCTTGTATGATCTTGAATTTGGCTATGGAAGCTATCATTCAAAATACATTGAAATCCGTGTCTAATCATGTGAATTTTTTGGTGATATATCATGCTCCATTGAGGATAAGGTAATTACTAGTGAACGTAATAATGGGAGTGTCATAATAGAGTGCAGACGATAAACAAATAAGATTGATGAATAGAATTACTATGAAATAATAAAGCAGAAAAGCTTATGCTTAAACTACCATGGAGAGAAGTTGAGCAATGTGATTTGCAGAAGATAAGAGTTAGCACATGATGCAGTGCTACTTTATATAAATGAAATGAGTATGAAAAATCATGAAGTCCTCATTTCATTCATATAAAGTCGATCCAAAATAGTTGGGATAAAAATAATAATGTGGATGAGGTTATAGTGGGTTGATCCTGTTAGCTCGCTTATCAATTGTAATGCACTAGTTCTCTAATGAACCATTGACTAATTTGTTGATTAGGAAATGCTTCTCCCATATCATGGACAAATGCAATGTTCTAATTGAATTCTTTTAAGTTTGGAATAAATTACTTAAATGTTACAAATTACTATTTGAATGCTAATCTTGTTGATTATTGAATAATTTTCTCGACTGAAAATCATCTCTCCAATCATTTATTCCTTTCTTATCACCAATGCATTCTCCTATTTAATGTCGACTAACTTGCTCAGCAAGCACATATTTTTTCATCGGGAAGGAGCGGGTGAGTGTTCACAAATCCACTAATAATGACATTGCTTGTTCAAGAGGATAAAAACTTTCCCTGTTATGCTTGCCTTTATGGTTGCTACTTTCAACATGGTTTCATCTGCTGCAGCCCACACAATTATGTTTAACAGGTTAAATAATTACCCGATTTTTGCTTCGTTTGGATTTAGGGGTTAAGAGTATAATTGGTAGTCCTAATTTGATCCACAATAATATATCATTGTAATTTTCATATATACCTATAAATCTATTTACATCTCATATATGACCGCGAAACAAGCATGAAAAACTTCCATCTTAGCATGGCTTGCTGTTTAATGAATTTCCTAACATTATGTTTCTTTTGTTTATAGCACCCATATGCAACAAAAAGCATATCTTAAGCGATTGGATTGGTTAAATGTTGAATTGATCTTCATTTGGTTGTGTTTTTTTTAGATGGCGTAAATTATTTATACTGCTCTTGAAACTATTGAATGATTTTATGCTTTTCCTCTTTACCTTTCTGTTTGAGATTTGAAATTTGTTATTTTTATTTCCATTTCTGTGTCAACTCATTTCTTCAATATGTGTTAATTTTTTTAAATTTCTTTCGTTGGAGATAAATTTCAAATTTTAAGTATCAAATACCATTAAAGTTATGGTTATATGATGGCGAACTAGGTAGGTTTTATTTCATCTTTTGGCCGGATTCCACTTTTTATTTTTCCTTTTGTTCTCGTCAATCTTCTGTTTGATTATATCTCAAATTGAACAGTTCACATATTTTGTACAATGTAGTGTTGGATGAATTATTAAATCTTATTTTAGTGATGATTATATGAAGGAGAACTTGATCGGCCTCTTTTGTCCCCTCTTTTGTGATTCCACTTTCCTTTTTTTTATAGTTCTTCTCTCCTCTTCTTCTTGTTTAGACCTTATATTCAACGATTGACATAAATTCTCCATTGAAGTGAAGTTGAGTTTCAAATCAATTCATGTAATTAAAGGTTAACTCACAGGATAAATTTTGACTGGTAAGAACAAGTTAAACAATTTTGTATTGAGGAGAAAATAATTCGTATGTAAAAATATGAAAGTGAACATGAATAATCATACAAAAACAACAACAACATCAACAAAGACTTTGTTCCACTACATGGGGTCGGCTACATGAATTATTTTTCTCCATTGCGTTCTATTTAGTGTCATATTTTTATTTAGTTCTAATAAATTAAGACCATTTTTTATGCAATAAGCCCAAGTCTTCTTCGGTCTACCTCTGCCTTAACATAAGTTGAATCTAAAACATCTACTCTCCTAATCGGATCATCAGATAGTCGATTTTTAATGTGACCAAACCATCTACGACGACTCTCTCTAATTTTGTCCGTCACAAGTGCTACACCAACCCTATCACAAATATATTCATTTCGCATCTTGTCTCTAAGTGTAAAGCCACTCATCCACTTAATCATTCTCATCTCAACAACACTTAACTTAGTATTATGCTTCTCTTTTACAGGCCAACACGCCATAGAGCATTGCAGATCTTACCACCATCTTATAAAATTTTCATTTTAGTCTAAGCGGTACTTTTCTATCACACAAAAGGCCCAAAGTATTCCTCCACTTCAACCATCCAACTTGAATTCTACTATTAACATCCCCATGTATATCTCCATCGCTTTGAACAACAGATCTGAGATGTCTAAATCGTTCACACCTTTTAATAATTTGATCACCTAAAATTACACTTTTTGTCACTAGTACTACTACCACTAAAATTACATTCCATGTATTCAGTTTTAGTTCTACTCAAATGAATGTCTTTAGACTTCAGTGTACACCTCCATAAATCAAGTTTTTTCTGGGCTTTTTCTCTAGTCTATCCATGAGAAGGATATCATCAGCAAAAAGCATACACCAAGGTACATCCTCTTGTAAATGTACAATAAGACCATCCATAACTAAAGCAAAAAAGATATGGGCCTAAAGCTGATCCCTGATGTAATCCAACAGAAAGAGGAATATATTTGGTCAATCCTCCTTCAGTTCGAACACCAGTAATAGCTCTAGTATGCATATCTTTAATGACTTAAATATAAGTTATATCATCACCTTTTTTCTCGAGAACTCTCCAAAAGATATCTCTTAGAACCTTTTTGTAAGCTTTTTTTAAATCAATAAAAATCAAAAGTAGATCCTCCTTATTATCTCTAAACTTCTCCATCAAACCTCTCAATAAATGTATAGCTTCCATAGTAGACCTGCCCGGCATAAATCCAAGTTGATTATGAGAAATCTTTGTTATACGTCTTAATTTATGTTCAATTACCCTCTCCCATAATTTTAAAGTATGACCCATCAATTTAATACATCTATAATTAGCACACTTTTGTGCATCACTTTTATTCTTAAAAATGGGGACCAAAATACTCTTCCTTCACTCAGGCATCTTTTTAATTTTTAAAATAATATTTAAGAGTTTAGTAAACCAAGAAACTCCAAAATCTCCTAAATATTTTCCCACTTCAATCGGGATATTATCAGGTCCTACAGGCTTTCCACCTTTGGTTTTCTTTAAAACGTCAGCTTCTTTCTTTCTAATGCGACAGTAAAAATGAAACGTTTATTATTATTGACAATATTAAGATCACTGAGGTCAATCGTACTTTCAGAAACTTCATTAAAATGTTTGTCAAAATAATTCACCCACCTATGTTGAATATCTTTTTTTAAGAAAAGAATTTTTTTAATTTCATCTTTAATACACTTTACTTGAGTTAAATCTATACTGTTCTTTTCTTTTTGTTTGGCTAGTTTATACATATATTTTTAACCTCATTAGTATCTAACATATTATAAAGATCACTAAAAGCAAAATTTGTAGCGTCACATATTGATCTTTTAGACTCCTTGCGGACCGTTTGATTTTCCAATTCTCTAAGTTTTTACATTTAAACCAATTTTTATAATATAACTTCTTATATTTTATCTTTTCTTGCACATTGTTATTCCACCACTAACTATTTTTATTTATAGAAACTTTATCTTTTGATTCTCCAAGTACATCTTTCTTACATGTTTAATAGTGTTTGTTACTTTGCCCCACATAACATTTGTTTCTTCATGAACATCCCAAATTTTGGAATCTTAAATTTTTCTCATGAAAATAATTTTGTCTTTTAGGTTCCCTCATCTAATTCTACGATGATGAATCCTAGTATTCTTATTTTTACAAGTCTTCATCTTAAAATCTAGAACTAATAATGGATGTTGGGTACTTAAAACTTCACTTGGAATGACCTTACAATCTTTACAATCACGATCCATTCTTATAAGTAATAAGATAATCATCTCTTTTCTTGAATAAGGTATTAGTAATTACAAAATCATACGCTAAAGCAAAATCTAAAATGGCTCTACATTAGTCACTCCAAAACCGTATCCACCATGAATTTTTCTGAAATTTTCAATAGTTATAACCGACATGTCCATTTAATCTTCTCCAATAAAAATTCTTTTTTCCAGAGATATCATTTGTATTAAGTCTTATAAGTCATTCTAGAATTTATCTTTAGACACTATCTCAACCTACTTGAGGAGCATAAACACTTATAATATTAAAAATCTTGGTATCAATAATAATCTTAAGAGCTATAGTTTTATCTCCAACTCTATTAATTTTTACAACATTATCTTTCAAACTCTTATCTATATCTAAACATACCAAAGTTTGAAACCTAAGTTATCAATCTCCTTAACCTTTTCTCTGACCCATTTAGTTTCTTGAATACATAAGATATTAAGCTTTCTATGAATCATAATATCGACTAATTCCATTAATTTACCATTGAGAATATCTATATTCCAAGTTTCTATCCTAATATTAGTTTCGTGGACTAACTTCTTTACCCGCATATGTCCGTAATGTGGGAACCCTTGTTTATTTGACACTACAGGCTGGCGCCGGTGTAGCGGCCCTTGCACACTTTTTATTGTATTCAGGCTATACATCGCGTCGCTTCTAGGAAACGCCCTAGCACTTACATAATAATCAAAAGGATTCATGTCATGATTTTTTCGACAAGTTTTACGTTTGTTGTCGACTACTTAACGCAACCCTCCACTTTTCACATCCGGACTTGGGACTGACAATGATCGTATTTAAAATGAATAATCATGAATAAATAAAATAAGGTTTTATTGAATCAGTACAATATTAACAACATTTAATCAAAGAAAACAAAAATATCAACTAAATAGAAAATTTTCAACAGCATCTACAATAACTAGCCCAGAACCCAACGCATGTCTAAGATAAAATTCATTACTAGGGTATAAATATTGAACCAAAAAAATTAATTATTGCCAAATAATCCAGTCTTGTGGTGATTGCTCTTTAGTTAATTTGGTAGGATTGACTCAAAGAAAAGCTAAAAATAAATGAGTTTATCATGTAAATATTCAACAAAATAAAAAATTTTTTGAACGAGATTTATGGAAATAGTTCTAAACTTGTAGCTAATCTATCACCAGTTTTCTAACATTCACTTATAATCCATCCAACATTTGTGTTCTCATTTGTGCTTCAGTAATGCATGAAAGAGTGAAAAACGTTACCCTCCATGTTTTCTCTTATCTAAATAATTTCCAATTTACTAAAACCTCATTAAGCTAATAAATAATGTTTATTTACTGATATTACCCTAGTAGTACTTGCATGTTCTGAAAAGAACAATTGCAACTGCTGATGAAATTGGGCATTGCTTTTAATTTAATTGCAGCCAATGATGAAATTTAAACTGTTTAGTTTCTAATTTTAGAATTTCAAAGTAGGATTATATCTTGATGACTAAAACATCAAAAACCAATTGTCACCCATAAAGACAAAAGTGGTTAATACTGAACAGACCCTTGTGAAGAAGCTTCATTAGAAATAGTTCTGTGCACATTGGTTGAGTGGGGAAGTTGTGGAATTATGGATGCCATAATTTTTTTTGCAATATGCAGGAATATCTTCAAGGCAACCCTTTATGGTTACAGTACATACGTACTCCTTTGGTCACACTTGGGTATGAGACGAACTATGATGTGTTCATCAAAGCTCACGGGGGCGGGCTTTCAGGTCAGGCGCAGGCAATTTCTCTTGGGATTGCCCGCGCTTTGCTCAAGATTAGTGAAAACCATCGGGCTCCTCTGAGAAAGGAAGGTCTTCTCACCAGAGATTCTCGAGTTGTTGAAAGGAAAAAAGTTGGACTGAAGAAGGCTCGAAAAGCGCCGCAATATTCGAAACGTTAAGGTAGAATTTTCACTTGATTATCTTTTTGTAACATGCCCAAAAAAGAAGTTTCTAAATATGGTTTTCGCTGCTTAGCAATGAATCGTATCCTGAAATTGTATGAATCTTTGCACGATAATAATATAATTCGTGGTGGAACCAATGGAGAAAAAGGATTCATGTAGCCGACCCCACTTAGTGGGATTAAGGCTTTGTTATTGTTGTTGTTGTGGTGGAACCAAGATGTCAAATGTTTAGGGATGTAAATACTCAACTAAATTTTATGGGTACAAGATTCTATAGTAAATATTATTGCAAGAGAATTGAAGGGTAAAATTGTCAAATTATACTCAACTATATAAAACTTTCTTAAATCCAGAGAGGTGAGAACTACCCCAACCCTCCTAATTCTACCACTGAAAATACTGTAATTTTGTAGAATAGTAGTAGCATTTATTATATACCAGAGATCCCAAGTGTTTTGAACTTATATTTTTCATGTTGAATGCTATCATTGCTACTCCCTTAACTTAAGAGGAAAAAGATGAAGAAGTTTGAGATTTAATGTTAGATTAGCAACTAATTGTAAAGCTTAAATTAAAAAAAACAATAGATGAATTTTTTTTGTTTGTTTTTGGTTGATAAGCTTTTTTTATTAATGGAGGAAAAAGTTTGGGAGTCGATGTTAAATTAACAACTAATTATAAATTTTATATGTAAAAAAATAACAAATGATCGATTTTTTTTTTGTTTGATTGAAAAGCTTTTTTCTTAAAGGGTCGTTTGGTTTCCTTGTATTATTAGGCTATTAGAAAACTGATGGGGATGTTTTCAAAATTTTGATGTTTGGATGAGAAAGCAAAACACACTAACAACAAAAATAGCAAGACTTTATCTCACTAAGGGTGTGTTCAAGAGATGGTGTTTCAGAAGTAATTCTTCTGTTTTAAAAATTCAGTTTTGAAAATGTATTTGTAGATAAATGTCTACAATACTCATATGCGCATATTTAATAGAATTCATAATTTTTATAGATATGTAATTATCATATTTAATTGTATTATATCAAACAAACAGAAATACAAGGTAAACAAGAAATTAGTAAAGCCACAACTCATGATTTACTAAAAGTTGGAAAGCTGGTTTGGAACGGAGCAGCGAAAATTTCAAAATAAACACCCAAATAATCTGGTTCGGTGTGGAACGTAGGCAAAAGCTGAAACAAATACACCTAAGAGGTATTGATTACATAAATCCTTTTTCTCCATTGTTTTCTATTTAGTGGCATATTTATAAATTAAGTTCATTTTCTATATAAAATGCCCAAGTCTTTTTAGGTCTATCTCTACCTTTATTAACATAAGTTGAATATAAAGGTTTTACTCTCCTAATCGGATCATCAGATGGTTGGCGTTTAATGTGACCAAATCATCTAAGACAACACTCTCCAATCTTGTCTGCCACTGGAGCTACACCAACCATTTCACGAATACATTCCTTATGCATTTTGTCTCTAAGCGTCAAGCCACTCATCCACCTAAGCATTCTTATCTCAGTAACACTTAATTTTATGCTTCTCTTTAAAGGCTAGCATTCTACGCTATAAAGATTGCAGGTCTCACTACCATTCTATAAAATTTTCCTTTTAAGTCTAAAGTACTTTTCTAGCACACAGTAGGCCCCACATATTCCTTCACTTCAATCAACCAACTTGAATTTTACCAGTTACATCACCGTCTATTTCACCATCATTTTAAACAAAAGACTTGAGAGATCTAAAACTCAATAGGCCGATACATTCCTTCACTTCAACCAACTTGAATTCTACCAATAACATCACCGTCTACATCACCATTATTTACCCGAGATATCTAAAAAGTCCACACCTATTAATGATTTGATCCCATATAATTACAACTTCTACCATGATTACAAAACTCACTATTTAGTTTAATTTTTGTGAATTCAAAGTTTATCGTATTTGGTTCATTTCTAAATGCACCTAGCAAGCTCTAGCTTTCGGCTACTGTCTTCTTTCATTGGGCTTTATATTTTATATTGCCTAAATTCAAACACAATTATAATCTTGTATTATTTTACATACAATCAAATAACTTTAAAATATTTTATATGCACTATATTTCAATCATATTTCATTCATTTTTTAAGACCCCTAAAATAATCCAATGGAACAATATAGAATATGTGCAGCGCTGATTTCAATGTAAATATCTTAACATGAATGACTTTTTATTATATTTTAATTGCAGCACCTAATTAAACTTGCAACCTACCTTAATTGTTGTTATTCTTGTTGCAGGCTAATCAAGCGATGCTCGTGCTGATATGCTATTTTCATCTACAGCTTCAATCTTTTTGTTTCCTTTCTGGTTTTTAGCCGTTGGCTTGGTAAAGCTGTGCCCTTTGGGGCTTAAAATGGACCTTGTTCGTGGAGTTAAAAGAAAATTTCATAAATTGATTTTCATATTATCTTGAAATTCTGTTCTGTAGAGAAATTATGCAAATGAGAAGTGGCAGTTGAGTTTGATGCAGAGAGATACCTGAAGCAGTTTTTTCAATGGGTGAAAAAAATTATCTGTTCAAGTTGGACTACCGTGCCCAAAAAACGAAAGGGCCATTTACATGCATACAACCAAATTCCTATGTATTTACATAACATCTAAACTTTATTCTTACATTTATACCGCCCAAATTTTTTATATCATATCAAAAGGGTAACGATGATTGTGAGACCTACAATGCTCTATGGCCTTTAAAAGAAAAGCATCATACTAAATTAATTGTTGCTGAGATGAGAATGATTAGGCGGTTGAGTGGCTTTACACTTAGAGACAAATTACGAAATGAATGTATTTGTGATAGGGTTGGTGTAGCTTGAGTGACGGATAAAATTAGAGTGTTGTCTTAGATGGTTTGGTCACATTAAATGTCGATCATCTGATGATCTGATTATGATAGTAAATGTTTTAGATTTGACTTATGTTAAGAACGGTAGAGATAGACCTAGGATAACTTGGGCTTATTGTATAAAAAAGGATCATAATTTATTAGAATTAAATGGAAATATTACACTAAATAGGAAGGAATGGAGAAAAAGGATACATGTAGCCGACCACACTTACTGGGATTAAGGCTTTGTTGTTGTTGTTGTAAGTAACTATTTTAACTTTTAAATAGTGAAATACATATTTTCATGTATAAGTAAAGTTGCATGCATGTAAAAATCAAATTTTAGGTGTCAGATATTGAAATGTATAAGAATAGAGTGGCATGTAGACCTTGCAAAACAATATGAAAAAAGAAAACAAAAATTTGTAGAGTTAGCTTGTTCTAATCTTGATTTTGGCTAGGCTAGTTATAATTGGCAGTTCTGATCTTCATATTAGCATTTGTCTCATTACTGTTTGACACAAAAACAAGATATCAGTAAACTTTGATTGGATCTTTAATGTTTCTTGTATCCTATGATTTTCTGGCATATGTAGCTCTATTTATATATTCATGGATGCATATATAACTCAATAATTTGTGTTAAATTGTGTACATGTAATGTTTAAATTGGGATATTTCTGAATCAATCGCTGCACAATCTTCAAATTTAAGATTAGATTATCGATTATGTTTCACAACATAAGCTGTAAAGAGTTTTATGTAAATTAAGGGTCTGTTTGGGGCGGGTATTGATTATTTATAATCTGCTGATAAACAAATTATTCTGATAATCTGCAGATTATCAAAATAAGTTGGCTTGCTGTTTGGGACAGCTTATTCAGAATAGCTTATTGGTAGTTATTTCTGTATAAATGATTTTCTTGTTTCTATTTGGTAAAATTGTTTGAAACAAAATTAAAATGAGAATAGAAACATATAGTACATAAGCATATAGTGCAAAAGCATAAAATCATCACAGTTCAGTTCTAAAAGATGACATACAGTTCTAACACTCTCGTGAGTATAAAAAAAAGGGGATAAAGATAAGTACAACTACAATGAAAAATATTAAAATATTCAATTTCAAACTCTGACTACACCTATCCTCAGCTGCACTATCAACCTGAGAAAATATCGGATTTCATCTCTACTGGCATGTAACATGTGGGACTGTCGGCCCATCGGAAGAAAAAACAACGAGCTGAAACACCCTTACAGTAACCATAAAACTCTGCTTGTACCCGTAATCATAAAAGACATGTTGCTATAGCTGTAAAAAAAAAGATTAAAAAAGAACATTAGTTAGATCCTGAAAAAAAAACAACAAAAAGACATGCAGACGAAAATAAACCTATAGTCTACAAAATAAAGAAAACTTGGTGGATCAGCTGTCATAGATAGCATCTGCGATTGAATCCCTCAAAGCAGTCATCTCAGCCACACCCTCAGCGTCATGAACCTCAAATTCGTTAGAGTCAATCTCATCCTCATGGAATGAAGGCCCAACCACAAATGCTGATGGTTCTTCAAAGACATTCAGTCTATCATCACCGACCATACTAAAGTCCGTATCTGAACGTGAAGGATGTCGTCGGATGAAGTTATTAAGTGTCATTGTAACCACCGCAATATACACCTGCTTTTGAAATGGATAAGATGGCATATCACGTAAGATGACCCATTTCTTTTTCCAAAACACCAAATGTTCTTTCAATTACCCCGCGTAAAGAGGAGTGACGTTTGTTAAACATTTCTTTCTTACCACGGATGATGCAACTTGCTCGCTTAAATCAGGAATATGATATATAGTGTCTGGATATGGCTTCAGGTAGCCCCTCTGCATAGGATATCCAGCATCAACTAAATAGTATTTCCTTATTATGGAATACACTGTTAATGACAAATAATACATATAACTAGTACGTTTACAAATTAAATCATACCTGAAGGTAGGTGAGGAAAACACTATGATCTATTCATAATTGCATAAGAGAAAATCTGACTGTCATGTGCACTCCCTTCCCAGCCCGCCATGATAAAAGTGAAATACATGTTGAAATCATATACCGTCATAACATTTTGAGTAGTTGAACAACTACGATCAATGTACACCACCTTATCCTGGCTGGATAGTCGGGCAGCGACGTGAGTACCGTCAATTTTACCTATGTAGTTCTATTTTAAAACGTTAGGAAAAAGTAGAATTTTGGTAGTAACGAAAAGAAACCAATAGTTACCTAGAAATAAGGCATGTAACGGGGTTCGTTGGCAATCTAGCAAAAGATGGATCCCCTGCTTTAACGATTTGATGCATATTCTTGAAAACCATTATCCTCCCAACCTAACCACGGATTAAGAGACTAAACCTAGAATTAGCTAATGTTCATTATGCACGTGGAAGAGGGTAAAGAATAAGATTGCTCCTATAAAGAATATGATTTGATGCATCTCATTCCAAATAGGAGCAATCATATTCTTTACACTCTTCTGCATGCATAATGAACATTAGCTAATTCTAGGTTTAGTCCCTAAATCCGTGGTTAGGCTGGGAGGATACTGGCTCTCACTCTAGAGCTCCCACTTCCCTTAGCCTGATGGCTAACTCTCGCTTTAATTTCCAAACACTAGGACCGAATTAAGGATTTTAGTCTGCCACCCTAAAATCTCCAATTCTATGTCCATCAAAGTATATTTCCCTATTTATTTGCACTCAACCCCCATGAACTTCATCATCCATGGAATTTGAATGTGGTTCCACTTTGTTGAGAATTACACCGCCCTCTCGGATCATAGTGCAATTACAATGAATTTTAACACTACAACGAGCTCTTTTTGTAATGTAAATGAAGTGCAAGTAAAAAACCAACACATTTATAATTAAAACCTTTTAGCATGCATCCCAATATCCTAAACATGAATCCTACTCATTGCAAAACAAAAGTAGAATAAAAACAATGACATAATCTTCTTATGTCACTATTTCCAAAAAAAATGAAGAGTAAGAGAAATACATCACAGAGCACGAAGAAAACGCAATCAAAAACTTCATTTTAAAGCAAATCCACAAAATAAGTGTTTACAAAATCATAAGATAATAAAGAACACAATACTTAGCTTTTTTCCCTTGAAAGAAACATGAAAATCTCTCCCATAAAATCTCCTGCGGATCCATGCAATGCTAGTACAAACCCTTACAAATTCTCTCAAAATCTCATCACCAATCTCTCCAAAAGGGTAGAGATCTACATTTCTACTCCTATTCTAAGATCTCTAAGCATTCTCCACATTTTTCCTAACATCTACCACCATTTTTTAGCTTCAAATTCGCTTTAAAATAGCATAGGGACGAATTTCACAAGAGATGCTTGAAGAAACTTTCCAAAAAGCATCCAGATTCGATGTATATGGCTAATAACCGCCCAAAAAGACGTCCAAACCATCTCGGAATAGGGCACTTTTTGGTGCCATTTTTCATTCTTCTCAGTATTCTAGCGCGGTCCGGCGCCGATCTCGGCATTGTCCGACGCCCAGACTGTGCAGCTCCACCGTTTCGCTTTGTTTAGCTCTGTTTTAGCTGTATTTTGCTCCGTTTCATTTGCGTTGCATTCCTAACATCTTCACCTACAAAATAAGCATGAAAATAATATTTCTTTAATGTGTAATTCAAAAATATGCAAGAAGTGTAAAAGAGATTAAGCATATAAAGACTTCACAAAATGTGTCAAGCCAAAATTTGCTTTCTTACTTGTTTTTGCTCTAAATTGCACCGTTTTTGCTTCATTTCTCCAAAAGTCATTTCTTGTACCTCAAACCAAAAAACATACAAAATACATTCCTTTAAAATGCAATATCATTAAAATTAAGCATAAAAAGTATATGAAAAATCAAGCATTTTTTAGGAGTGTCAAGTCCCCCAAACGTAACTGTTACTTGTCCTCAAGTAACACTATAACTTTAAAGACCAAATATGTTGACTTGTGGTTGTAGGTTTCAATAGAGTTTCTTATAATTTCATCTCAGAAATATTATAGTGTAACATAGGAGAAATTTTAGCAAATCAACCTACGCTAGAGTGTAAGAGTATCTCATATTCAACTTAGAAATCCTGATTTTCTATTTACTTCAAAAGTTATTGAAATTTATCAAACAAAAGATTCAAAGAATGTATAAAAATAGAATTTAAGCGCCTTATCTATATCAATTTAACCAATACCTTTTGAAATAAGAATAAGCTTATGATTGTTTTAAAGTCTTTTCATCTAAAAAGATTAAAGTGAAACCAATTTTTGATTATAATTCTCCTCAAGTTTCTCCTCACATTTTTTTCACTTTTCCTTTTCTTTTATTTTTTTGTTCTTTTTCTTTTCTTTCTTTCGGGATCATTTTTAACCCTTTTTTCTTTCTTTTTTTATGTGAGGATTACTATATCTGGATAAGCCTTTAATGATTTTGAATTTCACTATCCCCTTTCTAATGTCCAAAACTCAAAAACTTTCCCTCACTTTGTAAAAGTGTAAGTATTAGTTTGAAAAAGGTTTCAATAAAGACACAATTCTCATTAAGTATAAATCTAAGAATTTTAGCTTTTCAAAGAATCAACTCTTTTCTACCCTAAATAGTAAAATCATTTTCCAAATGGTTCCTACAAAATATCTTAACTTTAGAATAGTTTCATCACATAGAATTTCAACTAAGTTATTTTTCTAACATTCTTAAAATCAAAATTATATTAACCTGAAAATAACACCACATGTCACAAGTCATTTTAAAAGTGATATCAAACTAAATATAGGCTACTGAGGAAAAATAAAGTTTAACTTTGAAAGTTATTTTTCTCTCCCCCCCAAACTCAAAATTTTAAATATTTTGCAATTAATTCCATAAAATGTAGCAGGAAGAAAAAATAAATGTTGAATTTATTTACTACTATAACATCCTATCAAATTCATACACATGTATAATCAGGATAGAATGACTGTAGGAGAAAGTAAATCTAGTCTAAAACATACTTGCAATAATATTAAACTTAAAGGAAGTATTATCACGTTAAATTTTTATTTTTTTTCCTACCCTCAAACTTAATTTTTAACATATATAACATTTAGTGCAGAAAATATAAGCAGAAAGAAAAACAGTTTAGAAATTTTATCTACCATAAATTTCTATAAAAAAAATCTACAAGTATTAATCAGAACAGAACACTTTGCAACAGAAAATAAATCTAAACTAAGCATGCCAGAATGAAATTCACTAAATAAAATTTTAACTAGCACAACAAGTATCAACATGAGAATATAAAAATGCTCTTCAAGTCTTATATAAAGTTTTAACATGCAAACAAACACATATGATAAATGAGGTCAATGCTTCTATTAACTCATCACATCTCAATAACTTACTTCCAAATTCTAACGGAATCACTACACTAATAAATTAGATACTTTTTAAATGATTTTATAGATTATAATCCCAAAGATAAGATCATCCCTGATATATTGGTTCACATGCACAAACCTCAGACATCATATAATCCCCTTGATTAAGCACCTCTAACAGTTATGAATAGTAGTGTAATATCATCCTCAAGTTATTCATCAAATAGGTTCACGATCCTATCAAATGAAAACAAAGTTAGAGAAATGAAGTAATAAAATTGAGATGGAACTGTCATTGTTCAAATTCATGATATCTATTGTAAAACTCAAATCCGAGTAAAACCTGAGTTGTAGTGGACTCGTCAATCCAACTACAATAAGAGAACATACAAGTCTATCAATAATAAGAAGTTAAGGAATCACCTCCCTCATGACACACAAAGATCAAATCAAACCACTAAAAATCCAAACATTCACCAACAACAATCAAACTTATCAATCCATAATGACACATAAAAATCAACTCAATCCTCTAACAATCTAAACATTCACTGATCATTAATCAAGCTGATCAATCTACACTAAAGCAAACATAATACAAAACTAACAATCATGACTCTCAAGCATACTAGATCAAAGCACACTGATAACTATGAGTTGCCTCCCATAAAGCGCTTGGTTTAACGTCACCAGCCTGACAAATGATTCCTCCTGGACCAAAATTCTATTTAAGTAATCCTCGATCAATCGCTTAATATTTTCCAGATCCAGGGATTCCTAAAAAATTCTCAAAATTTAATTTTTCATTCAGCTCTTACTTTTCAGATTGATTTATATCATTGTTCCTCATATTTCTTTTTAGATCCAATATTCTTCTATTGATTTTCTCAATTTGCATATTAATATCATCCTTTAAATTTATAAGAAATGGATCTCTATAAGATACTTAAAGATCTTCCAAATTTTGGATCGGATACTCTCTAGATAATTCAGATTTTGGATCAAAATCTTCTATGTTACTGACCCGATATAAATATATGCGTACTAAAATCTTCTTCCTCGGCAAAGGTGCCAAAAGCTTGACCCGAAGTCTCTGAAGATCAACGTACTAATTAATGTTTTCAAAAATATATGTTATAAATAATAATAGCGACTAGTGTATATAAATATAATTTTATGGAAAATATTTTACACACTAGGGGTTCTACGCAAGTATACGTATCGTTTCAAGTAATATAAGCCTTTGAAACAAAGAACCCAGTATTGATCCCACGAGGAGAGAGTTATAGATCTTTAAATTTTTTTATTTTAAAGTATTTCTTTTATAATTAAAAATAAAATATCTTTAATTTACTATATGCAATAATAAAGCAGAAATAAAATAATTGATGTAAATAGCAATAAGAAAGCAACTTTCTCCCTTTCAATTAATTCAAGATTTTCTAAGATAATGATAATATTCGTGGAGAATATAAATTTATGGTATTGTGCCAAATAGAAGCATTCATATTCTTTACCCTTTGATCCAGGTGCAAAGAACATTGACTAGTCTATAGATCAGGTCCGGATGTATTGTTAGTATAATGGGTTAATCTAGACTCACACTACTAGATGTCCAAGGGTGGCTATGGTCAGCCCTACATGTGATATCTACAAGTTAAGAATTCATTTCCTTCTAGGTCTCAAAACTCTTCAACAGGTTTTAACAATTTAAATGACCAATTTAAACAGTAAATTAAGAACCGGTATTAATATCATCACAATATTTTGAAAATATATAATTTTTAATTCTCCAACGAATATTTTATTATCTTATTTATCTTTTCATAATTGAAAGGAGAAAGTAAAGTAACTACTCAAAACATATTGAAATTAAATAACAAAACATAATAAATAAACTTTGAATCAAAATAAAAATACTTATCTTAGATGTTTCTCCTACTGAACTTCTGATTCTTACTGACTCCACAGCGTGATGAACTACAAATGCACCAACTATTTCAAACTCTGAATACAAACTCTAAAATAAACTCACTAATTAAAGAAGGAAAGTAAAAAGTTGGCCCTAATCTGATCTCTCTAATTCTCTCTCTAGATAGGATTCAAGATAGGGAGGGTAGATGGGGCGATTTTCTCTGAAGGAATACCCTCCTATTTATAGGCTTCAAGGGTTGATTCTAGGCACCTCTTCAAAATGTGTCAACATTCAATGAATCTTCTAGAATGCGTGTCTGGCACTTAGGCGCCGGACACCGCGTTCAGTTCTTCGCACCTCTTCGCGATTAAAACCGTTTTGAAGCGTCCAAATACATTGTATCACATGTCCTATAAACCGAGAACAAAAGCCGGTCTTCTAGAAGGTCCAATAACCGCTCACACCGTCAAAATAACGACCGAAAGTCGTCGAAAACTTAACAGTTTTTTGTATCGAGCTGGCGCTTAGGCGCCGGACTCTGACGCCTAGGCGCCAGCCAGTAATTTTGAAAATTTTGCATTTTGGCTCTATTTTTGCTCTTTTTTGCTCTTTTTTGCTCCTTTTCATATTTTTTTTCTTCTTGAACATTTTTGTATCACCTACATCCAAAAACACAAAAATACCTTTCATTAAAGCATAATATCCTTAAAATTTAATAAAAATCAAGGCATAAAAATAGGTATTTTTTTCTTGGATCAAAATCCCCCAAACTTAAACGTTACTTGTCCTCAAGTAACCCTTTTTACAATATAAAATGTATAACATTTGGAATAAAAAGGTAAATATTTAAGACACCTTATGATTTTTGATTTTATAAAGGCTTTAGTAAATCATTAACCAAATTTCACTAACTAAGTTTAATTTTAAGAATTTAAAGAATATTCTAACTACCAAATCATAAGACTTCAAAAATTTTTCATTCACTTCGAAAATAATTGTAGTTTATTATATTAAGATCACATAAATTATTCACAAGAAAAAGATCTTCATGAAATTCTTTTCTAATAAAAATACATGCATAAAAATTAAGTAATAAATGTAATTAGTTTTCTTTTTATAAGTTAATTCAAGTGAAGCCAATTTTTTATTAGATATTTCCTCAAGCTTCTCCTCTATTTTTCTTTTTTTCTTTTTTTTTTAACAAGAGGATTACTGTATCTGGATAATCTGTTAATGGTTTTGAACTTCACCATCCTTAACTTATATTTTCAAACTTATACATTTTCACTTAATTATTATAACATAAATAGATTTCAAAAAGAATTTCAATCTATTCTTTTTCGAGTTATAATTTTTTATTTCTTAATACTTCTAAAATTCAATTATCTCTACTATGAATAGAAAAATTTCTTAATCTTATTCTTCTTTAAGTTGAATAATTCTATTCTTAAAATCAATCAAAGTTATTAAAATTTTTTATTAAGTCTACTAAATTATTTATAATTTCAAAAATTTAAGTGATCTTAAATAAATTCTTCATTCCTCATGTTATGTTAAAAAAGAAAATTTATTTTAAGAAAATATTAGTTCTTAAAGGACAAATAAAATTTAAATTTAAATGTATTTTCCCTTTCCCCCAAACTTAAGTTTTGTCATGAAAATTTTTTTTTTAAAGTATGAGAGAAAGAAAAACATAATTTTAAAAATGAATTTTTATAAGTATGTAAAAAAAACATTCTAAAAAGAAAAATTTACTTCTATACATGCTTTTATGAATAATACTGAAATAATGAAGCAGGTATAAAAGTAAGCAGACTCATTAGTAATTAAATTAAATGACTATACTACTTATAATAACAGAAATAGAACAACAATACTAACTACTAAACGGTAGGCTGAAACAGAAATGAACATAAATTTATCCAAATTTCAATCTTAAACACAATACATTAAAAATACTCTAACAACAGTCTCAACACCCAACAATCCACACAAAGTAAATAAACAAATCTAAACTAGCAAACAACAAGTAACAATCAATACTAGCAAACAAACTAAACTAACAACAGACTTAGCACGAAGTAGAAAGTCTACCTGAAGTGTGTGCAGAAGTAGAAGGAGCGGTCGATCTCTTCCCTCGAAGACGATCATATATACTAACACTCTCCCGCCCAATTGGCTTGGTAGACTTCAGCTTCTCCTCAGAAATATCAGCAGTGACTCCATTGCTAACACATAAAGAATAGATCAAAGATGGGAATCCCAGTCCCACAGAAGTGCTGAATCTAGCAGTAGACTCCACAGAATCATAAATAATACTGCCGACATCTATCGGCTTCCTCTCCTGAATGCAGTAGTTTAAGATAGCTCGATCTCTGGTGACTTCACTCAGGTGGTTGGAAGGTAGAAGTCTGCAGAAATAAAATAATGTCAAGCCTTTGAAACACCATTTAACTTGGAAGATTTGAAATTTACCCGTTCGTCATTCCGGATCTTCCAGGCTCCAGTGTCGTCAGTCAAATAAGCAATAATCATCTCAAGATCTCCCTTAGATGGAGATAATCCAGAATAGTGGCACTCGATGGTAAGTGGCAGTCCATAAAACACATTGATCCTCTCCGGAGTAAATCCTACTCCATTACCTCTGACGAAGACTTCGTAGTCTTCCGCATCTAAAAAGTTAGCATAAAATTCGCGAACGATCGGAATAACGACAACGACGGTGAAATACCGAATCGTTGCCGGTTGTGCGCAACGATTGTGTTCTCGATCATTTCACCGGATTGTAAAAGCTTCGCTCCGAGATAAACTTTCTCGACGCCGCAAATTCGTGATATCGAAAATGCGCCGCCGTGATCGCGAATTTGCTATTGTCAAAATTTTCTCGTCCCTTCCCTCGCTTAGATTTCGGTGTCATCTAAACGTGAAAGAAAACAAGAACAAATTTAGGAATCAAATATTTAAACTCTTTTTAAGTTTAAGAAACTTAAAATAAGTTTAAAAATCCAAATAGAATACCTAAATATCAAATTTTTTCTCAAAATTTTAGTTTTTAGCAAAACATAGGAAAAACTATGGTGAAAATCGAAAATAAATGGATTAGAGTGTCGATCTGACCTCGAGAAGAAGAAATCAAGTGATTTCGCGCCCAGATACTTGATGTTTTGACATCAAAATGGATCTAAGTGGTGTATTTTCGCAAAAATGGGGAAGGAGATGAAGCTTAGGCGTCATCGATGGCTAATGAGGTTTACATGGTGTTTTTCGGGTAATAGGCCGAACCGGCGCTTAGGCGCCTAATTCTAGCGCCTAGTCGCCAGACTCGCCTTTCACAACCAAAATTCATAAATTCAACTTCCAATTACTCATATTAGAGTAGGGCTTCAGTTTCTAACTTCAAAATATTTTCCAAAAATTTTAAAAATTAAATATTAAATCCACCAATCAAACACAAGGTTTAAATCAAACTCCTCTAATTTCCATTTATAATCTTCAATATTGGCTCAATACACTTCGGATAAGTATAATATAATGATTCAAGTTCTAACACAGAATCAAACAACACAATTTGAAAACAAATACAACACACATTGAACATGAAAGCAAATATACAAACAACACAATCGATTCACTAAATCGATACAACGACTCACTAGATAAATCACGATCTCACCAAATCACTATCTAATTTCCATCATCTTGACAAAGAAAACTATTCAGCCCACTTGGGAAGAACACTAATGCTCTCGAAAAATCCATAGCCGTCTTCTCGTCAATCCATTTGTTCTTCACATACATTTCAATTTGAGCATCTTGATAAGCCGCTAGATGATCAAATTGCTTGTCATTCCAGATGTTCAATCTGATGATACATCTCATGGAGGTGATCTCCAATACTCTTGAAATTCGCTTTAAATTTATCAAGACGACTAGAAATTTTCTCCAAACTTACATCGATGAAACCATTGAAGTAGGGTTGAGGATCTTTTGGACCTTGTCTCTAGCCTCTTCTCCAAGATTTATCCTCTCCATTTCTTCAAAAATCCTCTCTAATCTCTCAAGAATGGAGTGTATGGGTCGAAATATTGATTGCATTGGGATTGGGGACGAAGATGGGTTAATTTAAAGGTGAAAATCGTTTGAAAAACTGAAAGTTTTCGGTTTTTACACAACCTAGTAACCGTGGCACTTAGGCGCCAAATCTGGCGCCTAGGCGCCAGACCCATCGACACACAGCTTATTCTGGCGCTTAGGCGCCGAATTCTGGCGCCTAGGCGTCGGAACCATGTTCGACTCTGTTTCGCCTAACGTCAAATTTCAAGGTTTCGTTCTCAAAAAATAAGTAAATTATAATGATAAGATCGGAACAATCTCAATAACACAATTATACATAATTTTAATGAAGGTTAACTTGATCTCCTTTTTACTCACATATGAAATGGAGTGATCCAAAGTCCAAACTTTATATACTTCAAGATAATTTTTAATTTTCTGAAGTTATATAAAATTAGTCAAGACCGAGGCATAACCATACATTAAAAATGTAAAAATACACTAAAAATAAAAATCTATGGGTTGCCTCCCATTAAGCGCTTGGTTTAACGTCGCCAGCCTGACCTAAGTAATTCTTTAATCAGGTTGATTTAATTCATAAGCCTCTTTATAAATCTTTTTAATGTCTCCCAAATAAGGCTTTAATCTTAATCCATTAACTTTAAAAAATTTTCCCGTTTTGGGGTCTTTAATATCCACGACTCCAAATTGGTATACTTTTTCAATTATATATGGTCCTATCCATTTTGATCTCAATTTTCCAGGAAAAAGTCTTAAATGAGTATTAAATAGTAATACTTCTTGTCCAGACTCAAATATTTTTCCTGAAATCTTTTTATCATGTAATTCCTTCATTTTCTCTTTATAAATTTTTGCATTATCATATGATTCATTTCTTAATTCATCCATCTCATTTAATTGCAATAATCGTTTTTCTCCTGCAGTATTCAAATCAGAATTAAACTCCTTTATCTCCAATAAGCTTTATGTTCAAGTTCAACGGGTAAGTGACAATGTTTTCCAAAAACTAACCGGTAAAGTGACATTCTGATTGGTGTCTTATAAGCTGTTCTATAAGCCCATAATGCAGAATCAAGTCTATCAACCAAATCAGTTCTTTTAGGATTAACAGTCTTCTCTAAAATTCTTTTAAAATCCCTGTTTGATACTTCAGTCATTCCACTTGTTTGTAGGTGATATGTAGTTGCAATTTTATGTTTGATTCCAAATTTTTGCAGTAATGATTGAATTCTTATATTTCTAAAATGACTTCCACCATCTGTGATAATTACCTTAGGCATTCCAAATCTTGAAAAAATCATCTTCTTTAAAAATTTAGATACACTTTTGGAGTCACGAGTTAAGCAAAGCTACAGACTTCAATCCACTTTGAAACATAATCAACTGCTAATAAAATATAAATTTTTTCGGATGATGGTACAAATGGTCCCAGTAAAGTTTAAACCCCATATATCAAAAATTTCAACTTCCAATATATATTTTAAAGGCATTTCATCTTTCTTGGATATATTTCTCATTCTTTCGACATCGATCACATGTTTTAACATAATGTCTCACATCTCCGAATAAAGTAGGCCAATAAAATCCCGAATTTAAAATTTTAAATGCAGTTTTATCTATTCTAAAGTGTCCTCCAAAATCAGAATCATGACATTTTTGAATAATAGCATAAGTTTCTTTATAAGGTACACATCTTCGAATTATAGAATCTCTTCCTAATTTAAATAAATGAGGATCTTCCCAAATATACTATTTAGCATCATTTTTAAATTTCTTAATAAATTTTTCATCCAATCCATAAGGTAGAATATTGCTAACTAAATAGTTAACTATATTCGCATACTAAGGTGTTTGGTATCCTTGAATAACATATAAATGTTCATCAGGAAATTTCTCATTTATGTTTTCTTCGATAATAACATCATTCTTAATTCTAGATAAATGAGCGACAATTTGGTTGTCCGTTCCTTTTCTATCCACTATTTGAAAATAAAATTCTTGTAGAAGTAAAACCCATCTTATTAGTCCAGGTTTAGCATCCTTTTTTGACATTATATATTTAATAAGCGAAATGATCGGTATGAACTATGCATTTAGTACCAAGAAGATAAGGTCTAAATTTATCAAAGGCATATACTATAGCTAGAAGCTCTTTCTCGTAGTAGTCTAATTTCTTTGAGTTTCAGTAAGAGTTTTACTAGCATAATATATAACTTTGAAAATTTTCTCATACTTTTGTCCCAATACAGCTCCAATTGTAAAATCACTTGCATCGCACATTAATTCGAAAGATTTATTCCAATTAGGTGAAACAATGATAGGTGCAGTTATTAATTTTTCTTTTAAAATATTAAAAGCATTAACACGGTCTTTGTTAAATTCAAATTTAGCCTCTTTTTCCAATAAATGACAAAGAGGTTTAGCAATTTTAGAAAAATCCTTTATATATCTTCTATAAAATCCAGCATGACATAGAAAACTTCTCACATCAGTGACAGTAGTAGGTGTTTGTAATTCAATGAATAATTTTCACTTTTGCTTGATCTACTTCCATCCCTTTTTGTGAAATCTTGTGACCAAGTACAATGCCTTCGTGACCATGAATTGACATTTTTCCCGGTTAAGAACTAAGTTTGTTTCTTCACATCTTTTCGAATTTTGGAAATATTTTCCAAATAAGATTCAAAAGAAGTTCCAAAAATCGAAAAATCGTCCACGAATATTTCAATTCCTTTGTCAATCAAATCACAAAATATTGACATCATACATCTTTGAAAAGTTGCAGGTGCATTACATAAACCAAAAGACATTCTTCTAAAGGCAAATGTTTCATAAGGACTAGTAAATGTTGTTTTCTCTTGGTCCTCAGAAGCGACATATAATTGATAATAACCAGAATATCCATCCAGAAAACAGAAATATGAGTGTCCAGCTAATTTATCAAGCATTTGATCCAAGAAAGGTAAAGGAAAATGATCATTTCTAGTGGCGTCATTTAATTTCCTATAATCAATGCAAATTCGCCATCCAGTAACTTGTCTTGTAGGAATTAGTTCATTTTTATCATTGAAAATGACAGTTACTCCTCCTTTCTTTGGAACACAATGAATAGGACTTACCCATTGGCTATCTGAAATAGGATAAATAATATCAGCATCTAACCATTTAACAATTTCTTTTTTAACAATCTCTTTCATGATGTGATTTAATCTTCTTTGCGGTTCAATAGTAGGTTTAAAATTTTCTTCCATTAAAATTCTATGCATACAAATGGACGGGCTTATTCCTTTTATGTCGACGAATTGTCCAACCAAATGCTTTCTTATAATTCTTTAACACTCCTATCAATTTTTCTTCTTGATCTTTACTTAGCTCGAAGAAATAATAACGAGTAAAGTTAATGAATTTCCCAGAAAGACATACTTTAAATGTGAAGGTAATATTTTTAATTCCAGTTCAGGGGCTTTTTTAATTGAGGGTAAAAGTATATCGTTTTGAGTTATGTCCATAGTTTCCCAATTATCTTTAATATAATAAGTTTCTTCTTCTTTTAGTTCTTCATCTTCATCGGTTAATAATTCAAATTTTTCTTCAGAAATGACTTTACATTTTTCTTGATAATGTTTCTCAATTAAATAATCAATTATATCCATTCGATAACATTTTTATTTGTCAGGGTACTTCATTGATTTAAGGACATTGAAATTAATCTCTTGATCATTAACTCTCATGGTTAATTCTCCTTTTTGCACATCAATCATAGCTCGTCCGGTCGCTAGAAAAGGTCTCTCTAAAATAATAGGTATTTCTTTATCTTCTTCCATATCAAGTACAATGAAATCTACAGGGAAGATAAATTTATCTACTTTAACAAGAACATTTTCTATAACTCCTTTAGGGTGAGTGATAGATCTATCAGCTAACTGAAGGGTTACAGTGGTGGGAGTAATCTCTCCTAAATTCAACCTTCGAAAAATAGAAAATGGCATGAGATTAATACTTGCTCCTAAATCGCATAAAGCTTTTCCACAAAACTTTTCTCCGATAAGCACAAGGTATAGTAAAACTTCCAGGATCTTTAAGTTTTTGAGGTAATTTCTTTTGAATTATTACACCACATTCTTCACTTAATGCAACAGTTTCAAAAGCCTCAAATCTTCGTTTCTTACTTAAAATATCTTTCATAAATTTTGCATAAGTTGGCATTTGATCCTTAAGGTATGTTTATAGTAAGTTTCTTAAAAATTTCAAAGAATTTAGAAAATTGATGATCAAGCTTCTGCTGTTTAAGTTTTTGAGGAAAAGGTGGTGGTGGTTTTTCAACTTCCATATTAATCGAAATATCAATTTGATCTTTATTAGGAGAAGGAGTTTCTTTAGATTTTTCAATCTCTTCAACCTCAATCTCATTTTCAATTTCATTCTGCATTCTTTCTTTTAATTCCTTTCCACTTCTAAGTTGTACTGACTTTAACATGTTCATGTTCTTTTCCAGTTTCTTTTGGATTGATTTCAACGTTACTAGGAAGTGTTCCCTGGGGTCTATAATTAATTAAATTAGCGATTTATCTCATTTGATTTTCAATATTACGAATAACAGTGTTTTGATTTTGTAATTGATTACTTAGTTGTAAAATTAATTCTTCTATAGATAACTTTTTCTGTTGATTGTTAAATCTAGGTGGTTTATAGTTTGAATTAACTTGATTATTCCAATTTCCAGTGGGATGAGATTGATTATTACCCCATTGTTGTGAATTATTCCGATTAAAATTAGGATGATTTTTCCATCCAGGATTATAATAATTTGAATAAGGATTATTTTTACTAGCAATAACTTGTAAAGTTTCAATAGTTTGAGAATCTTCAATATTAACAGAATTATTATGTGATATATTAATAGCAAAACTATCTAATTTCTTAGACATTGTTGCTACTTGCGAAGCTAAAATAGAAAAGGCTTCATTATCATGAATACTTGCCATTCTTTTAGGATTAATCCTTTCAGAAGGCCATTGAAAATTATTGTTAGCCATTTCTTCAATTAAAGTGTAAGCTTCTTCAAATGATTTAGATATTAAAGATCCTCCAAGTAGAAGCATCAATAATTTATTTTAAAGATCCAATTAATCCATTATAAAATGTTTGAATAATTAACCAATCAGGTAAAGCATGATGAGAACATTTTCTTAATAGTTCTTTAAATCTTTCCCAAGTTTCATAAATTGTCTCCTCGATCAAATTGACTAAATGAAGTAATATCATTTCTTAATTTAGCGAGTTTTAGAAGGAGGAAAATATTTAGCAAGAAATTTTTGTGTCATTTCAGCCCATGTTTTAATAGAACCTATTGCTAATGAGTTCGACCACATCTTTGCTTTATCTCATAAAGAATAAGGAAAGAGTCTAAGCTTAATAGCATCATCAGAAATATTGTTATATTTAAAGGTAGCACAAAGTTCTAAAAAACTAGCAAGGTGTAAATTTGGATCCTCATTTGGTGTTCCACCAAATTGATTATTTTGAACCATTTAAATAATAGATGGTTTAAGCTCAAAGGAATTAGCATCTACAGTGGGTATTTGAATACTACTATGAAGTTCATCAACTGTAGGGTTAGCATAATCACTTAATGGTATATAAATATTTTGATCATTAATTTCAATTGGATTTTGTAAATTGTTATGTAAATTAGTCATTTCTTGAAACTTTTGAATTTGATTTCTTTTTTTAATTCTTCTAACAGTTCTTTCTAATTCAGAATCTAAAGGTAATAATCCTTCAGATCCAAAACTACGCATAAAAAGTCAATTAGCAAGAATTAAAAATTATTATTATATATATTTACTTTTTTTTAATAAAGAAAAATGAATAAAATAAAATAAAAATACTTAAAATCTAAAAGTTTGTCTATGCTCTCCCCGGCAACGGCGCCAAAAACTTGACCCGATATAAATATATGCGTACTAAAATCTTCTTCCCCAGCAACGGTGGCAAAAGCTTGACCCAAAGTCCTCTGAAGATCAACATACTAATAAATGCTTTCAAAAATATATGTTATAAATAATAATAGCGACTAGTGTATATAAATATAATTTTATGGAAAATATTTTACACACTATGGGGTTTTACGCAAGTATATGTATCGTTTCAAGTAATATAGGGCTTTGAAACAAAGACCCCGATATCGATCCCACGAGGAGAGAGTTATAGATCTTTAAATATTTTTATTTTAAAGTATTTCTTTTATAATTAAAAATAAAATATCTTTAATTTACTAGATGCAATAATAAAGCGAAAATAAAATAATTGATGTAAATAAGCAATAAGAAAGCAACTTTCTCCCTTTATATTAATCCAAGATTTTCTAAGATAATGATAATATTCGTGGAGAATATAAATTTATGGTATTGTGTCAAATAGAAGCATTCATATTCTTTACCCTTTGATCCGAGTGCAAAGAACATTGGCTAGTACATAGATCGAGTCCGGATGTATTGTTAGTAGAATGAGTTAATCTAGGCTCACACTACTAGATGTCCAAGGGTGGCTATGGTCAGCCCTACTAGTGACCCTTTCCTTTTCTATAAACCAAATCATAAGAATTTAGACTGTCACTCTAAAAACTTATCAATTCTACACCCATTATATAATATCTTCCTATTTATTTGCACTTCACCTTGAATAACCCGCACAAGGCCTTCGACTACCCAAGGATTCATGTGATATCTACAAGTTAAGAATTCATCTCCTTCTAGGTCTCAAAACTCTTCAACGAGGTTTTAACAATTTAAATGGCCAATTTAAATAGTAAATTAAGAACCGGTATTAATATCATCACAATGTTTTGAAAATATATAATTTTTAATTCTCCGACGAATATTGTATTATCTTATTTATCTTTTCATAATTGAAAGGAGAAAGTAAAGTAACTACTCAGAACATATTGAAATTAAATAACAAAACATAATAAATAAACTTTGAATCAAAATAAAAATACTTATCTTAGATGTTTCTCCTATTGAACTTCTGATTCCTACTGACTCCACAACGTGATGAACTACAGATGCACAAACTCTTTCAAACTCTGAATACAAACTCTAAAATAAACTCACTAATTTAAGAAGAAAAGTAAAAAGGTGGCCCTAATATGATCTCTCTAATTCTCTCTCTAGATAGGATTCTAGATAGGGAGGGTAGATGGGGCGATTTTCTCTGAAGGAATACCCTCCTATTTATAGGCTTCAATGGTTGCTTCTAGGCACCTCTTCAAAATGTGTCCACATTCAATGAATCTTCTAGAATGTGTGTCTGGGACACCGCGTCCAGTTCTTCGCACCTTTTCACTTTGGATCGCACCTCTTCGCGATTAAAACTATTTTGAAGCATCCAAATACATTGTATCACATGTCCTATAAACCAGGAACAACTGCTAGTCTTCTAGAAGGTCCAATAACCGCTCACACCGTCAAAATAACCGCCTAAAAGTCGTCAAAAACTTAACTGTTTTCTGTATCGAGCTGGCGCATAGGCGCCGGACTCTGGCGCCTAGGCGTCAGGCCAGTAATTTCGAAAATTTTGCATTTTGGCTCTATTTTTGCTCCTTTTTGCTCCATTTTCATATTTTTCTTCTTCTTGAACATTTTTGTATCACCTACATCCAAAAACACAAAAATACCTTTCATTAAAGCATAATATCCATAAAATTTAATAAAAATAAAGGCATAAAAATAGGTATTTTTTCTTGGATCAGTTACTCATCTATTTCAAGTTATCTTCCAATTCTTTCCCTTGATAATTATTAAATGATGGAGGCGGTCTTTCTATATCTATCTTAGTTGAGGAAATAAGTTTTTCTAATTCCTTAGGAATTTCTTCCAATGGTCTTTCAATATCCTTATCCTCTTTTATCAACTCAAAGTTCTTTTAAAATATATTCACAAATTCTCTTCTAAGTCTTAATTCGATATATTTATCTTGTTTATCATTCAATTCAGATTTTTCTTGTGATTAAGTCGAATCTAAAGATATAAAGATTGGTGGTGTAGATGAATTCCTTAAATAAGTATGCTTTAAAATTGTATGGGGTACATCCATCTTAAGTTCATGAGATTTTTCAATAAATGGAATTACAAGTTCACTATTTTTGGTAGCGTCCATCATTTTACACCTCTCTTGAACATATATACAGTCTTTTTAGATAAGGTTTTTAACTCATCATGAAAATCCATTTTGATCTCATTTGTTAACTTACTTTCAAAACTTTTTTGGAAATGGTCTTTACTTAAATAATCAATTTCATCCATCTAAAAACAATCATCATCTTTTCTCTCATCTAGATATGTTATAGTCTTTAACACATCAAAAGTGACTTCCTGGTTATTAATATTCATAATCAACTCTCATTTTTGCACATCTATCATAGCTTGTCCCGTAACAAGGAAATGTCTTCCCAAAATAATTGGAATTTCATTATCTTCCTCCATATCTAATACAATAAAGTCCATAGGAAGACAAATTTATCCACTTTAACAAGCACGTCTTCTATAACCCTTTTTGGATAAATGATAGATCAATCATCTAACTGAAGGGATACACTAGTGAGATAAATATCGGCTAAACCTAACATTATAAATATAGATAGAGGCATCACATTAATGTTCACTCCTAAATCACATAAAGCTTTTCCACATAATCTTTCTCCAATTGCACAAGGAATTGTAAAGTGACAAGGATCTTCAAATTTCTGAGGAAAATTTTTTTGAAATATAGCGCTGCACACCTCACTTAGTGCAAATGTCTCGTAATCCCTAAATTTCCTTTTCTTATTTAATATCTCTTTCATAAATTTTGCATAACTTGGCATCAATTCTAAAGCTTCTGCAAAATTAATATTTATCGTTACCTTCTTAAGTACTTCTAGGAACTTTGAAAATTATTTATCCAACTTATGATGTTTATGTCATTAAGGAAATGGAGGTGGTGGTCTTTCCAAATTGATTTTAGTTAGAGATAATAATTTTTCTAAATCCTTAGAAACATGTTCTTCAGATCTTTTAGTTTCATTTGTTTCTCTCACGACTTCTTTCTCTTTTCTAACCACATCATCGATCTCTCTTTCACTTCTTAATTGAACAGCTTCTACCTGTTCATTATTGTTCTCTTTATGTTTGTCCTTAGTGTTGCTATGAAGTGTTCCTTGGGTTTAATTGTTATGTTTCTAATCGCAGCATTTTGACTTTGCAACTGGTTTCTCTTTTGCAATATCACTTTTTCTATGGTCATATTCTTATCCTCAAATTGTTGATCTTTTTTAGAGTCCAGTGGATATGAAGGTCTATAGCTTGTGTTACCCTGATTATTCCAACTTCCATTAGGATTTGCATGATTGTTTTCCAATTATTGGTTTCCACCCTCAGTAGTATGCTTCCAGTTAAAATTAGGATGGTTCTTCCAACATGGGTTGTAAAAGTTGGAATACGGGTTGTTTATAGTATTTAAAGTCTCATATAATAAGTTAGAATCAATCATATGTCTTAATGAACTCTCCTCACTTACATGAGTAAATTGAGGCTGGTTTATTTCAAATTGGTCTAACTTCCTTGATATTGCAGCAACCTGAGATGCAAGAATTACACTCGCATCTGTATCATGAACACTAGCTACTTTTTTAGGATTTGCTCTTGTAGAGAGCCATTGATATTCATTTGTAGCCATTTCTTCAATTAATGCATATGCTTCATCAAATGATTTTGACATTAATGAAGCACTAGCAGCAGCATCAATAATGGACCTACGAGATCCTACTAACCCATTATAAAAAGTTTAAATGATTAACCAATCTGGCAGAGCATGACGTGGACACTTTCTTAGGAGTTCCTTAAATCTTTCCCAGGCTTCGCATATTTATTCCCCTTCATACTGACAAAATGAGATAATATCATTTCTAAGTTTAGTAGTCCTTGAAGGTGGAAAATACTTAGCTAGGAATTTATGAGTTAACTCCTCCCAATTTTTAATAGAACCAGGTGCTAAAGAGTCTAACCACATTTTAGCCTTATCCCTTAGTGAGAAAGGAAAAATCCTTAGCCTAACAGCATCGTCTGACATGCTGTTATAACGAATTGTAGCACAAACTTCTAGAAAACCCGATAAGTGTAAATAGGGATTCTCCGAAAGAATTCCCCCAAACTCATTGTTCTG
Source organism: Papilionanthe hookeriana x Papilionanthe teres (assembly GCA_022702705.1). Classification (NCBI taxonomy): domain Eukaryota; kingdom Viridiplantae; phylum Streptophyta; class Magnoliopsida; order Asparagales; family Orchidaceae; genus Papilionanthe; species Papilionanthe hookeriana x Papilionanthe teres. The sequence continues at coordinate 29,765,994 of CM040432.1, read as the reverse complement.
CGCAAGTTGGATAATCGCAGGATTTAGTTCAAACGAGTCAGCTTCTACGATAGGGTTTTGTATGCTTGAGTGAATTTCATCTATCGTAGGACTTACATAATCCCTCAATGATTTATGATGATTTTCCAAGTTATTATTTTAAATGTTTTCCATATCCATTTATAGTTTTTCAACTCCTTTCTATTTTTTCATTTTCTTCCATTTTTCTAACTCAGGACCATAAGGCACAAGTCCTACATATCCTTTATTTTGCATACGTAACACAACAAACAATACATTAACAATAAAACAAAAAAATGAAAACTATATTCAACACAATAAAATATTTTCACAAACACCTTATTTTTCACACAAACAGTTTTTTCACAACACTTTTTCACACCAAAAACACTTTTCATACAAAAACAATTTTACGACACTAAAGTTTTCCAATTCTAAGCCTAATTACTTCAACAAAAATTCTCCTAAAATTCTTACCGAAGCTTCATCGGAAACGGCGCAAAAAACTTGATGCGATTTTTTTATATGTAAGGATTTATGAACAAGAGATATATAATAATTTTTATAAAGTCACATTGATCCAACGCATATATGTGTATCGTATTAAGTAATGCATGGCTCTAATGGAGTCCCGTTTATCGATCCTACAGGGAAGCGATGTAAGAGGTTCTTAGTTAAATTCAAGTCTACTACTATCAGACTTTAGATTAGAAGGTTGATATAAGTGGTGTTCTAGCAACCACTCCTAAATGCAAATGATTACATGTAAGGATAATAACTATTCCTAAATACAAATATTACTTTTAAAGATAACCTTTATGGATGAGTTAGTTTGGTGAATTTTGAAATAATAAAATCTACTATTCTTATGTAGTGAATTTGATAATGTAAAGGAATGAGATGCATTAAATAATGTATATGTCAAATAAGAGAAATCTTATTCCTTACCCTCTTTTGAGTGTATAAAGAACAATGACTAATCCTAGGTTTAATTCTTAAATCTGTGTTTAGGCTGGGAGGATACTGGCTCTCACTCCAGAGCTCCTACATCCCTTCGCTGAAGGCTAACTCTCGCTTTAGTTTCCAAACTCTATGACCAAATTAGGATTTTAATTTGCAGCCCTAAAATCTCCAATTATACGCCCATCAAAGTATATTTCCCTATTTATTTGCATTCAACCCCCATGAACTTCACCATCCATGGAATTTGAATGTGGTTCCACTTTTTTGAGAATAACACCGCCATCTCAGATCATAGCACAATTACAACGAATTTTAACACTACAATGAGCTCTTTTTGTAATGTAAATGAAGTGCAAGTAAAAAAACCATCACATTTATAATTAAAACATCTTTTAGCAAGCATCCCAATATTCTAAAAATGAATCCTACTCATTGCAAAAGAAATGTATAATGAAAACAATGTCATTATTTTCAAATAAGAAGGAAGAGTAAGAGAAAGGCATCACAGAGCACGAAGAAAACACAACAGAAAACTTCATTTTAAAGCAAATCCACAAAATAAGTGTTTACAAATCATATGATAATAAAGAACACAATACTTGGTTTTTTCCTCTTAAAAGAAAAATGAAAAACTTTCCCATAAAGTTTCCCGCTGATTCATGCAATGCTAGTACAAGCCCTTACAAATTCTATCAAAATCCCCTCACTAATCTCTCCAAAAGGTAGAAATCTACATTTCTACTCCTATTCCAAGATCTCTAAGCTATCTCCACATTTTCCCTAAATCTACCACCATTTTTTGGCTTCAAATTTGCTTTAAAATAGTGTAGGGATGAATTTCTCAAGAGGTGCTTGAACAATCCTTCCAAAAAACACCTGTATTCAATATACATGACCAATAACCGCCCAAAAACGCATCCAAACCATCTCGAGCACTGCCGGCGCTGAATAGGGCGTTGTCAGGCACCATTTTTCATTCTTCTCGGGATTCTGATGCGGTCCGGTGCAGGTCTGGGCGCTGTCCGACGCCCAGACTGTCTCCACCGTTTTGCTCCGTTTGGCTCCGTTTTAGCTTCGTTTCGCCTCATTTCAGTTGTGTTGTGTTCCTAACATCTTCACTTATAAAACAATCACAAAATAACATTTCTTTAAAGTGTAATCTCATTCAAAAATATTGAAGAAGTGTAAAAGAGATTAAGCATAGAAAGACTTATCAAAATATGTTAAGCTAAAATTTCCTTTCTTGCTCGTTTCTCCAAATTGCACCTTTTTTGCTTCTTTTTCTCCAAAAGCCTTTTCTTGTACCTAAAATACCTACAAAATAATCATAAAAATAACATTTCTTTAAAGTGTAATCTCATTCAAAAATATGCAAGAAGTGTAAAAAAGATTAAGCATAGAAAGACTTATCAAAATGCGTCAAGCCAAAATGTGCTTTTTTGCTCTTTTTTTCTCCAAATTGCACCATCTTTGCTTCTTTTTCTCGAAAAGCCTTTTCTTGTACCTAAAACAAAAAACATACAAAGTACCTTCCTTTAAAGTGCAATATAATTGAAATTAAGCATAAATAGTATATGAAAAATCCAGCATTTTTTAGGCGTGTCAGTATACGAACACTGTTGGATCGGTAATACTCCAACAACAATTATGCACTGCTTATATTGCTTCGCTAACGACATTGCCTGTGACATTGTATGGAGGATGGGGTTAAATGAGTTTATTAGAGAAAAAATAAGTAATGTAAATCAAAATAAATGTATAAAAGTGGGTTTATTACCTCTAATTTCTCAGCTCACCATTCCCCCGGGGCATCGATTGTCCTCTTAATGAGATTCCAACCCAAACCAGTACATCCACGTTTGAGCTCCTTCCAAATTTTTCATTCCTTCTTCAATTGGTCCCATTTATTTTTGAATTTTAGCCTGTCGTAATCCCTGCCAGTCAATTCTTTAAACATGTTCGCGATATTTTTGCCAACATTCCTTGTTAAAATACGTGATTGGCCTATTTCCCAGTTCTATTTATTTAATACATAGATCGCAAAAAATATTTGTTACTTCTTTATCCCACGTAGCAGACGGACCTCCTTCATTCTCCTTAGACATGTTGTCACTATAAGGAACTTAAATTATAAGTATCAAGTAAATATTGTAAGTCAACAAAAAAATTATAAACATGATGCAAATTTCCCAGCATAAATATTGTAAGTCATTAAAAAAACGTTCAATGATAGCATAATGTCAGAATGAACCCTGAATTCAGCCTTCCCTTGCTACAAAAACACGACAGGAAGAATATAATATAGGCAATTTATCACAGAAAAATCATGCATCCAAACTACAATGGCAATATGAAATAGAGAGAATGTTTCTCAATTGCACCTACTTGTGAATTTAGGGCAACCATAACATTTTAAACCGTTTCTGAGACGTTATAGTGCCTCCCAACTAAAGCTTTAGCATTTAGGGGAAAGGGATATAGGATGAACAGAATCATGCCTCCCAGCTGAAGCATTATGATTAGCTTGAATCATGCCTCCACAGTACCATTAACATCATTTTGGTGAGTGAACTTACGAAAAATATGATTCTTGGAAAGATTCTCAGGCACAAGAGAAATATTTCCAATGTCATCTCTTTGGATTAGCCATGATGCAATGTGAATAATGGTATGTATAATGTATAGAGGTAGGTTTTACAAAATGATATCCAAACATTATAATGGTATGCACCTAATGTAACAGAAGGCACCTCAAATAATCCAATTGTAATACCTAAATGCTTCGGCAATATAAAAACAAGTCATTGAAATGATAGTAATTTATGCTAGTTATGCAAGCCAACAATTGTTATTTTATGCAAAGACAACAATTGCTATTTTATGTATAAACAACAGTTGATATTTTATGCAAAGCCAAGACACAAAATAGGCATTTTCCGGCCACCATTTCTATTTTACACAGAATACACTCCTTGACACAGAATAGACTCTCTTCTTTTCAAGCTCGATAGGATGGTGTATTTGAGGAAGTTGAAGTTGAAAAGATTGATATGTCCATATATATCAATTGGGAAGCAATGTGAATAACGTCACAATGTAATTGTAATACTTGCATCACTCTCGTTGTAGCAATTTGAATAATGTTGCAATGTGCTTCGACAACGTACTTAACAGACCAAGGGAAAGAAGGGAAGCCATACTTAACTATGTGTCTACATTTACACCATGAAAACCTATGATATGACATTCTAAACACCACCATTCAACAAATATCTCTGCTACCACCTAGCTTGAATAGAACCTTATAGCAACATCGCCTCATTGCTTCAAAAATGTTATGTGTATATCTAAAAACATAAGAAAGAGATGTTGCATAACAAATGGATGGTAAACATGTCCATAAAAAAAATTTCCACAGCAACCCTCTCTATCACTAAAATATAAGGAAATGATAGAAATCAAAAAACTGCACCTAACTTCTCATATCCAACTTTGAATTAAACGCATTAATGAAATATTAATTTATAGATAGCTTGTTTCAATGGCAACTTGACTTTAATTCATGGCTCAGCATTTCTCACCTAAATAGGGGAAGACAACAACAAAGCCCTGTTCGAACTACCAACGGGATGAAAACACCCATTTCTCAGTTAATTGATGCCCACGCATTTCTCAGGTAAATTGATAGGTCTACATTTCTACATGTGCATTGCTTAGGTGGTATCTATACCACAAAAAAAAAGCCATGTTGAAGCCTTCACAGAACAGCTGTAGCATTTCTCATGTAAATAGGGTAAGACAATTAAAGGAATAAAAATGGTAATAGGAACAATCACTGTAAAATCTCAAACAGGAACCATCAAAGACCAGTATTGCTCAACTGACCATCACAGGATAAGCATTCCTCAACTCACGGCAGGAACGCTCAATGTTTGATGGGGTTGAGATAGGAGCCATAAAGCAAAAATAGAAATAAAATTCACCCCCAATCTAACAGCCTAATCCATACATCGTGGAGGAGCTGTGAAATCTATAAGGTAAGCCATAAGAGAGATTACCTGTAAAATTTTCAAGAAATGAAGAACGCAAACAAGTATCGAACACTTGACGGTGCACAGGGGAAGAAATGGGAGAGGGGAAGGAGCTGACAAGATCTCGTTACGCGATCAGTCCAAGGACACGAGAACGCAAACGGGATCTTGTTACGCGATCAGTCCAAGGACACGAGAATGCAAACGGGATCGAAAGCCCTAGTGGCAAGGATGTGAGAACGGAGACGGAATCGAAAGGGCTCGGGCATAATAAGCTAATATGTAACGACGAATGCGGGGTACTATCTCGGCGGAAAACTTTTCGATTAAACCATACATGCGTCGAACGGCCGCCGGCCCCAACGCGTTAAACAAACAGCTCTGAAGTGTTTGGGGAACGTCGAACGCGATTAAAAGCTGCGCCAAACGGCCCCTAACATTCATCAATTTTAATATTTTTAATCATTCATCGAATATATAAAAAATAATTAAACATTGATTTAATGAATAATAACATTAAAAAACGTAAAAAAGTTGGGTCGCTTTATCAATTAAAGTCATTTAATTCATGCAAGAAGTTATCAAGAATCAATTATATTATTTCAAGTTGAGAATAGGGTTGTTAAAACGGCTTGTTCGCGAACATTTCGTGCTCGGTTCGTTAAATAGCTTGTGTTTGATTTGTTCGCTAAGAAAATAAGCCGAATACGAATAATTTTTTTGTGCTCAATCTATCATACCCTTAATATTTTACGACTGTGATTAGAATTGTCAAAATCACTCAATTTCGTTCATAGCTTTAACTCTTACGGTTGCGTGACTAGAGTTATCAGAACAGCTATTTGTTTGTTAACTTATGTTTGGCTCGCAAAGAAAATAAACCGTAAACGAACAATTTTTTTTGTTCGAAATATAAACCAACAAAATATGAAAAGTTGTATTTTTAACTAGCTGAATCAGCTTGTATTCGGCTCGTTTACACCCCTAGTTGAGAAGTTGGGGTAGAGAGGACATGCTGCAATAAATTTTCTCAAGAATGATTTGAAAATTGTTGAATTTATTTAAAATAAATGTAAAATAAAAGACTTGTTGGGATAAAATCTATTTTTTTTTTCTTTTGTATATTTTTTACATGAAATATAACAAATTTTAGTATACTATGAATTGAGATATTTTTAGTTATTTTCAAAAATACAGAAAACTAATTTTTAAATATTTTGAGTATTCTTATAAAAAGTTAATTTATTTGTAAAATTAAGAAACGGAAAGCAATTAAAAATACACAATAAATGCTTTTGAAATAAAATTTTATTTTAGGGTTTAGGAGGATTATGCCCATTTTGGAATCATTTTGTTTCTGTAATACAAAATGTTCTGAGCCACAAATCTTTTGAACATACAAAATTATTATTAGCTTTTTGTAAAATTAAAAATCTTTTCATGCATTTATTTTAATGTAATTAAAATATTTAAATTTTACATAAATAAATATTGAAATTGATTTATTAGAGATGTAAATATAAAAAAATATGAATGGTATGTAAATCAATTTAACTAATATAAAACAATGTCAGGGCACGCAGAGCTGCGTGCAATACCTTCCTTCGATAATGTACTTTACCTACGATTTCAAACTCTCATATTTATTAACAATAAAATTGCTGCAAATGATAGAAACCCAAACAAAATTTGCTCAGCCACACTTTAAAGATAATTAAGATTAGACATTCAAAATGCACAAATATAGCAATGTGAATGATTTTTTTTAAAATGCATACATTATGAATGATTATTGTGAGGGATTCAGATATATTCACATTATTCTTATAAATTTGCATATTTAACACCTAAAATTTGATATTTACTTATATAGTATTTATCTTTAAAATCCAAAATATCCTTTTATGATGTAGGGTTTCGTATTATTCGTGAGTTCATACAACTGGACAAAGACCAAGTAATAAGAAGGAAGGTGTAAAGGCAATACAAGATCTTTGCTTATCTCATAACGAGAGAGAGGGGGAGTGTGAAATTCAATTGGGAGGTCCTTGAAAGAGGAAAAAGCTCCCTCTCTCGAGCCCTTATCACCTCATTTGAGAAAAAAAATATAAAATTACATCACACACAGTACAGTGCTTTTCTGTCTTATCTTTGTAAAAAGATTGACATATAGGGTCGGGCGGCACCATAAGAATTGACACATGTCCTTATTTGTAATGATTATCTTCCTCAGTGTTTGAGTTGATTTGACCATATTAGCAGGCGAGCTCAGATTGACTACTTCGGCATGTGAGCTCAGTTCGACCAATTAAGCAAATGGCTCAGTTCAAGAATAACTGAATGTTCGGATGTAAGCCTCGGGATCCGTAAGCTTCTTTATGAAGTATCCCTGAAAAAAGCCTTGTTAGGGTATATGGTTGTATTTTGGGTAAACATTTAGCTTCCCGGCACTTTTGTCTCTTTGACTAAAGACTGTGAGAATAAAGAGAGAATGAAGATTTCTCTGTTTTAAAGAGTTTGCAAAAACATTTATTCCTTGTCGTGCTTTACAGGTCAATTTGAAAAAGCTCTTTGAGGCGCGACAGCAATGTGATTCATAACAGAATTTTCCTTGACCTACGTGTACTACAATTGTACCTGCGAGGATTTAGACTATCTTATGCTCATCCTTGAGCAAGGACTGACCTTCAGTTAAGAGCAATTTTTGTAACACCTGCAAGTAGTATCTTAAACTCTTGGGTGAGTGCGACTAATTTTTATTCTCAAGGTCATTGGCTCTCCAACAGGAAGTCGTTCATTATGAATCTTTAGTTTTGCTTGCAGAGACATGACAGTCTGGCACTTTGTCATAATGGAGGTTCGTTGCATAAGTTGTTTTGCAACAAGAACTGATTTTCTTTCTGATTGAATTGAATGAGTTCTTATACAAGTTTAGAATGATGGGAGTAAGAAATATAACTTTCTTATTTGTCTTTTTGTCAGAGAATAAATGTGTATCAAGCATGTCCCAATCCTAGATATGTCCCAAGCATATGTTGTAATGTCATTATGTTGTTCAATTAAAGGAAGATTATTATTAAAAAGTTGCATTAACTACGTTGGTTAATAAACTTAAAGGTTGTACTCCCTCTGGGGTTATACAAAGGTGTTTCGAAGAGGTTGTAAGTTCTCATTGTGAAGAAGAGTGACTCCTTATGTTTGTGGAGATCTTTTAACCATAGCATTCCACATGGACAAAATGTGTCGAAGGCGTGATGATTTCGAGATCAAGCCTTCAAGCTGTACTCTGTCAACAAAGGTTTGAAGAGCTCAGGTCCATAGAAGAGGGAGCACGGAAGAAAAGTAAAGATTATGTGGTGTTGAATACCACTGAGGGAAGAACTTCCTGTGACGTCCCTTCAGAGACAACGAAGGTGTTAGATCCGACTAGTGTTGTAATCGAGTCGAGTCGAGCTAAGTATATCATTGTTTGGATTTGGCTTGGTATAGTTATAAGTTACCATGTTTAGCTGCTTGTGTCGAACTTTCATATATTGTTCAAGCTTGTTTAACTTTTTCAATATTTGAACTTGATTTGTACTTAAATTATTTATGATAAGTGAACAAGCATTTAAACGAGCTAAAAGTTCAAACAAAAATCTAGATTTTTATATACAAAATTTAATAAATAATTTTGCAATTTTGATCACGGGTGCTAATTTGTCGATTAAGAACTCTGAAATCTTTGAACTTCACTAATTAGCTACATAATTCTTATTGTTATGACTATACTAGTTTAGATTTTGTAATCGGTAGAACTAAATTGATCTTAAAAGTTATAGGGATGATCATTCACTTAATCATATTAATAAGAAAATAATATCAATAAGACAATCCACATTAATGTTGTTGGAAATTGCAATGTGATTATCATAAAAAATGAACCATTACATTCAAGGTTATGAAAACTCTGGATCCGGCTCATAGTAGAACGACGTCTTATCTTTGTTCATCTTTCTGAAAGTGACTGAAACTCTTTGTCCTGTGACTCCTGGAATGCAGTGCTTTGCAAGATCTGTCACGTTTCCTTTCAGCACTAACACTGATCCGACTGGTAAAGGGATCTCGACGGAACCTCAGAACTCTCCTTGCCCAACTATCTGAATCTCCCAGCCGAACAATATACTGCTTTCATTTATAAATGAGACCGTGCAGAAAGGCCTCAGGAAGCCGTGGTGGCCGATATGAGGTGAGATATAGTCTCCATCCTCATAGATATTTATAATGCAGCTATTGGGAATACAGTCAACAGGCAGCACGTGTCACTCAACCATTCTCTTTATCATTTTCTTAATTTGTGGCGGCATCAGATCCACCTCATCATGCTGTAGAATCCCTGGGGGTTTACCCTGTCGATCTTTGGCGAAGTTATAGCAGTACCCACACTGAATGTTGACCCTGCCCTTTCCTCTCTTCCATTTCGTCGGCTCTATGTATGTCCTTTACTTCAGATGGTCTGCTCTGCCCAAGTCTTGGAGAGAGAAAACACAATTCAGAATTTTCTCTTGATCATTCCTTGAAAATACATTTGTGTAAAGCTCGAGGCCTTCTAGAATATTGACGAATCTTCCTCAAACTTCCTCATAATGTTGGAATTCTTTCTTTCTGGCTCTTCTGATTTTAGTCATCACGTGTTCTGGGACTTCTCGCTGAATGGCGGTACAACGAATTGTGGTACGTAAGGCTCTATGTCAGGATGTTCCCTGCTCCTGAGCAGCATCAAGGCTGCTGCGTACGCCTCGAACGTGCGTACTCATCTAACTGTAGAATATGACACTGCGGACATTCTGAAATGCCCCTGTGATTGAAGGCTATCTGGGGAGACTTGAGTTGCAAGTCGAGCACCCGGTAAAAATTTCTTTCATCGGATCCCATGTCAGCGCGGGGTTCTTAGTAGTCTCCAGCTCTGTATCTATGCGCGGCGAGCTTTCATCAGTTTCTTTCATTTATGGCTCATAAAACTGCTCTGGAATACGCGGTAGCTCAGCGACTAACTCCCAGGCATGTCTCCTCTCCATCCTGTCCAAGAGGCGAATCTTGCAGCGATTTGCATTTCTTCTTTTTGTACGCGCTAATGGCGCGTCTGAAACTCTCTCAACTGTAGCGGCAACTAGACTATCTTCTGGAGTAGTAATCATGGACGGAATCTGACTATGTCTGCCAGCTGGAAAATGTGAGTCAACAAAACCTCCGGCGCCTCCATGTCCTGATGTCTGTTCGGCCTCCTCACGACTAATTTTCATCATTGATTTCATATTTGCAACCTCCTTGGAGCGCAAGGTTCAGCTATCTTTGGGAGCAAATACCAACTTACGACCTGACACTTCCTACACAAGAAAACATGGGGAAATTTCAGTGGTTGGTATTTCGCACGAATAAGAACAATAACAAACTTATAATTATTTATTTAATGATTTTTGCAATTATTTTGATGTCATTATTTTATTTAATATGATTTTACAAAATTTAGAATTAGAAATTTAATAAGTGTTTTTTGTCTTGTGAGAAGATTCATTTTATTTTATTTAACTTTTTTATTACAAAATTTGGACCCAGACACAGACACTAGCCATATGGTTATATCGGAATAATCGTCCTCTTTCAGAATTCCTTTACGTTGTGTATTACTTCATGTAACATCCATTTATCGGCAACATGGGTCTATCCCCTTGAGAATCCACCAGCTGGTATGACCCTCTTGAGTAAACTTGTTCTACCACGAATGGTCCTTCCCAGGTTGGTTCAAATTTTCCACCTATCTTGCGGTGTGTAAGAATAGACCTTCTAAAAATGAGCACGAGGTCACAAATTTTGAACGATCTCGAGTGGACCAATTTATCGTGGGCTTGAATCATCATTTACTTGATAGAGTTCCAGATTTTGTTGCACGAGCAATCTCTTTCCTTCAAGGTTTTCTAACTCTGAAAGTCAGAGTTTGGCATTCTCTTCTGTTGTAACCTGATTGGCGACGACGATCCAGAGCGACGGTAGCTGAACCTCTAACAAAAGCACTGCCTTGGACCCGTATACGAGTAAGGTGTAGACTGTGTCGAGGTTCTGACTGTCGTCCTGTATGCCCATAATGCTTCTAGCAACTTCTTGTGCCATCCTCTTTTATTGTCGTCGAGCGTCTTCTTCAAAATCTGCACGAGTGTCTTGTTAAAGGCTTCTGCCAAGCCATTCGCTTTAGAGTAGTAGATCGTCGAGCATCGTCAGTCTATCCCGTGACGTCTGACGAAATTGTTAATTTTCGTGCTTTGAAAGCAGACCCATTATCAGAGATGATCCTGCGCGGCACACTAAAGCGGTAAACGACCTGATTCTTGAAAAACTGTAGCACTTGTGTCGTACTTCCCGTAGTGAAACTGCCTCTGCCCATTTGGATAAATAGTCCATAGATGCGAGTATAAACATGTGTTCTTTTGAAGATAGAGGGTCTATCGGACCCACTATATCCGTGCCCCAACACTTGAATGACCACATAACAATCGTGGGGTGTAGAACATTCGGAGGTTGGTGCAAGATCACTCCATGCACTTGGCATTGATGACATTTCTTCGCTCTGTCCATGCAGTCTGTCATCATTACTGGCCAATAATAGAGTCTTTTGATTTTTATTTTCATCTTCAGACCTAACTGGTGTGCTCCACACAATCCTGCATGTACTTCTTTGACGATTCTCTGCTTTTCTGCTCTGCTTAGGCATCTCAACCACATCTGGTCGAAGGATCTTCTGTACAGAACATTATTGATTAAGGCGTACGACAAAACACTCTTCTGAAATTGATGCGCTGCTAACTTGTCATCTGGCAATCTTCCTGTTTGCAAATATTCTATCAACGGTTGACACCAATCTTCCACATCATCTACCACAGTAGCTGTTATCTCTTCTTTTCCAGGCTTGTGCAAACTGTCGAGGTCGATCCGCGACAAAACCTGACGTCCTTGCACTGTAATATCTATAGAATCTTTGGATGGACAAGCCAACTCTTTAGCAAGCTTAGCTAAAGCGTCCTTGTGAGCATTGTCTGCTCGAGGAATTCTATAAAATATCACGCTTGGAATATGCTCTAGCAATTTCATTGTGGGCAGGTGGTATTCTTCTAATCTCGGCTTCATAATCTTATATTGTCTTAACACTTGCTGGATGACGAGTTGTGAATTGTCATAAATGACAATGTCCATTAATTCCATTAATATTACCAATTCCATGTCGGTGATTAGTGCTTCATTTTCTACTTCGTTATTGGTGCATAACTCTGTTAAGTGGTAGGAAAATGTTAGTATGGCTAGACTGGTGTCATGAAAATCAAACTGATTCCTACCTTGTCTGGTATCACTATCTGTTGTCCTTTGTCTCTCGAGCTGATGACGCTGCATCGAAGTACATCTCCCAACGTTTGGCACTGAGCTGTTCTACTTGTAGTATCTACTCGTCTGGTAGTTCGTCGTTGAGAGGAGGCCTAGCTCGTAGTGGGTCCGCTACAAGAAACTTTGCCAAAATCTGTCATTTGATAGCGCGAAGAGGCACAAAAGTTATATCGAATTGCAATAAAGTCATTGACCACCTTGCTAAATATCTAGAAAGTGTTGGTCGAGTCATCAGATATTGCAACGAATTAACTTTCGAGATCAGATTGACCTTATGAGAAAGCATGTAATGACTAAGTTTTTTAGCAGCGAAAATCAAAGCTAGACAATGTTTCTCAATAGAAGGATATTTTACCTTCACCGGTATTAGACGTCGACTCAAGTAATAGAGTGTGTTCTCCTTATTCTCATCATTGACTTGTGCTAGTAAGGCTTCGAGGGAGTTGTCTAATATCGCAGTATAAAGAATCAACGGTCTACCCGGGATATGAGATGCTAAAACGGGAGGTGGCGTTAGATATCTTTTAATATCTTCGAAAACCTATTGGCACGGCTCTCCCTAAACGAATTTGGCATCCTGTCAAAGTAAATTAAAAAAGGGTTGATACCTTCTTATATATTAGATATAAAGCATCTTAGGTATGTCTATTTACCTTGAAAAGAATGTAGTAGCTTCAAAGCTTTAAGAAGAGGCATTTCTAAGATGGTTTTAATCTTCTCTGGGTCAATTTCGATTCCCCGATGAGAGAAAATGATCTCTAGAAATTTCCTGAAAGTAACGTCGAATGCGCATTTTAAGAGATTCATCTTGAGATTGTATTGTCGTAATAATCCAAATACAATCCTCAAATCATATAGATGGTTTTCATTCACTTTACTCTTGATGACAAAATCATCCATGTAGCATTCCACTTGGTTGTGAATGAGGTCATTGAAGATCTTCGTCGGTGCTCTTTGGTATGTAGCTCCGGCATTCTTCAGTCCAAACGACATTACGGTTTAGCGGTAAATCTCGATCAGAGTTCAGAATGTTGTGAGCGCTGCAACTTCCGGTGCCATCTTAATTTGATTATATTCTAACGATCCATCCATAAATGAGAAGATTTCGTGTGCCGACGCAATGTCCACCATTAGTTCCGGTATCGGTAACGGAAACTCATCCTTTGGACATGCTTTATTTAAGTCCCGAAAGTCGACACACACTCGAATTTGTCCATTTTTCTTCTTCACGGGTACAACATTGGCTAACCATGTCGGATACTGTTTCTCTCGCACAAAATTAGCATCTATCAATTTCTTTATTTCGGCTGTGACTTGTTGTTCTATTTCGAGGAGTATTCTTCTGAGAGCTTGCTTTCACTGGCGTTGTACTTTGATCCACTCCAAGGCGTTGAATTGCAACCTCCGAGAATAATCCAGGCATTTCTTCGTAACTCCAGGTGAAGTAATCTTTAAATATTGACAATAACTTGATCAAATCCGCATATTCCTCTTTATTGAGTAACAAGCTTATGAAAGTTGGTTGGGGCTGCTCCTCAGTCCTGAGGTTGATTCATTTAGTTTGTCCATAGTCGATTTGATCTCTTCTTCAAACTCTGGCGGAGCACCATTTATTGGTTGATCTTCAAACTCATTTTGAATGTCAAGGCAATCTTCTTCTGACTGACTAGTAACAATCATGCAAAATCACGAGCCATCAATTGGTCCAATCGTTCCAAACCCAAGACATTCTTTTGAATTGAGTATCTGTCCTTTTACATTCCACAATTTTTTGAATGATTGTAAATTATCTGTTAGCATTTTCTTTTGCACATATCCTTATTGAATTAATTTTTGTACATATGGCGAAAATTAACAAAATATAATTTCATTAATTCATTAGAATCATTTTCTTCAAGAATTACACAAGGTTCAGAAGTAGAAGGAGAAGCTCGATAAAACTTGATCGGTTTAAAACCATCATTCTGAACTTCCTTGACCTCTATACACTCGATCTTTTGAGGATGGATCAGAGTTAGGGTCATGGCTTGAACATAATGGTTAATCTGATCATACATTGATTTGTATTCATTCCTTTATGTGTCCTCCAAAGAGATTTAGAACTGAGGCATCTTCTGACTTATCATCATTGTTTCTTTTCTAAATTCAACTTCTTCGGAGCTTCCTTCAATATCGATGCTGACCGCTGGCTTCGTCCGTTCAACAATCTGATTAGTTCTTTCTCTTTCGTGTCCCCTAACTCGACCTTAGATGCGTGGGCTAAAAGAACCTCCACCAACTCGTTGCGAAGGAGTGGTGGGAGATCGTTGAAGCGGAGCTGTATAGTCTCGTTCCTGTGGTTCTTCTGAATCTTCAACTTTGTTTGTCACAACTTCTCTTGAAAAGACTATTTTCTTTAAGGGAGCATAGTAGGTGGCGTCTTAATGAATGCCCACTTCATGTATAGAAAATGGTTGCAAGTCTCCCTTAATGCAATGCTTTTATCCATCTTTGTAGTACTTGATGCATTGGTGAAATAACGACGGAACCATATTGTACTCGTGAAGCCATGGTCAATCAAGCAGGGTGTTGAACGAAATATCTGTATCGATGATATAGAATTAGCGGTTATTACTAGATCTCCAACTTTCATCTGCAGTATTACAGATCCGAGAGCTCTTTCTCCTTTCTAGTTGAATCCTCTTGGCATCATCATATCTGTATTGAGTCATCTTAGCATTATCTTATCTGTAGACTCATTATGTTGAGTGACGCTCCAGGATCTACTAACACACTGGAAAGTACAAACCTGTCGATGGTGATGGAAATGTAGAGTGGACGGATGTGCTCGGCTGTATCGAGTAGCAAGTCTTCGTCGATGAAGGTTACGTCAGGCTTTTCCTTCAAAGTAAAAACTCCATCCGAGGATGTGCTAGCCAACTGCGCTAAGAAAATGTCTAGATCAAGTAGAGCCTTGACCAGCTTTTCTCTCATCTCCTTTGACAGGATCAGATCATCGTAAATGCTTAGTTTGGCTGGCAACTTCCTAAGATGAGCTAGCACGTTGTAATCCACTTTGTTTGAACTCCCAATATTGTTTTGAATATGTACTTCTTCTGTTGTTGAACGTAATTATTCTTGAGTGATTATCTGTTTTTCTTTCTTCACTAAAGTTGTCCTTGGCGGTAGCACCTTACAACTTCTTAAATGTACTTCTGTTATTTTTTCCTCCTCTGGACCCAGAGGTTCTCATGTCGCTATAGCTGGTTCTGCTTGTATTGTTTCTGTATATGAAAAGTACAAGTTGATGGTAAGTGGAATTCCTTTGCACTCGGGGACTGGCTCCTCACTTCTCGCGCTGTCGTAACCAGAGTTATCGATATCTTCTTCATTTTGGTCGACGTTCTCGTCGGGAAGTAATATGATTCAAGGATCATCTCGCGAATCAAAATCGGGGTTAGATAGGTTGTAATTAGTTACGTCATCACTGGAGACAGTAAGAACGTAACCAAAATCGTTTCTATTATCATTATGAGAACCTGAAGAGGCATAAAAATAATCGTACAAAGTCAGGGGTTCAAGGGATTTCCCGAATCCGAGACAACCAATCTAACAGGAGCAGCCCCTATCCTATCCTTCGCGTTATCGTCCTTAACTTCATTCGCGATCTCCTTCTTTCTTTCTCGCTGTGGTAGTCCCCTTAACGAAATCATCATCTTAGACTGGGCGGGTGGCAGATTCCGGACAGTGGCTTTCCTTGAAGTGGACTGGATCTGATTCAGGACTCTCTTGAGCTCGTTCCAAATCTTACTCCATCCACCATTGCCGGTAAACCAATCAATCGGTAAGAGATTGGCTCAGCCGAAATCATATTTATAAAACCTCTTTCAGGTTCTTTCAAATATTCTTTCGTTATCGTTATATTTTCTTCCTTGTAATTCCTCTTGAGTCAATCCTTGAAACTGAAGCATCCTTTTATCATGTGTTCGAGCAACCTGCGGTAGTGACAAAGTTGGGTTGATCCGTTTTGTTCATCTCTTCCGGCTTCTTCGGCTCGGGAAATCTGAACTCGGGCTTCTTCAACAAGTTTTTGAACATCTTTGCCACGACATCATCTTTGAAGGAGTAATTCCTGCGCAGCCGTTCTGACATTGTCGGACCCTGTCGTCTGTCTGTCCTGTATGACCTCTGTTGCTTACCAGAGTGATTACTCAGTTGTGGACGGGGCAGACCATTCTGCTGAGACTGGCTATACTAAGGGGACTGACTATGTTGCTACGACGACTGCTCAGCCTGAATCCTCATCGGTTGTTTCCCTTTGTCGATTGTTTCCACTACGCCAGGTCTCTTTTCATATGCTTTGGCCGGTCTCATTTTCTTTGCTTTCTCTGTAGGTTCTATATGCTTGACTTTCTCTTATAAAAGGCTCGCTTTGCTGAGTAACTTATCAAAGGACTTGATAGTGAGACCCTTACGCATGAAAGCCATCGAACCATGGATACTCTTGAACAGTATCTCGATCGTGTGATGTTCCTGTAACTAAGGCTCACAGTTCATGCTAAGATTTCTCCATCTCAGAATGTAGTCGACCAAAGTCTCGTCGAGTTTCTGCCATCCACTATGAGATCTCCTATAGTAACATGGTGTTGCGCACAGGCGAATAGGTTCTATATGCTTGACTTTCTCTTATAAAAGGCTCGCTTTGCTGAGTAACTTATCAAAGGACTTGATAGTGAGACACTTACGCATGAAAGCCATTGAACCAAGGATACTCTTGAACAGTATCTCGATCGTGTGATGTTCCTGTAACTAAGGCTCACAGTTCATGCTAAGATTTCTCCATCTCAGAATGTAGTCGACCAAAGTCTCGTCGAGTTTCTGTCATCCACTATGAGATTTCCTATAGTAACATGGTGTTGCGCACAGGCGAATCTCTTCACGAACACGCTCTCCATTTCTACGAAGGTATTTACAGATTCATTAGGAAACTCGTCATATCAATCAATTGCTATTCCCGACAAGCTGTTGACGAACAGTCGGAATTACAATGTTTCATTCCCTCCTATGTTGCAACAACTGGCTCTGAAGTGTGCTATGTGCTGACGAGGGTTTCCTGTCCCGTCGAACGTCTTGAAAGTCGGTGGCATGAAGCCTTTGGGGTAAGACATGACATCGAATTCCTCCGGGTAGGGTCAACCCTTTGAAGCTGATGCCCCGCCTTTGGACTGGGCAAAGGCCTCCTGAACTTGTTGTTCGATCATCTGCTTGATGTCCTTTTCTGGTGGATTCGAAGTCGAATCCCTCTTTGGAGGTTAGTCTTCGTTGGTAGAAGCGACTTCCCTTTTTTTATTAATGATATGTATAATTTCGGGCTGGTTAATTTCCGGAGATGCTACTGGCTGTGACTGTGACTGCGACTGTGATTGTCCGTGTAGTGTAACCAAGGCGGTCGTAGCGACGGTCATCTCTTCCATCTTCTTTTCCAGACCACTGATCTGCTCATCTCTTGTCAGAATGGCTCTTTGATGCTCATCTACGGCGTTCTCCTCACTAGGAACATCGCGCGTAGACTACGTGGACCTAGTCTCAACCACATGAATGTCCATGAATTCCTCTTCCATGTAATTCGACAGGTAATCATCATCATCATCAATATCCAACCCTCGTTGTTTCGCCAATTATGAAATCTCTGCTTGGAGCTTTTGAACTTTATCATTGACTGCTTTCTCTTTAATCAATTTCAGATCCATAGATTTTCCTTAACTGTCACTTCTCTCTGTATCCGACTCAGAAGCAACGGCGGTAGTGGCAACGGTCACATCGAACTCATGATCCATCTTGTGATCCACAGACTTCTCAGAGTCCACACTTTCCTCTTAAAAGTCGGCACCTTAAGACAGTGTCTCGGTGGGAACATCAGAGTGCTGAGGGGAAGTGTGCTCCCTAGGGTGCAGACCATGTACAGAGGAAATAATCTTCTCTTATTCTTCCTCTTCCGGGATTTCTCATAATCGTCGGCAGACAGTACTCACGGACCCAGCGGGGACTTGACCGATCAGTACACTGTGGGTCTTTCTTTTCTTAAACGGTGTTTAACGAATGTAGTAGCTTCTATAGTAGTGACATCAACATGCCTCCTCAAACGGTGTTTAACGAAAACTCGGATGGGTCCTTCTTTTATTAGAATCTCACTCTTTATTTATGGGAATATCGCACATCTCATCCTTTTGAGGAGCTTGGCAACGAAACATCCCTCTCTCTCAGCTAATTTCTGGAAGATTGTGCTGACTCAGGTGATAGGGGTGGCCCTCTCCCTCACCTCATCACGACCATGTGGTGATGGAAGAGTAGCAGCAATTTTGTGGAGGCTTTCGTCCCCAATAATATCAACGAACGGGTGGATCCTACTCCCTCGAAGGAGAGGAGAGGTCTCCGTAAACCAAGTTCCTACTGTCAAGGAATTTCATCAATCGCTAGCAGACTTACAGCTTGTGCCATGACGACCTTAAGGATTTTACAATTTTGGTTCCACCTTTGAGACCTAATTGGTGGGGGAATTCTAGAACTTGAACCAATCTCAAAGACTGACAGCTGGGCAAGAAGGGCTTTATCAGAATATTCTTCGTACATAATTTCCTTCCCTTTGGCAGACGAGAAAGTAGGTGTGATGATGGAAAAACCGATAGCGGTAGGGGTAACAACTCTCCTAGGCACGGAGGCGACTGACTTGAATGGGGCAGTAGAAACCTTCACCTTCTTAGCAGAAGGAAATCCTGGTGGGAGTTTAGGTCGAACTCGACAGACGGTTCTTGAACTTCAGGCGTAGCAACCATCAAGACAAAAAAACAAGGCTTTTCCAAGCACGACTTCGAATTCATTAAAGCCGGTCCAAAACTGGATCATCGGTGCAGCAAGACGGCCCTCACGGGAAGTAGGCAAATTGCATGAGAAAGTCGGCGTAGGGGTCGACATCGTGACTGTCGAAGGAAAAAAAAATTTCTGAAAGTTAACGAAGGCTTAAACCCTTTATAATCATAATGTAAACCTTACGAGAAAGGTCACTCTGTGAACTGGGTACAATTTATTTTTAATGCTTTATTTTATTTTTAATTTTTATGTAGGTTCGTTAAAGGAGTCTTTAAAATTTAAGGCAAATTTGTTCGATTTGTCGGTAGCAAAATCAAGCCCGGGAAGCACAAACAGGAAATGAAGTATGGGACCCCGTCCGAGATCCCCTTCACAACGTACATTGCTTTGGTGAAACTTGTTCACCAACACACCTATTGGGGGTCCGACCTCACAAAATCAAGAAGGAACCTAAAGATTCTTGAACCTCTCTGTTTAAGGATAGTTAAACATATGGTCCTGAAATAGAGGAGAGTTGATCATATTTTCTCAAGAAAGAAATAGGTAAAGCATGTCAACGGAATAATGGTAATCTTGCCCATGAGAGACATGAACGCATCAACAATGTATGAATATAACATTTCCTGATCTTAATGAAAAGAAAAACTTATCCCCAGCGGAGTCGCTAAAAAATTGCCGGTGCATAAAATTTATGTTTGGGGGTTTTAATTTATATAATGTCGGTCATTAGAAATTCTTCTCCGTAGATGTGGTGAGAGGTTAAAATTTTTATAAAGGTTTAGAATATAGTTTTATAAAATAGAAATTTGATTTAATTTAATGCATATAGATTTTTGAAAATATAATTTTAATTTTGAAGAATATGAAATCAAACTGATTGCATATATAAACGTTAGTTTAGATAATCAAGCGTTTCATCACAAGACATGTATCTATCCCGAAGAATAGATACATGGCTTGGGATGAGACTTGATCAAATAAACTAAAAAATTCATGACATCTGTTTGGACTGCGAAGAATTGTTGACCGACAATTTTCTCTATCTAATATGAAGGAATTAGATAGGGTTTATATTAATCTGGTGTCTTTAAGTTTCCTATAAGAGCAAGCCCCTATAGTTAATTACATCTTAAATAACCGAAGTCACCTAAGAAAACTCTTGATATAGATCAGGAAATATTTATATTTATGACTTCTAAAGGTAAGGTTTTCAAAGAAGATTTGATAGTCGGAAATTCAATAGGTGAATGACTCAAGTTTTGGAACATTTCATTTTATCATAAATCAAAGGAGAGAAGGCTAGGGAAAGGACATAAATTCAAGAAAAATCTTGATGTTTTCCCAAACTATCATATGTTTTGGCTTTGTCTTAGGATATTTATTTGGTGTTTCATCCTTTCAATTTTATTATTTAGGACTTACATTCACTTGATACTGATCATGTGGATGGCATGGAAGATAGGAGGATTTATGGCATACCCGATGACGACCTCAGAATCCTAAGATGAGTTAGGGCTTATGTTGCATAACATAGTTATGCAAGGGCCTAAAGAAACGGTGAGGATTTATGCTGCACTAAGCAGGTTACCTCGAAGTCCTATGGCTTGTTGCTTATTTCTAAGGAATTTTGTTGTTGAAGATGGTCGTGTTGCCCACTATGCATGCTCCAAGCTCCTCGTCGTAGCAGGTTTAGTGTAAAGAAGTGGCAATTGAAGAGAGAAGAGAAGTGTCATGTTTTGGAAATATTTAAGTTGAGGTGCCTTAATATTTTATTAGGGGAACATGAAAGTTGATTATAGCGACACCGGTTAAGATCTCACGGTTCCAACATCCTGGTACCACTATTTTCATCGGATTCACTTAGTCCAAATGAATTTACTAAACTCAATTTAATGAGTTCCATACTTTCATTTAGACCGTGGGAAACTCCGTTAGCAACACGTAGGTTCCTCTGAGGGATTCCCGATCATCTAACGAGACGTTTTAATTTAGTTGCAATTGTGATTTTTATTTTGTTTATGATTAAATTTTGAGTTGTTTTATATTTTGAATATTGTGGCGGTGAATTTTATCTTATTTTAATTTTTAATTTTGATTTTGGTTTTGGTTTTGTGGTTATCCTAAAAAGTTTTAGTTTTCATGCAGGGTGACATTGTTGTTTAGCATGCAAATTTGCAATGAAAGAAAGTGCAGTTGATTGCACGTAAGTAAATTGCAATAAAATAATAGCGTACCTGGTAAGCCTTCCCGTCATCTCCACCTGAAATTTAGTATTCTTGCAATAAACATTTATAATTTGCGGGAAAGTAGAACCTATGGATATGTTCCTCATAAACTTACAAAGTCCTAGGTCATAACCCGGTAAATTCTATTCATTTATTTGAGAGATATTTTTTATTTAATAAATTTGATAAGTGCAATAGTCCTCCAATGTGTCCAGAAGACTTGTGAAAGATCCAAGAGAGACCCATATATTTCACAATACTTTTGAATTTCCTTGAGTTCACTTGGACTTATCATATTTATTAAATGATTTATCAATTTCATACCCTTATGCTCAGTGAGCTAATGCTTTAGTCATCCCGAAAGGCCGAAAGTTATCATTTGGTGCTTAGGAATTATGGGAGTGGGCCTTTAGAGGCAAAATTTAACTTATGGAGAGATTTACCAAATTTTGATGGGCTTATAATGTTTCAATAATAGTTTAAAATTAATCATGTTTTCTTTTCTAATTCTTATTAGTTAATTCCTTTAATTAAGCCTAGTTCACTACTAAGCTCTTAAAATTTTAGTAGGTATTTTTATGTCTTAAAAAAAGGAAGGTAAATGACTTTCATGGTTACGATTCTTATCAAAATATTGAATTATCATTTAAACATCAAATGAAGAGGTATTAAATTAGTGGAATATTAATTTCCAAAATCAACCCCTAACCTTAAGGTTCTTTTAATTTGATCTTCTTCCAAATTATAAAAGTTAAGGAAATTTAAATATTTAATTTTGATGTGACAAGTTTTTAATAAGTTTCTACCATTTATCCCTTGATGTTTCAATCATCCAAGCATAATAATGAATGTCATTTATTGCCCTTTTTCCCATTTTGATTAAGCCTGAAATACTGATTAAGGCTAAATTTTCAAAAATTACACTTCTGCCCCTAAAGGCCTTTATCACTTCATAATTCATTAAATTTAGCTCAAATGACTAAAATTTTTTATGTGACCCCACTTATGGACTAATTAAAACATTAAAGGAGAAAATGTGATTTTTCATATTTTAATTTAATTTATATATTTATTTTAATGCAAAAGTAAGGGGTAAAATTCAATAACTTGTCCAAAACCTAGACCAGAGGATCAATTGGACCAAATATCATGATTTTTTGAGTTTAAATTTAATTATAAGAATTATTTTAAGTTCTGAATTTTTAATTAATTATAAAATATTTTAAAAGTTGAAAATTCAATTTTATATTTTTCTTAAGTCCCTCTGAGGTCAGGGAACCCATAGAAATAAATTTTATATTTTTCTGGTTTTTATTTTAATTATTTGAATTATTTGTGGAAAAATAAGAAAATTCATTTTTAGCCTTTTATAAATTAATTTAAGCCTTTAAAAATTAATATTTTGATTTTGAGGCTTAGGAAATTATGCAAATGGTTCCTAAGTGAATAGGAGACCAACTGTGACAATTTGGTATTTTTTAATATTTTTGTGATTTTTTTATTTTTTAATTATTTAAATATTTAAAATATAGTTAAAAATAAAAATTTTATTAAAATTCCAATTTTATTTTTAGAAAATTCCTCTGATCACAGAAAACTCCCAAAACCAATTTGGTGAATTTTTTTGAATTGTATTTTAATTATTAAAATTAGTTATGTTTAAAATTATCACCTCACTTAGAAAATTCATTTAGGTGACCAAATGAACTCCAAATGCCATGAAATTTTATGGGGAGTTCTCTGACCTTTAAAATTTAGTGGAGAATTGTTTTCAAGCCATTTACATTTATACATAATCCAATTTATTTTTATTTGAAATTAAAGTCATAATTACCATTAGAGTTATTCTCAGTGACTTAAATCAAGTTTGTAGGATCCTCTGGTCATTAGAGTTATTCTCAGTGACTTAATCCAAGCATAATAATGAATTCATTTAGGATCCTCTGGTCATAGGGAACCTACCATAATTTTTCATGAATTTTCTAATCAACATGCTAATTATTGAAATTAATTTGTCAAAACATATGCAAAAACTTGGGAATATAGATCTCTTCAAAGAGCTCTTTTCTGACCTTGGAAAAATTAGTGAAGATCCCCTATGATAGAGGCTACAACATGTTAAAATAGCAAGTCATGGTGAAATGTCCTAATGCATAGAGAATTAAAAGACTACAGAGGATATTAAATCAATTAAAAACCATACATGTATTAAATAAATTTCAAACCATTTTCACATTATTCTCCTCTGTTCATTAAGCAAGATGGTATTTTTATTTTATTTTTATGATTTTTCTATACCAGATTATGAATTTTTAAAGTCTAGGTGATTTAAATAAATCAGAAAATCTATATTTTCCGACTTAACCAGCTCAGCGCCGCGTCAACCTACGGTGAATCGAAGTCCCACGCGACGCGCTTCTATTTGACGCCGCCAGCTGACTGGGATGTCACACGACCCGCAGTTCTGTTTCATCTCCTCGTCCGGCGCGATCAGAGCCGTCCAACAAAAACACGCGGGATCCAACGGATGCTCGTCTTCGTCCTCTTCTGGTGTGATCCCGTGACCGTCCACACTAAAACCCTAATTTCTTGAGCTAGAATCAACCAAACCACTTCGGTTTTGATCCTATAGACTAGTCTAAGCATGGCGAACATATCCATACAGCTAAGCATGGTTTAAATTAACCCTAATTACATGGAGAATTCAGAGAAGCTCAGGAGGAAGGAGAGGTCAATACCTTGGCTTTGAGAAATGAAGCTTCGATCAAAGATGCTCCATACCTCCGTTGAAGTCCCAGGAGCTCAGGGATGAAGCCTCTTGCCTTGGAGAATTGCATATATATGAAAGTGACAATACCCGATTTGGAGCTTTGATGGAAGTCCCTATTAGAGTGACCTGGTGATAGGGCTTTCAGTGGGGAACTTCTTCTCTTGCTGTGGGGATGGTGTGGGTGAGTTTAATTTGACTTTGGTGAAGCTTAGGGAGATGTCCTGTTTTGAGCTCAATTTTAAACTCAAAAATTGAGCTCAAATAGAGGATTTGGGGGCTTGAAAATGGTGGGGATTGGCTTCTCTGTGCTGTGGGATAGATTTGGAGTGATTTGGGCAGAGTTTTGTTAAGGTCTGGTTCAGCTAACCTTTTGGTCATGAAGGGTGGTGGCTTAAATAGCCATGGTTGGGTTTGCTGTCAGGGCTCCAATTCAGGTGCAATGCACTGCCTAGGTGGAGTGCAGAGGAGCTCCCATGGAAATTTTAGGCTGACTTGGCCATAGGGTGGAGTTTGGGTTTGGTCAAGTGTGAGGTGGTTCTCAGTTTGGACTCCTCCGACGACTAAGCCAGCCAGCCAGGCCAGGGGAGGTGGCCAGTGGGTCAGGTGAGCCAGTAGGTAGACCATCATGGGGTGAACTTAAGTGGTTAATGCATTATGGAAAATCCCCCCTAGGTTTGACCATTTAAAGGAGGAGATCCCCTAATTGGGGGACCTTTCGTTCATGGCTTCACTAAGGTGGGATAGGAGGGTTTCGCCCAATCTCTAGGGTCAACTTGGTGGCTGTGGAGGGGTTGGTTTGGTCACATTTGGTTTAATTTGATTAAATTTGGTCATGGGTTCATTTGGGTCACCTTGGGTCCAAATTGGGCTAACTTGGGTTTGAGCTTGAATTAAGCCCAAGTGATTGAGCAATATTGTGTATATGATTTTCATAAATGGTTTATAGAAGGATTGGATTGGTATTGGATTGGTTTGGGGATCAATTTGGCTTGATTTGGGATTTTGGTAGATTTGGGTCAAGTTGGGTTAACTTGGGTGGTTTAGGTTAGGCTAGAGTTGGATCCAAGGCCAATTGAAGGTTCCAAATGGTCTAGGTGGATGTCATAAAGAGTTCCCAACATCAATTGGGTGGAAATTTTAGGAGTAGGACAATCAATTTGGGAGATTTTGGGCATATGGCATGTTTGGGTCAAAATATGGGGTTTTAGACTTTAAGTGGGTTTGGATGAGACTTGGGCTCAAATTGGGGGCAATGGATGGTTCAATTCAGTTTATGGGAGTATTATGAAGAGTTTAGAATTCAAATTGGGGATAAATTGATTGGCATTAGGTCAATTTGGGGGATTTGGGTCACTTAGGCAAAATTAAGGCTATTGAATTTTAAGTAAAATTGAACTCAAATGTGAGTCAAATTGAGCTTGAATTTAGTTTAGATTGATATTGGAGATGTTGAATTAAAGTTTGGAATTGAAATTGGGCAAGATTGGGATCAATTGAGTAGACATTGGGTTCAATTTGGGCACTTTTGGGTTAAAATGGGTCAAATTGGGGTTTTTTGTTCAATTGGGCTAAATTGGCCAAATTTGGTCATGTGGTAGTTGAGAGAAATGAAATTGAGAATATTTATGAGGTTTTGGGAATTTATGATAATTTTTGAAATTATTGAAATTTGGGCTAAGAGGAGAATTTTGGTCATTTTGGGGATTTTTTGGGAAATTTGGCAATTTTAGCTAATTTGAGTGGTAGGGAGTATTTTGGAATGATTTTTGAAGAAAAATGGGTAATTTGGGTGATTTTGAAAATTTTTTGGGGATTTTAGGATTTTTGGGGTATTTTGAGTATTTGGGCAAAGGGGTTATAAATTTGAAATCATTGGGAAAATTGGGATTGGTTGCAAGTGAATAATAATATGGAATTGTTTAGGTTGAGCCATGGACCAAGGGTCACCCTCATTTGGTCCTCTATGTGTTAGTACTAACCAAACCCTAGCCTGAGGCTAATGAGTTTGGGAAAACCACATACATGAGTTTCCAAAGAATTAGAGGATCAAAGGTGATGTGTTTTGTTTAGGGTTGTGAGTGTGTAGTGTAAGTGTGGTGTAAGCTCCAGACTTCCCAGGGTAGATCCTAAGGTCTTGACCACCTATAGAAGACTGCCCCTAGGCTTCCTTATGCTTGGTCTCTTCCTCCCAAAAACTGGAGGTTATGCCTTAAGTATATGAAAACTCCCAGTGAAGTGAGAAAAATTTGAATTTCTAAAGAAATTGGGTTCCATGACTACTCTTCTAAGAAAGTCACCAGAAGAGTCCTATGGCTAGACCCTAAGTTATTTTAAAGAAAGATTAGACCTCAACCAAAAGTGAGGTCAACATATAAATATAGAGATTTTAGGAAATATCATTTTTTTTTCTTTTAAAAAATATGAAATCAAATTGATCTCATACATGCAGTAGTTTAAATAATCAAGCACTTCACCACAAGCCATGTATCTATCCCAAAGAATGGATACACTGCTTGGTGTTGAGGCTTGATTAAATAAACTAAAGACTTGTGACATCCGTTTGGTTTGCGAACCATTTATGTTGACCGACAACTTCTCCTATCTAATATGAAGCAACAAGATATGTTTTATATTAATCTGGGGTCTTTAAATTCCATATAAATGCAAACCCCTATAGTTAACTACATCTCAAAAGATCGAAGTCACTTAAGAAAACACTTGATTTAGATCAAGAAGTATTGCATTCATGACTTCCAAAATATAGGATCTTCAAGAAAATGTGGTAATAAGAAATTCAATAGGTGAGTGGCTCAAGTTTGAAGCAGTTATTATAGGAATCCGAAGGAAACGAGGGCTAGGGGAAAGACATAGACCCAAGAAGAATCTTAATGTTTTTTTCCCAAGCTATCATATTGTTTGGTTTCGACTTAAGATAATTATTTAGTGTTTCATCCTGCCAAATTTATTATTTAGAGCTTACATTCACTTGATACCGATCATGTGAATAACCTGGAAGATAGGAGGATTTATGTCGTATCAGACGACAACCTCGAAATCCTAAGACGAGTTAGGGCTTATATTGCACAACATGGTTATGCAAAGGTCTAAAGAGATAAAGTGAGGGTTTGTCGCACTAAGCAGACTACTTCAAAGTCTTATGGCTTATTGTTTATTTTCTAAGAAGTTTTGCTGCTGAAGATTGTCGTGTTGCCCACAATGTATGCTCCAAGTTCTCGTCGTTGTACGTTTAGTTTTAAAAAGTGTCAAATTGAAGAAATTGGCAGAAGTAGCATGTTTTAGAAAAGGCTTAAACTAATGTGTCCTAATATTTTATTAGGAGTATATTTAAGTTGATTATGAGGACACCGATTAAGATCTCACAGTTCCCTCATTCTGACACAACCATTTTTTCGGATTTACTTAGTCCATATGAATTTTACTAAACTTAACTTAATGAGTTTCGTACTTTCATTTAGATCATAGGAAAGCTTGTTAGTAGCCGTAGGTTGCCTCCTCCGAGGTATTCACGATCATCCAAAGAGACGTTTTAATTTAGTTTCACTTGTGATTTTGTTTTGTTTGTGATTAAATTTTAAGTTATCTTATATTTTGACTATTGTGGCGGTGAATTTGATTTTTGTTTTGATTTGATTTTAGTTTTGGTTTTGGTTGTACGGCTATCCTAAATGTTTAGGTTTTCATCCAGGGTGACATTGTTATTTAGCATGCAAGCTTGTAAACAAGAAAAGTAAAGTAAATGAAATACATAAAAGAAGGTATTATAGACTTATAAAAGTGTACCTGTCGAGTTTTCTCGTTCCTCCACCTGAAACTTTAATATCTTTTGCAATAAACGTTTATAATTTGCAGAAAAATAAAGCCTATAGATAAGTTCTTCATGGGTCTACTAAGTCTCATGTCATAAACTTGGTGGGTTCTATTTATTCATTTGAGATATGCTTTCCTTTAATAATTATAATAAGTTTAGTTGTCCTATAAGGTGTCCAGAAGACTTACGAAAAGATCTAGAGAGTATCTAGATGTTTCACAATCCTTTTAAACTTTTTTGAATTCATTTGAACTTATCATACTTACTAAATGATACATCCATTTCATAACCTTATGCTCAGTGAATTAATGTCTTGATCATCCAAAAAATGGGGTAATTATCCTTTGAAATTCTATTTGTAAATTATCTGGGTAGAGGCCCTTAGGGGCAAGTTGATTTGTTGACGAACTTAACCAAATTTAGTTTGGGAGTGGATCTGTAGTATTTCAAAAAATGTTTGATATTAATTAAGTTTTCTTTTTGAAACCTCATTAGTCAAATTTGATTAAGCCAAGTCTCACTACCAAGCCCTTAATAATTTGGTGGGTATTTGCAATTTTAAGAAAAACTTAAACATGTGAGTGTAATTCTTATCAAAGTATCAAATTCACATTTAAACATCAAATAGGGGCATTGAATTAGTGGGTTATTGACTTCCAAAGTTAACCCGTAACCTTAAGGATCATTTAATTTTGATTATCTTCTAAATTAATATAATTTAAAGAAATTACAAATTTATCTTTTAATATGACAAAAGTGAGATTGGTTTCTACCATTTACCCCTTTATGTTTTATATATTTAGTCTTGTTAGTTGAGAACATTTATTACCCTTTTACCCTCTAATTAGACCTAAATGTTAATTAATGCTAAATTCTTCAAAATTACAACTTTGCCCATAAGGCATTAATACTTCATAATTAATCAAATTTAACTCCAATGACTTTGAAATTTTTATGGTACCCTACCCATGTATCAATTGAAACACCAGAGGAGAAAGATGTGATTTTTCTAAATTTAATTTAATTTATATAATTATTTTAATGTAGAAATAAGGATTTTCAAAGATAATTCAATAACTTAATTAAAACAAATTATTTATTCTTAAGAAAATTAATGAAGGTTCACCTAGACCAGTGGACCACTTGAACCAAATTTCATGATTTTTTGAATTTTAATTTAATTATTATAATTATTTCATATTTTGGAGTATTAATTAAATATAAAATATTAATTAGGTGGAAAATTAAGTTTTATACTTGTATTAAATCTCTGAGGTCAAGGGACCCAGAGAAACAACTTTCATATTTTTGTTATTTATATTTCAATTATTAGAATTATTTTAGTGAGAAATTAGGGAAAATTCATTTTTAAGCTTTAGAAATTATTTTAACCCTTTAAAATTCAATATCTTTACTTAAAGGGTTAGGAAATTTATTCCAATTTTTCCTAAGTGATTAAGAGGCAATTTAGAACATTTCCATCAAATTTATTAATTTTATGATTTTTATGAATTTTTAATTATTTAAATATTTAAAATAACCCTAAAAATGAAAATTTTATTTTAATCCCAATTTATTTTTATTATGTTGCTCTGGTCATAAGGAACCACCAAAACCAATTTCATAATTTTCCAACTTATATTTTAATTATTAGAATTTTTTAAATGTTAAAAGCGTCATTTAACTTAAAAAATCAGATTAGGTGATCAAGTTAATTCCAAATGACTTCAAAATTTTTATGGGAGTTCCTCTGACCCTAAGCCATAGTGGAGAATTATTTTTAAGCCATTTACATTTATATTTAATCCAATTTGATTTTCTTTAGTTTTAGAGTTTGATTTAAATTAGTGTATATTTTAATGAGTTAAGCCAAGTTATAATTTTCCCATGGTTCTCTGATCACAGTGAACCTACAAAAATTTACTTTATATTTTTTAATCAATATTTTAAATATTATGATTTTTATACCAAAATAGACATGATAACTTGAAAAATAGAGATCTCTTCATGGAGGTCTCCCGTGACCTTGGAAAAATCAGGGAAGATCCCTCATGACAGAGAGAACAAAAAGTCATGGTGAAACGTCTATGCAAATGGAGAATCCAAACACTAAATACTATATTTAATTAATTAAAAATAAAATACAAATCAAACAAACATGAAACCATTTCCACATTGTTCTCCTCTTCTTTTATTTTTATGATTTTTCTACACTAAGTTATGGATTTCTAAAGGTGGTCTGATTTAATTAATTCAAATAAATTATAATTTCCTACTTCAGTGACGCGGCGCCACGGCAACCTTAACAGCTTCGAAGGCACCACGTAGTGCGCTCCTATTCGACGTCGCCATCTGATTGGGCATTCACGCAGCTGCGATTTATGTTAAGATCTTATGTCTGGCGTGATCCCAGCCGTCCAACCGTTACACGCTCGATCCAACGGCGCTCGAGCTTCGTCCCCAATTGGTTCTTCCCGCATATCGTCCACCTTCTAACCCCTAAGATCTATGCCTAGACTCAACCAAATCGCTTGGGGTTTGATCTTATGGACTCATCTAAGTGAGACAAACCTATCTATACGGCTAATACACCATGAAATACAGTATAAATACATGAAGAATCGAAATAGGCTCGGAATGAAAAGTGAGCTTAATACCTCTGTCTGATAGGGGAGTCCTCAATAAGATGGTTGTGGTAGCTTCGATTGGACCCAATAAGCCTCTAAATGAAGCCTCTTGTTGTGGTGAAAAGCTTAGATCCAAATTTAACCAGGGCCGATTTCAGGTATTGATCAAAGTCTAGGTTGGGGAGGGCCTGTGATGGGGCTTTTGATGGGGGGGCTTCTTCTTTCAGTGTGGTGAAGGTGTGGGTGCAATTAATTTAGATTTGGTGCACTGTGGAGCTATGATGGAATATGTCCTAGTTTCGACTGGAATTTTATTGGGGAAATTGGCTCTGGACAGTGAGGATTAGGGTTTGAAGACAGTGGGATAGCACTTAGGGGATCTCAGGAAGCTGTGGAAGCAATTTGGCAAAGTTCTCTTAAGAAATTTTCAGTACCCTCTCTTGGCGATGAATAATGGCTTTTATAGCCATGGCCATTGGGCTGAGCTTGGGGCTTGCTGGTGGGGGGAATTAGTTGCTTAGGTGGACGGACAAATTAGCTCCGTTGAGCAACCAGAGCTGGACAGCTCAGGGGGTGAGTTTGGGTTTAGAAGTGGAGGAGGTGGCTCTCGATTTGGGCTCCTCGGGCGACTAGACTGGCCGGCCAGGCCAGGGGAGGTGGCCAAAAGTCAAGTGGTCAGGTGGGCAGGCCATCATGGTGAGGATCTTAAGTAATTAAGTGTTAATTGCAAATCCCCCTTAAGTTTACCCATTTAAGGAAGGGGATCCCCTAATTTGAGAAACCCTTGGTCCATGGCTCCACTAGGTTGGGCTAGGTGGATCTAGCTCGGTCTCTAGGGTCAACTTGGTGGCTCTGGTGAGCTTGGCTTGGTCACATTTGGTTTGATTTGGTCAATTTGGATCATTTGGATTCAAGTTGGACTAGGTTGGATTCAAGCTTGGATTAGGTCCAATTGATTGTTCAATATGATATGTATGATTGTTACAAAAGTTTAGAAAAGGATTGGGATAATTTTGAGTAGGTTTGGGGGATTTAGTTTAAATTGGGTATTTGGCCAAATTGGGGACATTTGGGCTAACTTGGGTTTAGGTTAGACTAGGGTTGGGTCCATGGCCAATTGAAGGTTCAAGATGGTCTATGAGGATGTTATGAAGGGATCTCAACATAAACTAGGTGACAATTTTAAGGTTAGGTCATTCAATTTGGTGGAATTTGAACATGTGACATATTTGAGGCAAATTTAGGGATTTTGGCTTGGGTTAGAGTTGGATGAGACTTGAGTGGAAATTTGGATCAATCAATGGTTCAATATTGTGTAGGGAAATGTTATGAAGAGTTTAGAATTAAAAATTGGTGAAAATTGATTGATATTGGGTTTAATTTGGGGAGATTTGGTCATATGGTCAACATTGGGGCTCTTTGATTTAGGCCCAAATTGAACTTACAATTGAGTCAAATTGTACTTGGATTTGGTTTGGGATGAGACTGAGCATTGTAAATTTGAGTTTATAATTAAATTGTGGAAAATTGGAGTTAATTTGTTGGACATTGGAGGTAATTTAAGCATTTTGGGCCTTAAGGGGCAATTTGGGGTTTTTGGTCAAATTGGGTCAATATAGTGGTTTAAAACTGAAATTAGGAATATTTGGAGGGTTTTGGAATTTTTGGGAATTTTTGGGAATTTTTGGAATTTTTGGGCTATGAGGGGCATTTTGGTACTTTTGGATATTTTGGGAGTGTTTTGAGAATTTTGGTAAATTTGAGGTGTTTTTGGTATTTTGAGTAGTGAGGAATGATTTGGGGTGATTTTTGGGAGATTTTGGTAATTTTTGTTGATTTTAAGAATTTTGGGTAAAATTAAAGTTCTAGGAGTAGTTTGGTCATTTGGTGGAGTTTGGGGTAAAGGGGTCAAAGGTTTGAATTTTTTATAAAATTAGGGTTGAATGAGATTGATGACTCATTTGAGCCATGGACCAAGAGAATTCCCCATTTGGATCCTCCATGTGTTGGTACTAGCCAAACTCTAGCCTAGGGCTAAGAGTTCGAGGAAACCACCCACATGAGTTTCCAAAAAGAGCAGGGGATTAAGTATAGGTATGTTTGATTTAGGGTTGTGAGCTAGTGTGTGAAAGTGTAATGTGCAAGTGTATGTGTGTGAGCCTCAGCCAGACCAGACCTCTCAGGGTAAGTCCTAAGGCTTGATCATCCTGTAGGGAACTTCTCTTGAGCTTCCTTGTGCTTGGTCTCATCCTTCTAAGTACTTAGAGGTTAGACTTTAAACATTTGAAAACTCCAAGTAAAGCAAAGAAATGTTTTGATTTTCTATGGGGTAAGGCTTCCATTGCTAGTTTTCTAAGATAGTCAATAGGAAAGTCTTATGGCTAGACCCTAGGTTATTCTAAAGAAAGACTAGACCTCAACAAAAGTGAGGTCAACATGCTCGAATAATTTTAAAAATATATAGTTTATTGAGGTCAAATAAAGTTTAGTTTAAAGAAGTTTTCGCCTTCCCCCAAACTCGAGTTTTTGAATAGTTAAAAACATCACAATGCATAATAAGTATGAAGAGAAAAATTTTACAATATTAGTCATAACAAGGTACTAACATGCAAATAATACTAGTACAAGCAGTAAAGACAGATGCTGAGCAGTGATAAATCTTATCAACGTATAAAACAATATAAGCATAAAGTAAAGACTACTTTGACCCAAACAATATAAACTAGAGTGAAAAAAGAAGTAAAAAATTATACAATAATGAAAAGGTGCAGCACAACAGTCCAACATTCATGTAAACCTAAAAAGACTGATCAGAGTACAAACACAACAATCCAATAAAAATAAATCAAGTAACTAATAAAGAAAATCCAAATACAAGATCTAAAGTAAAGGAAAAACAATCTAATCATCCTCCTCCTCATCATCATTATCAAAATCAGCATCCTCTTCCATCTCATTACCACTCTTGTATGAAGAAAATTCGGGGCATGTAGGAAATTCAACAGAATGATCGCCCCTCAAAAATTTCACCAGAGTCTCATTAAGTGTAGCATCATAAACAAACTTCCTCTGCAAATACTCATCACCGTGATCCAAGTGGGCATCAAACTCTCGCATCTGATTATGTAAAAATAAAATATCTCCCTACTGTAAGAATAATTGCTCCAATACAGCGTCTAGAGTAGAAGTACTAGATGTAGAAGGTCTCGAGGTTGAAGTAGATGGAATATCTGAACTTCTACCCATGGATGTTGAACTAGTATGCTTTCCATAGATTTCCAAATTAGCCTTTCCAATAGGCTTTGGTGATAGCAATACTTCCTCGCATGAATTATATCTAACTTCAGATTTGATACACATGGTGGAAATGAGTGAAGGGTAACTCGAATCTCCGGTTGTCCCTCCTTTAGAGGAACTGATATTATTCTTGTAAATGAGAGAGCCAATATTTATAGGTTTCCTCATTTGAATACAATAGTAAGTGGCTTTCTCACGGTTTACTTCACTAAAATGATTCGTATGAAGAAGTCTAGCAGATATAAAATAATGACAGGCTTTCCAATGAACATTAAGCATTGGAAAAGAAAAGTTTACATTGTGTCCATTTTTGATCTTCTAAGCTCCACGCCCGTTAGTCAAAAAACCAATAATCTCATCAAACTCGGCATCAATCAGAGTAAACTTAAAATAAGAACAATCAGCAACATCAGGCAGAACAAAGATAGTGTTAATCCGAACAGGATTAAAATCAACTTTGCATTCTCTAAAAAACACCAAGTCATCTGATTCGTCAGGGAGGTTTGCATAAAACTCCTGAATAACTGAAAAGATAGCAACAGCGGTACAATAGCAGAAACTTTCCCACTACCGTGCCACAATCAGAGTCTCGACTAATCCTCCCGGATGAAGAAAATTACACTCTGCAATCAACTTATTTGATTGTAGATCTCCAAATCTTTCTTGTGCTTTCTCATTCACAAAACTATAACTATTAAAAATTGCTTTTCCTCTTCCTATTTTCTTTTTTGGGGACATGAATAATCTAAACAATTTTAATAAAATTTTCAATAAATTCCAATTATAACTTCATAAGCCTCCTACAAGAACATTCTAAGCAAAATAAGTATTCAACCATGGATTTCTCACTATTTTCATCAAATTTTCAAATTTTCATCCTAACTACGATGTGGAAGAAATCCATAGTGAAATGAGAAATTTTCTAAGCCAAAATATAAATATTACCCAAATAAGAAGAAATCCAAAGTTTGAAGTGCTAATTCCAAGATATTCAACCACAAATCCAAGCCATATGTGAGGTATTTGTGAAATATGGGAGGAAGAAGACGAACCAAGGAGAAAAATGGCGTGAACCAGCATTTTTCAGACATAAAACCGTAACTCGAGTGACTCGGCACTATAGCGCCCTGCCTCTCGGTTAAATGGCATTATAGCGCTAAGTTGCGGCATTATGCCACCAATGCTCAACAATACAAATTTTTGAATTTTTTGTCATTTTCCAATGAGCACAGCAACCAAAGATTAATGGATCCTAAATTGGTCGATTCAACAATATTTAATTTCACCATCTTTCTTTTTTCTTTCAAATTTTATCCAGTCTTCAATTGCAATAGTTTGAGAGTCTAAATCAAATCACTCAAGGCATTCCAACACTAAGTACTAACAACATAAACTTAACACGTTTTCCTATAATAGGCATAAGTTCAATACAATATATACATAACATCGCTTCAACAGCGATAAGCAAATACAACATAAAACATAAATTTATTATACTAGTTCACTTTACATTTAAAGTTGGCACACAACTACTTAACACTCAATATCAACAGATAATAATCCATCTAAGAGTATTTGTGAACAATAGTGTCACCCCCCTTTTCAACCTCCAAAAAGTTACGATATAACACATGGTAAAAAGGAGCGTGATGAAAATCCTGAGCCACTTTATTGTCAATCCACTTGTTGTTGCTATACATACTTACTTTATAATCTTGGAAACATGTCAAGTGATTGAATTGGAGTTTTATCTGCCACCCCAAGTGCTCGTACATATGATACATGTCTCCTAACTTGGAATGCAGATGAGATAACTCTTCTTTGATCTTCCTTACTTTGTCAGTAATTCTCTCCAAACTCAACGCTAGGAATCCGTTAAAATAAGTTTGGGAATCCTCAAGCACAAACTTATTGTCATTTGTACTTCAATTACTCTCCATAACTCTTACAGTAATGATTAACAAGGTTGTGATGATTCCTTCACTATTCTCTCACTCTAAATCACTTGGAATTGTAAAGAAGATGACTTCATTCACGTTCAAGGCACTTTTAATAGAGAAGAAGTGGGCAGAAACCAAAAATTGGGTAGTTTAGGGGACTTAATCGAACGGTGGCGCTATAGCGCCAGATCTGATGTCATGGCGTCAATCACCAAAATTTCGTAAATTAAATTTTCTTGTCTCCAAATCCTTTTACTCATTAAGTTAGTGTTTTGTGTCATATTAGTCATGTAAGACTCATTATAACATCATAAACAAAAATCATCAAACAAATCAATCAACACCGATAACTATGGGCTGCATTTCATAAAGCATTTGGTTTAACGTCGTAAATCTGAAATAACAAATAGTTTACTCAGGTTGACCCAACATCAGAACCTCTTCATGTAATGTTTCAATCGGTGTAAATTTAGTTTAAATATCCTTTCAGTTTTTGGTTCTTTAATATCCACAACACCATACGGATAGACTTTCATTATAATAAATGATCCGGACCACCCGGATTTACGTATTCCTAGAAATAATTTCAATCTTGTATTATAAAATAAAACTTTTTGTCTAGGCTGAAAGTCTTTTCTTACAATCATATGATCATGCCAGACTTTCATCTTTTCCTTACAAATTCTAGCATTCTCATAAGATTCATTTCTAATCTCTTCAGACTCATTTAATTACAATAATTGTTTCTCACCAGCATCTTTCAAATTATAATTAAACTCTTTAATAGCCCAACAAACTAATTCAATTAGCAAGTGACATGTGTTCCCATATATGAGCCTTTA
Organism: Papilionanthe hookeriana x Papilionanthe teres; assembly: GCA_022702705.1. Lineage (NCBI taxonomy): Eukaryota > Viridiplantae > Streptophyta > Magnoliopsida > Asparagales > Orchidaceae > Papilionanthe > Papilionanthe hookeriana x Papilionanthe teres. The sequence continues at coordinate 29,729,214 of CM040432.1, read as the reverse complement.
TGGTGACATTTCTATAGGAGTTTTGTAAGCAGTCCTATAGGCCCAAAATGCATTATCAAGTCTAGCAGACCAATTTGTCTTATTAGGATTTAAAGTCTTTTTCAATATTCTTTAACTTTCACGATTTTATACTTCTGCTAAACCACTAGTATAAGGGTGATAAGCTGTGGTAATTTGATGTTAGATCCCATATTTCCTCGTTAATGCTTCAATCCTAAGATTCTTGAACTGACTTCCCCATCTGTTATGATCATCGGCATTCCAAATCGCATGAAATTATTTTCTTTAAAAATTTTACAACACTTTGTGAATCACATTGCAGTAAAGCAATAACTTCAATCCATTTTGAAATATAATCCACAGCTAATAAAATATACATGTTTCTAGAAGATGGTACAAATGGTCTCATAAAATCTAAACCTCAAACATCAAAAATTTCAACTTCTAAAATAAAATTTAGGTGCATTTAATTTCACTTAAAAATATTGTCTACTCTCTAACATATATCACATGATTTTATATAAATATTAACATCCATAAATAATGTAGACTGATAAAATTCAGATTGTAAAACTTTAAATGCAGCTTTATTCACTCCAAAATGTTCCCCAAAATCAGATTCGTGACATTTCCTAATAATTTCCTGGGTTTCTTCAAAATGTATGCATCTTCGAATAATTTGATTCTTACAATTTTTATATAAATATGGGTCGTCCTAAATGTAATATTTTGCATCATGAATAAAATTTTTCTTTTGTTGGTATGTTAATTCGTAGAGTAAAGTGTTACAAAGTAAATAGTTAACTATATCAGCATGCCACGAAACATTTCATTCAGTAACTGCATATAATTGTTCATTAGGAAAATTTTTATTTATGTCATCATCAAAATTACCATAATTTTTCTGTTCTAACATCGATAAATGATCAGTGATTTAATTATCAATGCCCTTCTTATCTACTACATTAAAGTCAAATTCTTGCATTATAATTACTAATCTAATTAGTCTTAGTTTTGCATCATTCTTCAACATCAGATATTTAATAGCAGAATGATCAGTATGCACAATATATTTTGCTCCAATAAAATAAGGCTTGAATTTATCAAATGCATAAACTATAGCCAATAATTCCTTTTTAGTTGTGGTATAATTAATTTAAGCTTCATTAAGAGTTTTACTAGCATAGTATATAACTTTAAAGATTTTATCATATTTTTGTCCTAATACAGCCCTAATAACAAAATCACTAGCATTGCACATTAATTCAAACAGTTTTTTCCAATCAGGAGAAACAATAATAGGTGTAATGATTAATTTTTCATTTAATAAATTGAAGGTTTGAAGACATTCATCATTAAAATCAAAATTAGTGTCTTTTTCTAAAAGATGATAAAGACTTAGCAATTTTAGAAAAGTCTTTAATATAACATTTGTAGAAACCAACATGTCCCAGAAAACTTCAAACTCCTCTTATAGTAGTAGAAGGTGGTAATTCAACAATAATTTGAATTTTTGTTGGATCTACTTTCATGTCATTTTCAGGAATCTTGTCCAAACACAATACCTCCTACAACCATAAATTGACATTTTTTCAATTAAGAACTAGATTAGTTTCTTCGTAGCATCTTAGAACTTTTATTAGATGGTCTAAACAAAAATCAAAGAAAGTTCCAAAAACTAAGAAATCATCCATGAAAATTTCAATTCCTTTCTAAATTAAGTCGCAGAAAATAGACATCATCCACCTTCGAAAAGTTGCAGATGCATTGCGTAAACCAAAGAGCATTTTTCTAAAAACAAAAGTCTCATTAGGACAAGTAAATGTTATTTTCTCTTTATCTTCAGGAGCTATAGGTATTTGATGTTATCTGAAATATTCATCCATAAAATAGAAATAGCGGCGCCCAGCTAATCTATCCAACATTTAGTCTAAAAAATATAGAGTAAAGCGATCTTTACTAGTGGCTAGACTTAATTTTCTATAATCAATACAGATTCGCCACCTAGTGACTTGTCTTGTTGAAATTAATTCATTTTTGTTCATTCACAACTACAGTCACTCCTCATTTTTTAGGAACGCGTTGAATTGAACTGACTCGAGCACTATCAGAAATAGAATAAATAATTACAGCATCCAACCACATTAAAATTTCCTTTTTAACATCGTTCATGATAGGCTTCAATCTCCTTTGAGAATCAGCTCTAGGCTTATGATTATCTTCTATTAAAATTTTATGCATACAAATTGAAGGCTAATTCCTTTGAAATTAGCTAACGTTCATCCAAAGGCTCTCTTATAATTTCTTAATGCATCCATTAATTTCTCTTCTTGATCTTCAGTTAAATCTGAGGATGTTATAACAGGTAATATAGATGAATTCCCTAGAAGGCATACTTTAAATGAGTAGGGAGAACATTCATCTCAAGTTCAGGAGGTTTTTCAATATATGGAATAAGAGTTTTAATTTTCTCATTAACATCTAGAATTTCAAAATTTTCCTGAACATAATTTGAATCCTCAAAGTTATCTCGATTAATTTTTCCTGAAAATTATTATAATTTTTATCTTCATGTTCTTATTGTTTTATTTTTGCTTCACATTTTTTTCGAAAATGGTCACTAATTACATAATCAAGAGTCTTTATTTGTCACATTCATCATCTTTTTATTTTTCTAAATATTTCATAGATTTTAACACATTAATAATAACTTCCTAGTAATTAACTCTCATAGTTAACTCCCATTTTTGCATTATATCATAGCTCGTACAGTAGCAAGGAAATGTCTTCCTAAAATGATAGGTACTCCTTTATATTCCTCCATATCTAAAACAATAAAATCCACAGAAAAAATAAATTTATCAATATTCATCAATACATCTTATATAACTCCCTTCAGATATCTGATAGATCGATCAGCTAATTACAGATTTACATAAGTGGGAGAAATCTCTCCTAAACATAACTTTCAGAATATAGATAATGGCATGAGGTTAATGCTTGCTCCTAAATTACATAATGCTTTTCCGCAAAATATGTCTCTAATAATACATGAAATAGTGAAGCTACCAAGATCTTTAAGTTTTTTAGGGAGCTTTTTATGAATTATTGCACTGCATGCTTCACTTAGTGCAATAGTCTCATGTTCTACAAACTTCATCTTCTTAGTCAAAATCTCTCATGAACTTCATGTAACTAGGCATTTCTTTTAGTGCTTTGGCAAAAGGAATGTTGATTATTAACTTATTAAATATCTCCAGAAACTTGCCAAATTGTTGATCAAGCCTCTGTTGTCTAAGTCTATGAGAAAATGGTGGTAGTGGTCTTTCTAAATTAAACTTAAGTGGAGAGGTAGGTTTATCTTTCTCTTTAAGAATATTTTGGTCGTGTTCTTTAGTTTCTTCCCTCTCAACTTCAAGTTCATTTTGCACTACATCCTCCAATTTCTTACCACTTCTCAACTTGGCAGCTTTAACTTTTTCATTATTTTATCTTTAGAATTAACTTTAGTGCTACTAGGAAGTGTTCCCTGAGGCCTATTGCTAAGTGATTTAGCCATTTGTCCCAGTTGATTATCGATATTTCGTACAACAACTTTTAAACTTTGTAATTTATTCCCCATCTGTAACACCACTTCATCTAAAGAGAACTTATTTTCTTTCATTTGTTGGTTATTATTAAATCCACGAGGAGAAGAAGATATATAGTTAGAGTTACCCTGGTTGTTCCAGTTTCTCAATGAGTTCACTTGGTTATTCCCCCATTGCTAATTTCCACCACTAGAATTATTATTTCAGCTAAAGTTAGGGTTGTTTTTACAACTTGGGTTGTAATAGATAAAATATGGGTTAGTGGGTCTATTATTAATAGCATTTAAAGACTCGTATAATTGTTGAGAATCAATCATTTGACCTAATGAATTTTCTTCAATCACACTAGCTGTTTGAGAAAAATTCATTCTAAATTGATATAACTTCCTAGATATTGCAGCAACTTGAGATGTTATCATTGAAATTGCATCATTATCATGAATACTGGCTACTTTCTTAGGATTTTCCCTTTCAGATGGTCATTGAATTTTGTTAGTAGTCATTCCTCTATTAATTTGTAAGCTTCATCAAATGATTTTGACATTAATGAACCTCAAGCAGTAGCATCTATAATAGATCTAAGGGATTCTACTAACACATTATAAAATGTTTGAATAATTAACCAATCTGGCAAAGTATGATATGGACACTTCTTGATGAGTTATTTAAATCATTCCCAAGCTTCGTAGATTGACTCACCTTCATACTGAGTAAAAGATGTAATATCATTTCTAAGTTTATCAGTTTTTTAAGGTAGAAATAATAGCCAAGAATTTATGTGTTAAATCTCCCCAAGTTCTAATAGATTCATGTGCTATTAAGTTTAACCACATCTTAGCATTACCCCTTAAATAAAAATTAAAATGTCTAAGTCTAACAACGTCGTTTGATATGCTGACATACTTAAAATGTAGCACATAGTTCCAGAAAACTTGCAAGATGTAAATTTGGATCCTCAGATGATGTTCCTCCAAACTGATCGTTTCGTACCATTTATATAATTGCAGGTTTAAGTTCAACTGAGTTAATCGCTACAACAGAGGTTTGTATACTTAAGTGAATTACATTTGTTGTAGGGTTAGCATAGTCTCTCGAAGATCTTTGTATGTTATGATGTTCATTCTCAGCAGTTTGATTATCAATGTTATTTTGTGACGTGTTTACCCTTTCTTATAATTTGTGATGTTCTTTTTATTTTCTAATATTTATTATCGTTTCCTCTAACTCAGAATCGTAAGGGACTAAACTTTCATATCCCGAACTTCGCATACAAAATTTAAAATTCAGAAAAATAAAAAATACCCTTAAAAACAATTTTTTTTATTTTCGGTTTTTTCATTTTTTTTGGTAATTTTCATATATTTTTTTAATATGCAAGCAAATATTAATATAAAAATATAAGTCTAAAATTCAAATAAAAATTTCTAATTCAAAGAAAAGTCTGTCGCTCTCCCCAGCAACGGCGCAAAAAACTTTATCTGACCTGCAATTATGCAGACATTTATATTCCAAAAGATGACCAAAATTTTGACTTGATTTATATTTTAGCAGCTAGTGTGAATAAATAAAATGATTTAAGGATATATAATAAGCTTTCACACTAGAGGTACTATGCAAGTATACGTATCGTTTCAAGTAATAAAATGTTTTCTTTAAAAAACAAGTATCGATCTCATAGAGATGACTGTAACTATTTATAATGACTTGATGATATTTTTATTTAAAATGCAGACAATAATATAGTAAAATACGATAGCAAATTTAGGTTACTAAATTCCTACAAATTCCAATTCTAAGCAAAGTTTAAATGTAGAAATTATAAACTAATGTAGAAAAGTTCAAATTATGTAAAGAATTTTTCTCCTTGCAATTAATTCAGAATCAGTGTTGGAATCAAAAGTTTAAAAGTTAAATGTTGTATTGTGACAAATAAAAGTATAACTGTTTATTTACCATCTCCCGAGTGTATAATGAACATTAATTAATCTAAAATAAATTTCAGCTTGTGTGGTAGTAGTGAGTAGATTCTGGTCTGCCACTTCCAGATTACCCACTAGGCCCCTCTATTGAACCTACCAGGGACCCTTATTTCTTACTATAGACCAAACTGGTAAAGAATCTAGCTTGTCACACTAGAATCACCATTCTACGTTCATCAAAATTTATCTCTCTATCTATTTGCACTCTCCTTAGATTGTGGTTCTCCTACTCGTAAGGTTAGTGTGGTACTCACTAGTTGAGTGAAACCATAGCCCTCTAAGGTTATTATGTTTCACAATAAATTTTAACAACACAAATGGCCAATTTGCAAGATAAATGAATAACCGGTGAAAATATCATCACAATTTATGGAATAAAAAAAGTTATAAACAAATTAAATCCTCCGCATGATTACTTATTACAAGAAGAAAGAAAAGAAAACTACTCAGAACTCATGAGGATAACACAAGAAGTCAAGTCTTATTAACAAAAACTTGAATACAAATACAAGTACTTATCTTAGACACTCCATAAGCAATTCTTGAAGTTCCTTTTAGGATATCTCCAAACTCTTCTTACACAATCAAGTACTCTCCTCTCTTACACAAAATCTCACCCTAATAATTCACGCACCCTTTAGAGGCCCCTTTTTCGACTAGCCAATGGCCGAATTTTATAAAGCTCTGAAAATAACTAAGAGCCACTTCAAGCACCTCTTCAAAACCGCTTCTAGCGCTATAACGCCCTATAATGTCGATTACATCGAGAATCTAGCGCTATGGCACCAGCTTTGGTGCGATAACGTCAGATCATGTGGTACCATTTTTGCTCCATTTTAATCTCATTTCGCTTTATTTTCTCTAAAACTTCATTTCCTGAAACTAAAAAAATGTAAAATACCATCCACTAAAGTGCAATATCATATAAAATAGGCATTAAATGCATATAAAAAGGTAGTCAATTCTTAGGCATGTCAGATACTTCTAATTTCGTACTTTGTGACTACTACAGAAACCATGATAGCTTCAGATCTGTCTCCTTCAAAGAATGTAGGTACGATGTCAGCGACATGTACTAGTTTCTCTGGAGTGAGCTCATTGTTAGTGTCCTCTACATGTGTCTTTCCTTCCCTTCGGGTGTTGGTTTATGGGCCTATAAACTCCTTTAACTTTTCTTCCTTTATTAATTCTTCAATTAGGTCTCGGAGGTGCTAGAATTCCTTTGTATCATAACTGTGGTCCTAATGATAGGCACAAAGTTTCTGCATTCATGCAAAATGGCATCATGAAGAAATCTTTATTTTGGATGGCCCTGTCGATCTTGGCCATTGATACCCTCAAATATGTAACTTTGACAGAAGGGAACCGATTCGGTTTTTATCTCCTCTCAAACCTTCTGACTAGTCTTTTGTCAATATTTTCCTACTATCGTTGTTGGAAGAAGTTATCAAAAGGGTTTTGGAAGTTCTTGCCAAAGTAATGCCCTAAGCTCAAGTGAGCTTAGCGGGACGGGCTTTGAAACTTCCCTGTAAGCTCCTGTGGTCTACAGGAGCCAGGCTGGGAGTTATATTCCTCAACAGAGATGTGATTATTTGAGAGCTCCAGGAGATCGACCAAAATTCTTTATTTTTTGTAACCCAAGTGCATACGTGAATGGACCTTAGTGCAGGACTTGAGCCAAGGTTGCTTGGGCAACGACAGGTTATATGTATCAAACATCCAACATCTCCTGCCGGAATCGTGTGATGAAGCTTTTAAGGCTCTCTGTAGGGTTCAAATGGATCTTCAGAAGAGCTCGAGGGTTCTTTAGAGCCTTTTGCATGTTAGAGAATCAGGCTATAAACATGAGTTTGAACTCCCTAAAAGAGATGATAATGCCCGTAGACAGGTCATTGAATTAATGCAATATCGATTCTTTCAATATCATAAAGAACAAACAACATCTAAGGGTGATGTTTATCCTTAATAGGCATATAATTGACTCAAAAGATGATATATGGTCACCAGGATCTGACTTCCCTTTATAAGGTTCCATGGAAGAGATCTTAAACTTTCTTGGTGCCTTTGCTTCAGCAATCTTTTTTGAGAACACATTCTCCAACGGTCTCTGTTTTCTTCTCCTTTTCATCAAAGGATACGAAAGGTTCCTGCTTCGAGATGTAGGTTTCGTCCCTTTCTTCCTCTTCTTCAAATCTCAAACCAAGGACACGTCTAGGTTTTGTCCTCGGTAGATCCGACCGAGGAGACTCTTATCTTGATGGTTCACAGCTTGATGTTCCTTATCCAGTTATGACTGGTGCTGATCCTGTATGAGCCCTGGGCTGATCTTTAGAACGTATCTAGAGGCTTCTAGCTTTAAATCATGTATAGCTTTCAATACAAATTCCCTGAGCTCATTAATATATTGCGACACAAACTCTCTAGTAAAATCCATCATTTTTTATTTGATCATTCTTACATTGGAAGGACCCTACACTCACAGCATCTTTTAGGATGTTGAATTCTTTTAAGATGTAGGGTATTGTATTGTTCATGAGTTCATACAACCTGATAAAAATCATGCATTTAGGAGGAAAGTGTAAAGAAAAGTGAAGGATCACTACTTCTCCTACAACGAGAGAGAGGGAGAGAGTAAAATCTCTTTGGGGGTCCTTGAAAGAGGAAGAAGCTCCTCTATAGAGCTCTTATCACCTCCTTTAGACATGAGAGAAAAGAAATCTAAAATTACATTTTGTATGATAAAACTGCTATTTGTATTATCTTGGTGAAAAGATTGAGATGTGGATATTGGGTCGCACCATAAGTGAGAATTGACACATATACTTGTGTGTAATGATGGTATTTCCCAGTAATTCGGATTAATTCGACCACATTAGCAGGTGAGCTTAGTATGACCACTTCGGCAGGTGGCTCGATTCGAAAATAACTAGATCTTCGAATATGGGACATTATGGCTCATAAGTGTAAAAATAGAAACTAAATAATAATAATAGCAATAAATAAATAAATATAATATAACATATTAATGAATAAATAAAAAGGACCTTTGGGAAGAGACATATTGCTATCGTTCAATGGTCTCTTTATTTGCACCATCACATGAGTGAGGAGACAACAGAGAGATCATAAGAGGGCTAGCGACATATATAATGGAAGAAGTCGAAGGAGTAAGATGGTTCGTGTGGTTTTCTTCGTCGTGTGATACTCAAGCGACAATGAAGAGGAAGGAAGAAGGATCGACTTTGTGTGCTGCTACCATTCTCGCGTGCGGCGGAAGACGAAGTCGACGGAGGGGAAGAAAAAGGGTGCGAGCGGCTCAAGATCGAACAGAGAGCTGAAGCTCGTGCCCTACTTGTGAAGTTTAATAGGTGTCAGAGTTGTCGATTCGTGCTTAGGAGAAGAACGATGGAGATGCAATCTGTGTTGCTCGCGTGCAGGAAGAAGAGGAAGGGGAATCGAAGTCACGAAGAAGAAGAAAAGGAGGCGGAGCTCGCGTGCTTGAGCTTAAAGAAAGCGATCATGAGGTTAGGGTTATAAGACTGAATCTTAATGTAAGTCATTTGAATCATTTAAGGATTGTATCAATTTTTATTTATTAAACAGGTCATGATATTAACAACTAAAATTTATGAATTTAAATCAGGTATTGTAGTGGAAGATTGTGAGGGAAGGGGAAGAGTTAGACAACCAAAGGATTAAAGTTAACTAATGTTATTACATTTATTTAGCTTGTGTGGTGTGATGAATCTGGTAACTCCTTAGAATTTGAGGAACGCAAAAAATCCTAAAGTTAAAAGAGAATAGCATGTTACTAATTCTTTTATATTTAAATAAGATTTTCTTAAGGATGTAATTCGTATAGTTATATGCACTTTAATTGATTTAATTGTTAGTTAAAAGAAGCAAAGTGAAGAGAAAAAATATTTCAGAATTTCTGGTAAGTTGAGGTGAGTGATTATTTTCTTCTATGTATTAATTTAATGTTTTAGTAAATGAATAATTGCTTTATGAAATGGTTTAGAATAAGTTATTAAGTTATACATTCCATATTGAAAGTCTGAAATGTCACAAGAGATGGGAGGAAAATAACTTTCATATGAAGTTACATTTTAAAGAATTTTAATTGATATTAAATGAAAGATAAACATCTAAGTCATACAGATTTCCCCCCCAGATGATACTAGCAAGTGATGCAATATACCCATGCACGTTAAAGAAAATAGTAAGTGTATACTTTCGGGTACAATTTTGAGGGTGTCTTCGGACACATTTTTAGGATATCTTCGGGTACATTTTGAGGATACCGTCAGGTATAACAGTAATTCTATTATAACTTGTAAAAATGTTAAAAATGGTAAATACTTAAGTGAAATGGAAAGAGAGAGTTAAAATTTTAATAAAAAGAACTACATTTTTTTTGTTATTCATGCATAGCATAGCATAAATTTAATGCATATTAAATTATAATTACTCACTAAGTTATACTTATAGTTGCAATTAATATTTTCTGTCATACGAAAAAAAGATTTAAGTTGATATGTCTAGTAGAAAAGACATGGTTTAAAGGAGAAAGACTATAGTTGATAGATACTAGTTATCATATGTTTGAAGTTTTTGTTTATTGTTTCTTTTATTTACTGTTAGAGATATGGTTTACAAATGATGATATTTTGGAAGTTTAATTTTGTTGTATTTGTGGATTAGTGGCTTTTTTATATTATACAAGTTTTAAAAATGTGGATAGTTAAATGTTAAAATTATTCGACCGTAGTACCCGCCTTAGCTAATTCCAAGTATTAGGTCGGGTCGTGACAATAAGGCTCTTTATGAAGTATCCCTGAAAAAGTCTTATAAGGTTATATTTTTATATTTGGGTATACAAAATGTATAAACTAGTCAAACAACAAGAAAACAAAAGTAAAGATTTAACTCAAGTAAAGCGTAGGTGAGTGAGTTATTTTGATAAATTTTTCAATGAAGTTCTGAAAATACGATCGACCTTAATAAACTTAATATCATTAATAATAATAATAAATTCACATTTACTATTACATTAGTAAAAAAGAAGTTAAAGAGATGTTAAAGAACACAAAGGTTGGGAAGTCTGTAGGACATTATGCTATCTCAATTGAAATGTGGAAATATTTAAGAGATTTTGGAGTTCTTGGCTCACTAAACTCTTTAATACTTTTTAAAAACTAAAAAGATTCCTAATGAGTGGAGGAAGAATATTTTGGTCCTATTTTTAAGAATAAAAGGGATGCACAAGAGTGTGCAAATTATAAAGAAATAAAGTTGATGTGTCATACTTTAAAATTATGGGAGAGGGTAATTAAATTTAGGTTAAGACGTATTACAAAGATTTCTCATAATCAATTTGGATTTATGTCAGGCAGATTTATAATGGAAGCTATACATTTATTGAGAGGTTTGATGGAGAAGTACAGAGAGAATAAGAATGATCTATATATGATTTTTATTGATTTAGAAAAGCTTACGATAAAGATCCAAGAGATATCCTTTGAAGAGTTCTAGAAAAGAAATGTGTTTATATGAATTACATTCAAGTCATTAAAAATATGTATATTCGAGTTGTTACTTGTGCTCGGACAGGGGATGATTGACCAAATAATTTCTTATTTTAGTTGGATTACATCGGGGATCAGCTTTAAGCCCATATCTTTTTACATTAGTTATGGTTGCTCTTACTAGAAATTTACAGGAGGATGTACCATGGTGTATGCTTTTCGTTGATGGTATCCTTCTTGTGGATACGACTAAAGAAAAAGTTCAGGAAAAACTTGAATTATAGAGGTCAACATTAGAGTCTAAAGACCTTCGTTTGTGTAGAACTAAAACTGAATACATGGAATGTAATTTTAGTAGTAGCAGCTCTAGTGACAAAGTTGTAACTATGGATTTTCAAATAATTAAAAGGTGTGAACGCTTTAAATATCTCGGGTCTAATGTTCAAAGTGATGGTGATATAGATGATGATAGAATTCAAGTTGGTTGGTTGAAGTGGAGGAATGCCTCGGGCATATTGTATGATAGAAAAGTATCGCTTATACTAAAAAGAAAAGTTTATAGGATGGTGGTGAGACCTACAATGCTCTCTGGCGTTGAATGTTGGCCATTAAAAGAGAAGCTAAAACTCAGTTAAGTGTTGCCGAAATGAGAATGCTTAGCTAGATGAGTGGCTTTACACTTATAGACAAAATGTGAAATGAATATATTTGTAGGGTTGGTGTAGCTTCAGTGGTGGATAAAATTAAAAAGACTTGTCTTAGATGATTTGGTCACATTAAACGTCGACCATCTGATGATCTGGTTAGGATAGTAGATGTTTTAGATTTGACTTATGTTAAGAAAGACAAAGGCAGCCCTAGAAAGACTTGGGCATATTGTATAAAAAGTAATCTTAATTTATTAGAACTTATGTTAAGAAAGACAAACGCAGACCTAAAAAGGCTTGGGCATATTGTACGAAAAGTAATCTTAATTTATTAGAACTAAATGAAAATAAGACACTCAATAGAAAACAATGGAGAAAAAGATTCATAAGCTGACCTCACTTAGTGGGATAAAGACTTGTTGTTGTGGGTATACAAAATCATACAAAAATATCACTAATATTAATTTTCCCATATATTCTGAGGTAACTAAAATGCTATATGGGTAAATATCGAAATTGGAGTAGCATATATTAATACACGAGAATTGGACGGTAGGCATGCAAATCCCTTTGTTTCAACTAGCGCACGACTGAGATAATGAATTTTTTTATGACTAAAATACATGTATCTACAAAAAATAGCAAGCATTCAAATTTCTGGATATGCGTGCAATAAGGTCATCATAATAGCACGATATGATAAAGCAAAAGGAATGTGCACATTGTGACATGACCTGAATCATCATTCTTTTACAGGAGTATAAAACAAGTTGTAAGCCTCAATTACTTCCATATGCCATAGAGATTCGCGGTCAGGATAAAGCGAGAGATTAACCATCTTGTGGACCTGCATTTAAATTAAGATTTTTATTTTTATTTTTTTTGAATGAATGGGGAAATGAAAAGACAAAAAAAAAGGGGGGGCATTTAGATACATACCACCCAATTCTTTTGTTTTTACATATCAAATACCTAAACATTATTTTTTTCTCATTTATACCAACCAGATTTTTTATTTCACATCAAAAAAATCATTATTTTAACATTTTTTAATAATATACACTTTTTATGCATAAGTAAGGTAGCATATAGATAAAAATTGAAGTTTAGGTGTTGGTTCTTATGATTTACATTTCTAACCCCTAAACTTCAATTATAACATTTATACCATCCAAATCTTTCATATCATATAAAAAATACCACAATTTTAACTTTTGAAAAGTGGGACACATTTTCATGAATAGGGAAGGTGGTATTGTATGTTAAAAAATGGACTTTACGTGTTAGATATGTATAAAATAATTGAATGGAATGCATGTAAATCCTCCAAAAAAAAATTGAATTTACAGGAGTGATTTAAATTCACCCATGCCTTTTATCACACTAAGCGAACTCGACTACATAAATCTTTTTTCTCCATTGTGCCCTAGTGATTGTCGTACTTTCATTTAATTCTAATAAATTAAGATCATTTTTTATGCAACAGGCCCAAATCTTTTTAGATCTATCTCTACCTTTCTTAGCATAAGTCAAATCTAAAACATCTACACTCCTATCAAGGTCATTAGATGGTTGACATTTAATGCGACCAAACTATCTAAGGTGTCTCTCTCTAATCTCCGCCACTGAGCTACTCCAACCATTTCATGGATATATTCATTTTGCATTTTGTCCCTCAATGTAAAGCTACTCATCCAACGGAGCTTCTCATCTCAGCAACACTTAATTTTATGCTACTCTTTTACAGGGCAATGTTCTATGTCATAAAACATTGCACGTCTCACCACCATCTTATAAAAATTTCCTTTAAGCCTAAGCGGCACTTTTCTATCATACAAATAGCCCGGTGCATTTCTTTCACTTCAACCATCCAACTTGAATTATACTAATCACAGAACCATCTATATTATCATCATTTTGAGAACAATAGACCAGAGATAACTAAAACATTCACTATAATTAATGACCAGATCACATATTATTATAACCCTATAATTAAGTCTAATATTACTAAAATTACAATCATAATATTAATTTTAAATCAGCTTAAATGAATCTAAAATTGACGTCAATAATTCAAATTTTTCATAAACCGATCAAAATTCAACGAGCAGTATCGATGTCAGTGACGGTGAAACTAGCCTCTAGCATCATCCTCAACAGTGCTCTATTTCCCCGCGACCACCTCCATGTAATATTTCCAGTGTCCATGGCGACTGCTCTTTCGACCTTATGGGCACTCGCCGGTCTGCTCGATGCCATAGAGTCGAGTGGAAGTGTCGCGACTGCAGCGACAGTACTACAGGGTGAAAGTTGGAATTTTGGTGGCTGACGATGGAGAGGGTGGAGCTGTTGTTTGAAGCGGTGAGGGCTTATGATGTTGCAGAAGGGAAGAAAACATGGTTGGATAAAGCTACCACGTCAGCAACGCGGGCGAAGGTGGAGAAATGGCGATAACAAAGGGGAGGAGAAAAAGAATTAGAGGGATGGGAAGGCGGTCGCATATCTAATGCCTAAACTTTATTTTTTACATTTATATAACTCAAATCGTTAATATCATATGAAAAATACCACTTTTTTACTTTTAAAAAGGGATTTTTAGTCTTGCCCAATTTGTTAGATAGTCAACCTTAGCATTTAGAAATTTTAGATCTTTTGCTATTATAATGTGCGCGTAAATTTTTTAAATTTTTCCTAAGGTATATTATGTGAATGTGGTTTTCTCTTCAAAATTTGTTTTAATTTTTTTTCTTTTTTAATATGTTAAGTGATATGAACACAGTAATTGTTTTGGTCATACTAATTTGCATCATTTGGATGTTGAACGAATTTATAATCGTTCAATTTTTGAGTTCATATGTTTATAAAATTATCAATGTCGATCATAAACCCAGATGAAAAAAATTGAGAGAATTTTTGAAAAATATATATTTTATGCCCCTTCTTAAAAAAATTTATGGCTCCAACACTGGGAAGGATATCATCAGCGAAAAACACAATGTACATGCTCTTTACATCCTCAATCATATTATACGAGTAAGCAAAGAATGTTTACAAGTGTTACTTATATTCTTTTAAAGAAAATCCTAAATCAAATTGTGCATGCCTCACTAGAACTGAAGTGAGATACAAATTGAGGTGAGCCTCGTACTATATGAGGTGTAAGCCTCGTAGAAAATTCTTCAAGAGAATGTTGAGATGGGCCTCATATTGCTCAATTTTAAACAATGGTTTCACCATTGAGAATTTGCACTGATCTTAATAAGAATTGTCTTCTATGACAACTGCACTTCTTCACCGTTAAAAGACCTCCTTTAAAAAGGAGGTAGCATTATGGCTTGTACAATGAGGGTTTGTTAATCGCCACCTGATGAAGGATTTTGATTATCACGACTGTAGCTTGCCATCCACGCTGTCTGATACTTTGAACTACACGGCTGATGGACAGCACCCTTTCGTCGATGACTTCTTCATTGGTGTTGAAACGATTCAATTATTTTTGTCCTCTTTTTAGTTGAGGAAAATGGACTATCCATGAATCATTGAATCTAGAATTTAAAGTTAAAAATTTACTCTTTTTAATGAAACCATGATTAGAAACTTGGTTATTTTTTTCTTTTAGCTAAAATTCATATTAGATGTTTTAAAATAAGTAGTTGATCAAAACTTCAAATTCCCTCTCAAAACTTGTATGTTTTGTTGCATGTGAATTCTTTGAGCACTTGCTAGGTCTTGAACATAATTTTTGTATTTGAGTCTCCTTGTACCAGCAGGAGGCATGAATTATTTACTCGATGATTTCTACACTTTTTCTCTCTACTAATTTTCTTAATGATTGGTCTATGTACATAATTGAAATTTGATTGCTACTTATTAAAAGGCAAATAAATATTATGTCTCAGCACAGTATAATTTTTCAACACACAGATAAAGATGTAACAGAACCAATTTTTTAAGTAGAAAAATCCTGGGAAGAAAAAAAACTATGAGGCCTAGCACAATCAAAATAATTCACTATGAAATTGAAAGGATAGATGTTCGCTCTTCTACTGAATTAGAGAAATGGATTATAAAAATTGACAATCACAACATATAATAATAGTATGGCTACAGCAATCATGATTGGGCTACAAGAACTATAGTTGGTAGCTACAATATTAATAGGTGGCTATAAAGTTCATAATTTGTCGTTATAACGGTCATAATTAGCTACATAAGCTATAGTTGATGTCTACAACAATCGTAGTTAACTGCAGAATACGTTATTAGAGGCTATGACTATTATAACCATAGCTAGCTACAAAAATCATAATTGCATAAAGAGCTCATAATTAGAGGTTATAATAGTCATAGTAGAATTACCAAAGTCGTAGTTAGAGGCTATAACAGTTGTAGTTTGCTCCAAAGCTATAATTGGTGGTTATAACAATAGAAGTTGGCTATAAGTCATAGTTTGAAGCTTTGACAATCATAATTGAGAGTTACAACAAGAGTAGATGATTGCAGGAGCTTTAGTGGGTGGTTATAATAGTCGTATTTCAAGGCTATAACAGTCGTACTTGACTGCAACAATTGTTGGTGGTGGTTGACAATAGTTGGAGGCCGACAACAAAACCTGATGGTTGGTCAAGATCTCAGACGACTGGCGACAACAGTCGAGACTTCACGAGTAGTAGTCATCCTTATTATATCTTCAACGTAACGATTTGCTTTCCCTGATTTTATCTTCTCAATTATATTAATGTTCTTTTGTTCCTCTTACTCATCTTAAATCTCAATCATTTTCCTCTTATTTAGTTAATGTAGATATTTATTAAATATTAAAATAAGCACTAAGTTAATAGTAACAACTTAATTACAACCTCAATCATACTATATGAGTAAGCAAAGAATGTTTTTAAGTGTTATTTTACTTATATTTATTTTAATGAAAATCCTAGATCTAATTGTGCATGCCTCACTAGACTGAGGTGAGAGGCCAATTGAGCCGAGCCTCATACTATGTGAGGCATAAGCCTCATTGCAAATTCTTCAAAAAAATGTTGATACGGACCTCATATTGCTCAATTTTAAACAATGGTTTCACCATCGAGAATTTATGCATATCTTAATAAGAACCGTCTTCTATAACAAGTGCACTACTTCATCGTTAAAGATTTCTTTTAAAAAGGACGTATCATTATGGCTTGTACAATAAGGGTTTGTTAATCGCCACCTGATGAAGGATTTTGATTATTAGGACCGTAGCTTAAAATCCACGTTGTCTGACTCTTTGAACTATACAGCTGATGGGCAGCACCATTTGAGCGGTAGGTGGGATGTGGTAGGTGGGCGGTAGGTGGGAAGTTAGGTGAGCTGCAGGTGGGATTCTTAATTAGAAAGCTAATTAAATCACGATGGATCGGGTCTCCACATTACCCAACAATTCTCTCACTTGGAGACTGGGACACTGACTGCATCACCTACTGGCTGCATCATCTACTAACTGTACCGTCTTTTTCCTCAAACACGATATCCTCCACACCTGCAACTCAAAGCCCTTGTCTTCATGCCAGAAGACCAGCTGAAGTCGAGCACAACTTCAGCTTCTCACGAGTAACACCTCAGTTGACATATCACCGTCAACGTAACTTTGTACCACCAAGCTCTTTCCTGGGTTACTTCTGTATCTGCTTACAACTCCCACTGCATGAGCACTATCCTGCTCCTGCTGAAAGCCCTTTCAACAAGTCCAGTCTTATACCTCTTACTGCCATCAAGCGTAGTCTTCAACCGATACACCCACTTGTTGTGTAATGTCTTCTCAAAACCCTTGTCTTCGTGTCAGAAGATCAGTTGAAGTCGAGCATAACTTCAACTTCTCACGAGTAACACCTCAGTTGACATATCACCGTCAACGTAACTTTGTACCACCAAGCTTTTTCCTGGGTTACTCCTGTATCTGCTTACAACTCCCATTGCATGAGCACTATCCTGCCCCTGCTGAAAGCCCTTTCAACAAGTCCAGCTTTATACCTCTTACTGACATCAAGCGCAGTCTTCATCCGATACACCCACTTGTAGTGCAATGTCTTCTTCCTTGGTGGAATTTCTGTCTGCTCCCAATTTTTATTCCCTGACAGGGAATCCGTCTCCTCCTTCTTGGTCAGCTCCCACTTGCTCGAATTCTCATCTTGCAATATTTCTTCATAGTTCTGTGGTTCTTTACAATTTGTCTGTACAATGTCCGGTTTTCCTGCCTTTGGTGCTCTACCACTTTTTAAGAAATTGACCTTCTTCTGCTTCCCTACAATGCACCTCTGACTCATGTATCTAAGCCTGCAGTGTCGCAGATCTCTCGTGCTCTCTACAACTGTAGTAGCAACAGTGTTGAGTAAATCAATAGTCATATATAGTGTGTCAGTTTTCTTACCCAAGCCAGAACTAATGCTCATTTGGTAACCTTCCAGGTGCTATCTGAGAACACTACTGAATCACCACCCTCATTGAGCTACCCAACTGAGATGAGGTTTTTCTTCAACTCAGGAACGTGTCTGACCTTTTGCAAAGTCCATTTGCTCTTGTTAGGGAGTGCAATATCAATGTCTCTCATCTCCACCACGTCCAGAACATTTTCATTAGCCAGATATACCTTCCCAAAGTCACATGCAATATAATTTCGCATCATCTCCTAGTGGGAAGATGTATGGAAGGAAGCTCATGAATCCAGTATCCAATCATCAACAGAACTGTGAACTGTCAGCAATAGTGCATCATGTATTTCTTCAGTAACAACATTAGCGCCATCATTTTCCTTCTTAGGATTTCTGCAGTTCTTTTTTATGTGGCCAGCCTTGCCACAATTCCAGCAGGTTATCTGCTGACCAGACTTTGATTTTGATATTCCTCTGTTTGAGTTCCTGTCATGTGATCTCCCTCTGGAATCAAAAATCAGTCTCTAACTCGAACCCGATGTCTCACCAGAATCTTTCCTGCGCACCTCTTTAGCCAAAATCAAATCACGAATATCATCATATTTTGGTTTAAATTTACTTGCAGAACTGCTAATTGGCATCCTCATGACTTTCAAGCTATTTGACAATAAAGCCAACAATATCAGCGCACGTATCTCATCATCAAAATCAATTTCAACAGACGACAATTGATTTGTGATAGTGTTGAAATCATTCAAGTTTGGAGCAACAGATACACATTCCGTCATCTTCAAGTTAAATAAATTTTTCATTAAGTGCACATTATTATTCGCTGATGACTTTTCATACATACTTAATAAAGTCGCCATGAGATCTGCAGTAGTCCTCTCTTTGATGACGTTGTGGGCAACCGATATCGACAGAGTTAATCGTATAACCCCCAGAACCTGTCGATCCAACAGATTCCATTCCGCATCTCCATCATTTTCGGTCGCTTTCATAGTAACGGAAGATGAAGTTTCTTCTCATCGAGATAGTCTTCTATCTGCATCCTCCAGTAAGTAAAATCTGTGTCATTGAACTTCTCGATCCTCGATGTCATCACTTCGTCTCCGTTCATCGTTCTTTCTTAGATCCAAACTCAACGCTCTGATACCAGTTGTAAAAAACAACGACAAAAAAACGAAAAATGAAATAAGAAAAAAGTTGCACGCAAAAAAAAATACACCAGAGCGACACAGATTTATGTGGTTCGGCAAATTTTCCTACGTCCACGGAGCTGCAGAGAATTTTATTTATTACTTCGATGAATTACACCGTCGAACGCCTCGACGTTTACAAGAAAATCTCTATTTTCTTCTCTCTATTCCTCTCTTTCTCTCTTCCTCTCTTTCTCTCTTAGAGGACTTGGCTTGGCCCTTGCTTAGCCCTTGGTTGGCTTTGGCTTGGCTCTTCACTTGGCTTGACTTTATCTTTAACCAAATGAGGTTATTTATAGAAAACAAAAGAGCGGTAAGTGAGAGGTAGGTGAGCGGTAGGTGGCATGTGGTAGGTGGGAAAGTAGGTGAGCGGTAGGCGGGATTCTTAATTAGGAAGCTAATTAAATCGCGGTGGACCGGGTCTTTACGTTACCCAACAAGAACTACAATGTTTTATGGCGCAGAACCTTGGCCTATAAAAAAGAAGCATAAAACTAAGATAAACTTTGCTAAGAATAGAATGCTTATGTGGATGAATGGCTTGACTCTCAAAGAGAAAATGTAAAACGAATATATACGTTAAAGAGTTGGTGTAGCTCTAGTGGTAGACAAGATTAGATAAGAGTCGTCGTAGATGGTTTGGTCACATTAAACGTCGACCAGCTGATGATTCTATTAGGAGAGTAGATATTTTAGACTCAACTTATGATTAGAAAGGTAGATGTAGACCTAAAAGGACTTGGGCATGTTGTATAAAAAATGCTTTAATTTATTAGAATTAAATGAAAATATGACGCTCAATAGGACACAATGGAGAAAAAGGATTCATGTAGTTGATCCCACTTAGTGGGATAAAAGCTTGTTATTGTTGTTGTAGTTGTATTATGCTAAATATGCAATAATGAACCTTATATCCTAAGGTGTCCTATATTACCTTCCCTAGATGCATATATGAAGATTGGTAACTATATAGAGTATTAAGAGATTACCCAACTATATCAAATACGATTCTCTTCAGTTATAAAGTGTTGGACTCATATCATAACATAAAAGAATAATTTTGGTTGCAAAGTCTCCAACTAATACCACTAATTCCAAGGACATTATTACTCAATCTCAATGGGCATAGTTACAACAAGTATGACTTGAGGACAACCTAATAGAATGTGCTTGCCAATTACCTTAGAGTAGTAGCAGCTATGGAAGTTCCATTCAAAGTTAATGCTAATAGGGTTAGCTCTTCAGTCATTCAACTTGAATTGAGGGGATGAACTTGAAGCGGACCAAAACTCATAAACAAGTTCACCCAACCATGGCTCATAGTCAAACAAACATGGCCTTCACCACCTAAGAGCATCATAGAAAGAATCTAGAAGAGTGTTGACTCTCATCAATCAATAGCGTCAGAATGGATTAAACAGTTATGACCCTAGTTACCATGATATCATTATCCTAAATTAAACCACCATCAACATGACAAATAGACTTTAATAAATAACTTATCATCCAAGAAAAGCAAGAAAGAGAAACATCTAGCAAGTCATTTTTGTAGACAATACAAAATAAGAAATATACCAAAACAATAACTTCTAGTCATTAAGAAATTGAGGATACATTGATACTAGCTCTTCTCTAATTAAATTGGATAGTCTCCCCTATATTATGATGATTAAATCTCCCAATTAGGCATTGTCAGACAATTAAAGCTTTTCAAGTGTGTCGTTCTATCATTCCAAATAAAAAACATAAAAAAAATATATATATCAAATTATACAAAGTAGCAGGATCTATGTTGCCTAATGCCTCCATTGTAACCTCTTCAACGAGCTCAGCCCCGAAGAAAAACTATGTTAAGATTATCAGCCACGGAAAACGTGGACAATTAAAACGCTCGATTGCATTTATACATGTAGTCAAAGAGATAAAAACCACCATTTTCAAGCTAGAATAGACAGACTAGAAATGGAAGAATATAAGAGTTTAAGAGGCTTCAAGATTGTGAAAATTTTACATCCTTGAATCAGGACTATGACAAAACAAATTGCTATTGAAAGTAAATGCCAACAAAGACACCGTGCAAGCATGCTGATTTTGGGCACATCATCATCATTTGCCTTAACCCAACTTCTTAGGGTCGGCTTTATGAATCTTTCTTTTCATTGATTTCTACTGAGCTTTACGCATGGTGCTAAAACCTATTTTTTGCAAAGTATTTCAAATTTTTTGCTTTCGTATTACATCTAGGTTAGTCTCATTTTTTTCGTTTATTTTTCCACAATAATTTAACCTGTGCTCAAATGACTCCATTTTCGATCCTTCACTGTACAAGTCGAAATAAACTAGATTTACTTTCGACCACCTTATCATTCAGTGATAGCACACCGCCTGTTTCTCCAATATAATATTTTTTTTATTTTTTATTTATCCTTCTCATAATTTGTAACACATCCATTTTAGAATTCTCGCTACAACCACATTTTAGTTGTTTTCAGGCATGGCATACAGAAACTTTGCGCAAGAAATATACCTGGATCTGAGGAGGATCACCAGCTATGCAGAGCCCGACAACCATGATATACATCCCTGATTAGAGTGAAAACATATTATAAGTATCTAAACAACTCGACTGAAAAAACAAAAAAGCGAATTGAGAGGAAAGGCGTTCGTGTGGGGTTACCAGACTTCCACTCCTGAGTCTTTAACTCGCAGCGTAGGGACAACTCGACGACTCCACTGCCGTCGTCGATTAGAAAAGGCCCTTCGTCCGGCCCTGAAACAACAACGCCCTGGCGACAAAATCTAGGGTTTATGGAGGCGATGTGCATGAAAATTAGAATAGGGTTTTAGGGGCTACCTGACACCAAGCTCGCTGGAAGCGGATGCCATTGAGGGTCATCGATGGAGGATGGGAAGAAATCTGGCGTGCATCCTTTAGCTGACAGCAGAAGAGCTTCAGCGCCGCAAGGCTGTAGTCCATCTGCCGCAATGAAGCTTCGCAGCCGCGGCTGGCAACCCTCTCACGGTAATAGCCAATAGGCCCTGCACAGTTTGGGCGGGAGTGATGCGTAAACGAGGGCAAAATATTACATCCCGGAATCTTTCAATAACAAGGTGTAACAATATGAAAGAATATTATTTATGTTACTTCGTGGTTATCAGTATTTTAGATAAAATAATATTGAGAATAATGTGAAATAATACGGGGAATATTTCTTCGTGTTATTCCGTGTTATTGTGGTGGTGTTATTGTGGTGGTATTATAACACTACCACAATAACATATCAATACTACGCGGAATAACACAGAAATAACGTGGAATAACACGGGAGAATATTCCCGGTTTTACAATACTACCGCAATAACACATGAATAACGCGGAATAACACGGAGGAATATTCCCCGCGTTATTCCGCTCAAAACACTGTTAACCACTGAGTAACACGAGGAATATTCTTTCGTATTATTCCCGTATTATTGTGTGTTATTGCGGGATTCCACGTGTCTCCCATAGATTGACCTCCGCACATAACTCTACGTGTGTGGTCCGGTTGTAATACTTTGTCGTAAATTAGAGGAAATTTTTATATCAGCATCTGCATGTCTAACACTCAAAATATCTTAATTTTAATAAAAATTTTTAACCAAAACGTTTCACAGAAAGTTGGTTGTTTTTTTCAAAAATAATACATCGACCGAAAATAAAAAAAATACAAGAGTTTGTGCGCTCCCCCTACAAAAAAAAAGATTTTATTTTAATTTATATATGATTTATTATTTTTACATTTAATCAAAAATAAATAAATAATAACACAAATTTAAGATATTAATCAAATGTAAAAAATATAGATAATTGAATTTCAAGTACTTTGTCTATGCTCTCATAAGTTTTCCATGAGCCCCTTTGGCTTCATGCTTGCCACCCAAACATAACCACAACCTTTCTTAATTAAAACAATGGGTCCCTTTCAAGTTAGGTCCCTCTGAGATCGTCAGTCTTGATTGTTGTATAGCCAGTTTTTATTATTATAGTCATAAACCCTCTTAATAAATGCTAACCCTTATTGTCACGACTCTAAACCAGTTCAAAATTTATAACTCTATAATTTTTATTAATATAAATGTTAAAAAGTAATCCCTTTGTATCCACTTAACATTTTTAAAATAAATTATATCAAAATTCTTGAAATAAAACAACCTAAGAGCTTGCACTTTATTTAATTAGAATCGCAATAAAAATTTGAGTGACTACCAAAAATAAAAAAGAAGAAGAAATTTGAAAAAATTAAAGGAATTGGATTGGGCCATTTACATACATACCACACAATTCTTGTATATTTATATATATGACACCTAAATTTTTTTTTCTATTTACATGCATATCACTTAATCTTGCCTATTTTTAGCATATAAAAGAGATGATTTTCTTTTTACATAAAGTTAGATTGATTGGTAATAAAAAATTTTAAAAGTTGTAATGAGGTTGAACAATTCTTTAATGTTGAGTTTGAGGCTCAACCTCTCAAATATATTGCTAATGTGTTTTGGATTAAACCCAATAGATGATGGATGAAAATTAATATTGATGACTCTTATAGCCAAAGATTCTTTTAGCATTGGGAGTTTAATTAGACATCACATTGGTAAGTCGATTATGGTTTTTGTCGGTCCTCTTCACCCTTGCACTATTTTTTATGTTAAATTATATGCACTTAAATATAACATCTTTGTGGCTGATATGTTGGGTTTTGATAAGCTTTTGACTGAACTTGATGCGACCCTCAAAGTTTCGACTATATGTAATATTAATCTGCTTTAATTGCTCAGAAATTTTTCTAGTATTATTCCTTCCTCAAAATTTAAACTTAATTATAGTTTTAGCTTAAGTAATGCTTGTGATCAATATTAGTTGAATCCAATGCTAAACTTAATTACATTGAAAAGGTTTTGCTTCATATTTGTCCTTTGTAACTATACGGTGTGATCATTCTAAATAAAACAAGTTTTCCTTACATCAAATTTTCCAAATTATTTTATATTGTTATGGTTATGATTACTACTATTTGGTTAGCTTTGTTGTTTGTTTGGGGTGGAAAGGGTTAATTATGGCGATGATGATGATAACTTATTTTAGTTATCCCTTATAAAGTTCATTATACCATGGTGGAGCATGAGTAAGAATATTTTAATCGCCTCTTTCTTATTCTGGTGGCATTTGAGGTGTCCTTTTCTTTTAGAATTTCTGGTAGCACAAGTCCCTAGTATAGGTCTTTAGCGATTAAGTTGATTGTTTTATTTGAGAACTTCTTTAACAGTTGATATCTTCTATAACTTTTCTTTTAAGGAGAAAATTACAGTGATTACTTCTTCTATTTAGGGTTTTAAGTTACTCTCTATTTTGTGATACTGATACTTCACCATATGATGGAAAGATCCTATTTTTATTGTTTTCTTAAACTTTAATTAATCTATCATACTATTACTTGTAGTCTACTCCAAACATTTGGTTTTGGCCTTATTATCTGGATATTAGCTTATAGTACTAGTGACATTAATGGGATATTATATACACATTTTGGCAATGTGCCTTATACTAATATTTATAACTTGTTTTTGATTTTGATTTCAAGATATATGTCTTATACTTGTATTTGTTCTTATTTATAAGGTATTTGTCTTTTTCTTCTTTGGTAAGTTGACAATTTTGAGTAGCTTTTTCAGATGACATTACTTTTTTTTCAATATTACATTATGTTCTGATTCATGTGAATGTTGCCCACTACTTAATATATTTTTTATATCCGCTTTGTAAATGTTATTTCTATCTTTTTGTTTTTCTCTTGGTTCGACCAAAGAGTCGGAGGCTCATTTTATGAATTACTAGTTGTATTTATTGTTCTCTAGGCTAAGATTCTTGACTCCAATTCGTTTCGTTGTCTTTCTACCTTTGTTTTGTAAATATTATCTTGTTTGTTTAACCTGCTATTTTGATTGTTTACTTTTATGTTATAACTCTTACAATATTTATATTTGTGAGTATTTTTTCATGCTTGCCTTACCTTAATTGTGTATTTACCTTTTATCATTAATTTCTTTTGCTAACTTTGTTTTTTATTCTAATTAGTTGCTTCTCAAATTTGTCATTTCTATCTTAAATGATGTTTATTGAAGGTAGATTTTGCCCTTTGTCTACTCTTCTTCCCTTGGTCCCAACTTCATATTTCCTTATTGATACAACCTTTAATTATTAGGTTTCGATAATCTTCAATTTTATTTATTTAGTGTATATGGAGAATCTTATTGATTGTTTGTGATATCTAGTTGGTGTATTCCTCCAGCACTCTCATCTCTTACTGTTGTTGGTTATCTCTCTTATCTGTACAATCTTAAAGATTGTATGTTTATGTACATCTTTAACTCATTTTGGTAATCCAGTTGATATAGTAATGCTTCCTTCAATCTATTGTTTGCTTAAAAAGGTTGAAGATTTTCTTGCAAGTCAATGGATTAACCTTTCATCCTAAGTTTATGCTTAAATCATCTTTTATTTATTCCAAAGTTCAAGATATAACACTTTCTTCTAATGAGTTTTGGATACTTATTGTTTATTTTTGAAAATAAAGTAATTGGCTATCTTTCATGTTCTCTAAAAATCAATAATTGGATGACTTCTTATGATGGTGATAACATTTTGCTGTTGTTTATTTTACCTATCTTTATCTTTTGTTCTTCACTTCTTTTTGGTAGAATTCTTTCTCCTATCATTTGTAATATTTTTTTCCATATTAATAAAATTTAATTTTCTCTAAATTTAAAAAAAAAATCTGAAATATTACATTAATAAAACCACTACTATTAACTTTAATAATAAAGACAGTTTTTCATGTTTATAACTTGTAATATCTAAACATTATAAGTGTTAATAACAAACTTTAGATGTTATATGTAAATTCATTAAAATTATGTTGTATGCATGTAAATCTCACACTGGAATTTTAACTCTTCCTAAATAAAATATATTTAATCACTTCAATTTTATTATACTAATTATACTCATATTTAATAATATCTTTCAAAGTAATCAGTTCAAACTTTTTCATAAGATATCTAGCGAATTAATAACAAATTTGAGACCAAAATTTTTGCAACAAAAATTGTCAACAAAATCAACAGCCCGATACTAAACAGATCTTCTAATGCTTTGTGATGGTATTGGTCTGCAGAAAGGGAGCACTAAAATTGAACAAAATATTACATCCAGATACTGAATGTAAATTTTCGTTTAAAATCTAATGAAAATGACAAGTGAACCCCACAATAATACACTGAGTGAATAGAATTTTTAAAGAGGTAGAGCCCACTTATCATGTGGCACTCCTACTAAACTCCGTACATAATTTTTTCGTCCGAGTCTGCACATAATATTTTTTCGTAAAATTGTAGTGCCACGTTATGAACCTTTGTTTTTTAAATCCATAGAACTCCAAGGCAAAATAAACGACAAACGATCCCCAACAACCAAAATCTCAATGATTATAGTCGAGAAATACATCAAATACATAGATTTCACTATAACTTTAATTGTGATGTTTCAGTACCTAAATCACTCTAAAAGCCACCTTACAGTACAATAATTAGACTGCAAACTTTAGGAGAAATATGATAGCAGCTCTCAAAATTTAAGTTAAAGCATTTCATCTACATAACTAAGGCGAATCAACCTGCAAAATCGCCATTTGAATTACCCAAAATAACATAGAAACGGATAGGGACCCAAAAGCTACAACAAATGCATTCTCTCCACATAAGAATTTAAAAGCCATTGATTGAGGGGCTCCCCACATCCCACAAAGCAGCCAGAATTGCTATTAGCACTGAAAGGAAACTGAAAGACATGAAGCAGTTCCTCCACAGCCTGCCTAACCAAAGAAGAACCAGTGACCCTGCTTCGCCTTCCCCATCCGGTTATAATATCGATCCGCCAGGGCCTCACACCTGCATCCAAAATCCGCCGCTGAAACCACGCCAACGTTCTCGATAACGCTGTCACAGCTGTCCCTTCTGACATTACGTGAAGATTAATCAGCCAGTAAGCTCTACTTTTCTCCCTCAATGACTCGGGATAAATATTTCGTTGTGCTGCGACTTCCCACACAAATCCAGCCTCTTCCTTGAGGCCAAACTTGTGAAGAAAATCAACGACAGCATCAACAAGTCCCCTCTTACTTTCCCGGTCTTCGGTGTGCATCAGATCAAAAAAATGGCTTGTATGATCCCTCACATTCTGCCCGCTTGGCTCTGCATTTGGTAGGGATGAGAGGAAGGAATGAGCTGGATGGCCTGTGATGGCCATCAACTCACAGCACAAAGCCATCTCTGGTTTGGATTCTCTGCAGCCGCTGAGAAGAAGAGTATAGGTTTGTAAGGATGGCACTAATCCAACACAATGCATGTTTAGAAGAACATCACGGGCCTCGGTGAACCGGTGTGCTCGAAGAAAGGCACTCAGTAAGGAGTTACATGTAGGAGTGTTAGGCTTCAAACCCTCTTCAAGCATCGCACAGTACCATGCCTTAGCTCTCTCGATGTTGCCAGCCTTACCCCATAAATCTACCAGAAGACAATAGATGGGCTCATCGGGGATGCAGTCTTTCCTCATCTCATTAAACACAACTTCTGCTTCCTCAATATGACCGCAGTGACCAAGAGCTTCCATGACAATGTTGTAAGTCACCCGATCAGGACGAAATCCAGCGAACTGCATGTCTCTATAAAGTTTAACAGCAGTTGGATAATTCCTTGCTTTAGCTTGAAGAGCTATCATGATGTTATATGTCACAAGATTAGGAATACAACCATTTTCGATCATTTCAACATACATCTTCTGAGCAGCGGCGAGTTGGCCACCTTTGCCAAGGCAGTTCACCATCACACTGTATGTGAAAGTGTCTGGGGAGAGACCTACGGATTGCATTCTGTGATAGAGATTGAGTGCAATGTCGAGAAAGCCAGCTTTCGCGTGAATATCAATTAGAGTGCAGTAAGTGACAAGGTCGGGCTCGAATCCGAGTTCCTGCATTTCACGGAAAACTTTGACAGCCTCGCCAATATAGTTGGCTCGGCCGTATGCATGGATCATGCGATTATATGTGACGACGGTTGGTGAAAATCCATTGCTTATCATTTCTTGTAGAAGTTCTCTCATCGCGTTGAACTGTCTAGCTTTACCGAGGACGCCAATCATGGTGGTGTATGTATATTCATCGTGCTTGAATTCAGGTTGCCTTTTTAGCCATCCAAAAAACCCGAGGGCAATGGAATGGTCACATAATAGTTTTAGCACTTGGTTTGCTTGAAAGGCATTGAGTTTATGTTCGAGATTATTCAGGCAGACTTCAGCCATGGGACCCCATTTTTGCTGCTGTAATATATGGTAATAGTGTTCAGTTGTAAGTAGAGAGTTCATAGGATGTTTGGGAGACTGCAAAACCACAGGGTGAAACCTTGAAGAGTTCAAATTTTGTGAGGATTTATGGGCAGGTACATGATTATTAGATGCCATTACTGCACCGTTTTCTTCTGAGAATCTTCCTGCTGATTTTGCGGATGAAGTGAAGACATCAGGATGGAAGGTTTCATTCTCTGGAATGGTTTGTCTATGATCCTTCCAGTTTGGAGATTTCGATTGGGACTTTTTTGTTCTCGTGGCAGTCAAATGTTTGATCTGCATGGTTCGCATTGTACCAGACTTTTCAGGTGCGGTACTTGGATCTGTGTAAACCGTGTACACTGAATCAGGCCCACATTCTATGTTGTTGGGAGAGTTCGTCTGAACTCCAGAGTACTTAGCTCGGCTACGTGGCTTTTCATAGAAGGATTTTGGAAGAGTTGCGGGCTGCTTAGAGTCAGCTTTCAAACTCGTAGGATCAGGAAGAGCTATTTTACAAGCAGTTGGAGTACCGGCATTGTCGAAGTTGTCATCTTTGGCCTTAGAAGGGAGTGCCAAATCTTTGTTAGAAACATCGAGATTTATGTTCAGCTTAACATTTTCATTAACTGCATTTACATCCGATCTTAATGAAGAGATAGGCATGTAGACTTGTGAAGATGATGAAGGGAATGATGAAGCCTTCGAAGCTAATTTAATGGTGGTTCCAAATGCATTTCTGAGACTGGAAGATCCTGTAGTAGTCGCAGGAGAAGACAAAACATGGGATTTCTGTTGCAGAAGTAGGACTTCGGAACTTCTAGACTGACTTCTCGAAGAGTGTCTCTCATCTTCTGAAGAACTTGGGGTGCCATCGGCTGTGCCATATATTGGGCCACTTAGATAAAAGGATCTGGCACACTGGGAAAGTTGGCTGATCTGCTTCGTCCTCAACATTTGAAGTAACTTATTTGATGTTCAGATAAGAATTTCTGGCGGTCTGCAAATGAATTGAGATGGAAGGAACTTAGCATAAGGGAGCAAATCAATATTTCTTCTTAAATATAAGAATAAATAATCTACAATAACATAGTTTTTTATCATAAGTGTGAATAAACACACAAGTAATTACTTTCCTGACAGTAAAAGACTACAAGATGCAAATGCAAGACATAGATTCCATTTTCATAGTTTTTTTATCATAATTCAAATTAATTCATAGACTCCATTTTCATCATTCAGATATCAATCAAAACAAATTATGAAAAATCAAGTTTCTCCACTCTTAAAGAGGAATCTAAACCTTAAATGCAAAAAATGTCAAATTTTACGACATGATTCTCCACTGAAAACCAAATTATCTAATGTGTGGCAACTGCCGCTCTTTAGGTAACTAGATGCCTATATCCATAGCCTACTCCAACGGAGAATTTAAGGTTAATCAATGCAAAAAGATGGTGGCTCTGCATATAGAATAAGAGTGCTGCCAATTATGAAAAAGAAGACTTATACTTAATCTCAATGGGAGAATGATAAATGGCTACTCAATCTTAGGAGATATAATTCATCTGATATGAATATATTAAAAATAGACCGATAAAATCAATGCTAATTTCCCTTTAGAGAAGAGTAACAAACTTCGGCAAAGAAGCTAATTCTTTCTAATATTACTTTCACAAAATTAATTATGAAATTAAGAGGTAAATACAGCAGAGAAGATAGGAATCTGCAAAGAAATGAAAGAAAATATTGAAAATTGGGTCAAAATCTTACAGAAATAGGGTTAGATCAAGCACTTCTAGTTGTTACACTAGAGAAACCATGAAAAAAAGGACATCTAAATTACAGATCAGTTCATAAGGGTCATTTCAATAATGGTGAAGATTATCAACGATCAAAATGCTAATAAGCTCTAATAAAACATATATTTTACATGTAAGATCACAGAGTATCGTAATTATTGCTGAATTGAAGAATACAACAGGAGGCAGCCAATGCATAGTCTAAATTTCAGAGAACACGCTAAGCTCCTAGTGATTGAGAACGCACAAATCAGACAAATTAATGCATCCAGATAACGCATTCAGAGCTGCATACATTTTATACAGCAGTTGTTGCAATACCATTTTTAATATTAAGATAAACAATAATTTGAGGGCGCCAAGCATTTTAGATAAATGGGGGATTTGAGTTCCCTAGCAACTCTAGAAATCAGGTGGGGGAAATAAAAGAAGATAACACAAATTTGGGAAGATTTACCTTGATATTTTCATTTTTTGTAATGTCTCCAAGTGGAGGCTATTGATAAATGTACATGATTACTAATTTATAGCCAACTTCTAACCAATTAACAACTCTTATTAACTAAAGAAAAAATTAACCATCCTATTCTACTTATGTTATCATTACCTACCCCTTTAAAATGGCATTGACTCGAAGTTGGGCAAGTGATGGTTGATCAGGTAAGAGTTGACAAAGAATTGTGATTTGAATTGCTATTGGAGATGGAGTTTGAGCTGCTGAAATTGTTCAAATTGATAGACTCTAGAGGTTTGGCTAAGGCCATGCAATTGTTAGATTGGCCGAGATTGCCATGCAATTGTTAGATTGGCCGAGATCTAGAGAACGGCAATTTCTAATGATAGGATCAACTTGAGTTTGTAGAAGAGAAATTATTTGCCTTTTGTTTGAAAGATATCACATTGTATAATTAGTCCCTTGTCAACAAGAAGGAAATGATGGCGCCAAAAGAAAATTATGACAACTAACAACACCAAAATCATTTAATCAAAATTCCAACATTACGCAAAATAGATACAATACTTATTGAGAATCTTGCTAATTTCAATAATCATAACAAGTTTTGGTATGTCAAACAAGATGAGAAAAATTGGAAAAAGGGAATGCAAATAAAAAGATAACAAGTGGTGGCCCCCACGATACGGGTTCACCCAAATAGTCACTTTGATATAACCAGAAAATGGTTGCAATTTTAAGAAGAATAGTAAACTGAACTCATGAGTGACCGTACTGGATGGAAATGCAATTCTTGATGAAGTGGCATGGTGTTGAGGCAACGAATCTCTCGACAAGGCTTGAAGAGTGTGATGGGCCTCATTCTGATGTTTGCTCCATGACAATTATCTTGTAGCAAGAGCATTACAGATCTTGATGAGTTCTAAGAGATGGTGCCTCAGGAAAAGAGATGAGTAGATCAATGGGTGTAGCAATGGGTTATACAGAATGCCGGAGATTAGAGAGTGAGCAAGATTTGCAAAGGAGACTAACGTAGCGACAGAAAGTTGATTGAGCTGCAAATGATGACGATCCAAGATCTTTAGTAGAGATGCAAATAGGGATAATATCGATATTGGTAATGCAATATTGAAGATAGGAGATGATGCTTGCAGAGTGCAAGAAGAGATGTAGCAAGATCTGACGGGATTCAGAAGGATTTTGATAAAACTGACAACAAAAATGATTGCAACTAGCTAAAATGCAAGAACTGGTTGATTGGAGATGAAGTCAACAAAGGCGAAGATCTTTGTGGTCTTACTTGATCTAAAGAGTACAGTGACAAGAGCAACATTGTTATGATCCTATTATTCGACATCATGATGAAAGACAAATAACAAATGGTAGTAAACTCGAGCAACTCTGGATAGACAAACGGATTCGAGTTTTGCTGGCAACTCCAGATATCTGGTATGGAGGGGAATGCATATTTGGAAAGAAGAACATTATTATTTTTATCATTTTATTTCAATGTCTTCAAATGAGGGCTATTTATAAATATGCAAGGTTATTAATTCATTGTTAACTAATTGTTAACTAAAAAAATGAATAAGAACAATAAAATTTTTAGTTAAAAATTAGTTGGAAATAAAATTAGTTATTTTGTACATCTATAACTAGCATCCATTTCGAGACATTGAATAAAAAAAGAAAAGAATAAAGTCTTCCCAAATTTGTGTTTCCTTCTCCTATTCTTCTCCACCCGATTTCTGAAGTTGTCTGTGAACTCAAAATGTCACTTTCATCCGCATCCATTTATCAAGATTGTGTCAAAATCATACAAGATCTCCAATATCTATCCAAACTTCATTTCACAGACTCGAGGAATTCCTTTACGTCCAAAACATTGCTTTTCCGTTAGCAATCAAATCCCTGTCAAGCCAACGTCAACCTACCTCATAATGCTAGTGTCAATCACTTCGTAGGTTAGCAAAGATCAACAACAATCTTCACCTACTTGAAGATATTACGTAATGAGAAGTCATTGCTTCTATATGGAAAATTATACTTCACTGCATTATGTAAAGCACTTCTATGAAGAACATCTGACCATTAACAAAGTCTCTTCTTGTAATACCACATAATCACTTCTTACCAGAATTCATTTCATAATTTGCTCCATCTAGAGAGCAAGGTCATTTGAAGTGAAATTAAATGATAAGATAGAGAAAATATAAGATGATTAAATCTTGTATTAAATTAATATGAGTTGTTTGGTTAGCAATAAATTAGTAATCATGTACATCTATGAATAACCTCCATTAAAAAAACATTGGAATAAAATGAAAGAATGTGGTAGGTTATCCCAAGTTGTGTTCCATTCTCTTTTTCTTTCCTACCTGATTTTTGGGGTTGCCTGCAAACTCAATAATCTTGTTTATCCAAAGTTTTCGACACCTTCAAATTGTCATTTATCCCGATCCCAGCAATGGGTAGTATTAGTAGTACACAGCCATGTAGTCATATGAGCAAAAATACATAGTTATGTATTCACATGAGAAAAGTGCATGAATGTATACTCCCACCTATACACATACCCACACTGCTCATGTTATCTGAACACAACTACTTATCCACCAATTAAAGTTGAGCAACAAATTAAAATTAATTTCAGAAATTATTGACCCTAGGAATTAAAACCACAATGTTTGAGCTCAATGGAGATCAAACTTATTTTTGTTCTAATAAAATGTCAATCAGCATCATAACAAAGTTTAAAAAGCCATGCCATAACTTATGGGTGCTCATTATTTGGTCATGAACAAAAAACCAAACCAAAGCAAATACTTATAAATTAGTAGTTTTGATATAGGTTTGAATGATTGAAATATTTAGTTTTCGGTTTCTGAATTGCATTTTGATTAAAAATTCTGATAAGACTGAAATACACACAGACACACAAATAGACGCATATATATTATATCATTTTGTTTCTCATTTCATTACTTAAGCTTTCGTTGGGTTTTCCAAATCCCCAGACTTGGTCGCTGCTCAAGACGTTAGGCGCATATATTTAAACTTGGACCCTAGGCTATTCACGAGTCACAAGTCCCATTTTAGATCATAACATCACATCATTGGGCATAATATTTCGCGTTACCTCTTTGCAGGCTCCAGCTCACAGTTTCGTGCCTTAGAGCATATATGTTATATTATTTTGTTTCTCATTTCATAACTTAAGCTTTCGAGTTTTGTTGGGTTTTTCATATCCCCCTGACTTGGTCGCCACTCAGGCGTTCACCGCGTAGATTTGAACTTGGACCCTAGGCTACTCACGAGTCACAAGTCCCATTTTAAGATCACAATATCACATCATTGGGCATAAGCTTTTGTTTTACCCTCTACAGGCTTCAGCTCACAGTTTCGTGCCTTAGAGCATAAGCTTTCCTCCCTCCAGTTAAATGTTTTGCATCTAGTAAGGTGCTTACGGCATTATCCCTCCGCTACAGCATTACAAGCGGGCTGACAAGAGCTTCTGTCGTTCACTGTACGTCATTTTCTATTCTGAGCAAGTAGCCTTTCTTCATCTTTCTATCATATTAGTCATTTCTCATCTAATGATTTTCTTTTTCTTTATCGATGAAAGATTAGTTTCTTTGTCATAGCCATCAACCTCCTCATCATCACCGGTTAGCAATTATCTTGTCTTCACATTCCTAAGTTTTCTATTTTCTCGTTCAAGCTCAATTTCATTATGACAGTGTTTAGTAGCATATTATTAAAAGGATTTAGGCATATACTTAACTTAAATCCATCCAAACACCAAAAATTGAAACTTAAATTCGAAGCTTCGTTATAATTTTTTCACATTTCGTCACTTTCTTCAAGCTTTCCGTCTCCATTACGACGAAAATGAGGATTTAATAAATTCGAATGTGAGTCGGATTTAAAGGATTTGTTTTCCATCAACAAGCTACATCTTCGTGGAAGGATTTATGGGATTTGATAGATCCTATTTAACTTTAATCCAACTTGCAATTAAACACCGCCTAAAGTTTTTTTTCTGGCTTTTACTCTAAAGGCATATAGCCATGAAAATCATTACAAAATAATTTGCTGCTTCTATCTTTTATCCATGTTTTGTAGTTTTGATATTCAGCCATTGAATCCCTACTTTTATGGGATTATTTTTCGTGATGACATGTATTTACATTTCCTTGTTTTGAAAATGAAAACGTCATCCCACTCAATTGCGTCTTAGATTTATAAACACATAAGAATTGTTTGGTATAAATGTAAGTGCCCATATTTTGATTGTGAAGAACACTTTATGGCTTAGAATTAATTTCAGTTTAACCAAAACCAAACTATTGTTTGTTCAGCTCGGATTAATTTTTTATAGGGCAAAAATCAAACGAGTTTACAAATTTATAGTCCAAATCATCCAACTAAACGGATTGCACACCCCTCCAGTCCATAAGTGTTTTTTTACTTTTCTTTCAACTTCAATAAAGCACAGTAAACCATTTTATGAAGGCGGGCATAAAGAAGAGCTTATTTCATCAAATACACAAACACAGAAGGACAGATACTTTATATACTCTTCAACTAAAATCCAACTTCAATCCATAAGAGAGTGAGCTCACAGAAGCAGATACAAAAAAGCGGCTAACAAATGCCAACTTTAACTTCAAGCCGCAACAAAATTGCAGAGTTAAAAGTAGACATCTGCATATAAACAAGAAAAAAAAATCAAGTACAACCACCTACTTCATATAAGAAAAACCAAAGTTTCGAATCATCGCTACTATTACGTACTTAATGAGAGCCAAGCGCAACTAAACCGAGAACCTTACCTGAATCACAACAGCTAACTCATTACAGCCATAAAAGCTCCAGAATAATGCAACCCCCAATCTCCTGCGAAGCATCCTTATGATTAAAAGAAGCCATTAGTGAAGTATAGCCCTTCCTCCAAGCAGGGAAAGAGCTGAGCAGCGGCGTCCACTATAGGTGGTGAAACCACACAAAAAACGAGAAATAAAAAACCCTACATTCATGCAGCAGATCTCCTGCTCCTTAATTTATAGGGCGGCATTGCTTGTCGCTGAATTCGAGCCACATTTCATCTGGCCGTCGTCGCGACCACGAAGGGGTCCAGCTTGAGCGCTTTCCATGAGGCAACAGATGTTGCCACGTAACACGAAGTGGTTGGACTAGAATGGTATTTGCTGTTTCAATATCTCATGGCGGATTCATTTCCGTGCAGGTTTGGCAACTTGGCTTCCGCTCCAAGTCACTCGGTGCACCGTTGGATTCCGATCCATCGACCAAAAGCGACTTCGTTGTGCGTTTGTGATCTGACTCCTGGGAGTGGGGAAATGCTATTTTCTTCCCAAGCAATTTACATATCGAGCATATGATTTTTATGTATTTACATATATCTTATCTAAATATATATATTTATATACATAATATTTTAGTTTTTTAAATATATACATGAAAAAATTGATATTTTTAAAATCTGATTGTTACGACACCAACAAATTGTCATCATCAGGCGCGGATCTCGAAGCATGACACGAATCTCGATGCAATCTTTTGAGCAAGAAACATTCAAATCTTGATAAAAAATCATCCAGAAGCTTCGATTTCAAAGAACTTATAGTCAAACTGACCGTCTCGATAAAACGGACCCAATGATATCAAAACTAGTCCAATCCGAGTCAAATCAAGCTTGGATCAAGTCATTAAACCACTTTTAGAAGATTATCGGACACATTGGAAGGTCAAATGGATGCCGACATTAGCAAGCTCATACTCGAATCGAGCGTCTCGACAAGACGAATCCAACGAGCTCAAGATCACTCAATTCTGACATCACTAAGATCATCAAATGCCTCTTAAACGCCTTCTGATCGAGGGGAGCCTTCTGAACCGTCTGATTGAAATGACTGCATTAATTGCACCAAGAACCCTATAAATATACCCCAACTCTCACATTAGAGGCGGAGCCAAAAGAGAGAGTTTGAAGTCTTGAGGAGAAGAAGCAGTTCTGCATCATCGCCGACCGCCGTCGATCACCGCCGATAGCCGTCGACCACCGCTGATCGTCGTGGACCACTGCCGATCGCCGTGGACCACCGTCGATTGTCGTCACCACCATCATCCATATACCGTCAGTCGACGTTGTAATCTACATCATATAATTACCCTTTCCCATCTGTGGGACGAGGTATCTCTGTAAACGTTAATCAATAGTGGATTCTCGCAACTGGGCCAGGCCCCGTGGTTTTTCCATTTACGGGTTTTCCACGTAAAAACTTCTGGAGTCACTGCTTGTTCCATTTTCATCTGTGTGCATGTTGAATTCTCGTACAACACTAAGACGATAATTTGTTACTCTACCGCCGCGAATTTTCTAGCACGCATCAGTTTAGCGCCGTCTGTGGGAAATCTCTCAATCCCACCACTGAAGTACTTGTTCAATTTTCTACATGACAAACAGAAACGATATTCGGGACAACGGAGTAGCTCGCTCCAACACCCATCATTCTAGGGAACTGTCACGTAATCAAGGGCGATATGTTTCTTCATCTTCCCATCCTAGAACACGATATCCTGCCAACGAGGGGGTTTCAGGTCCTTCTGTGGAAGAACGCATGCGAAGAATGAAGGAGGCTCAACTGCAGATCTTACATTTTTTACATGGGACCCAACAACCACCGATGAATGAAACTCGTTTACTATTAAATCTGCGTCCTACGAGAAACATGCCCGAAGGAAGTCATACCGGTCCCCCTCCCCAAGAAGGAACACTTCCCGTACCAGGTCGTGATGCTGAACTCTTAGACACTGCAAGTTCCACCCATCCATCTCATGCAGCTCACCTAGCACCGCCACATCTCGCTACCATTCCAAATGATGTCATCCGTAACGAATTACGTCGCCTCGTCCGAGAAGTGTTCCCCATTAAGAAAAAGGATCGCTTCCACACTCATCATAACATCAATGAATTCTCTCCCTTAGCGAATGCAGTCCTCCAACACCCCATTCCAACTGGCTTCAAGCTGCCGAACATTGACGCATATGAAGGGATAACTGATCCCTATGAACATATTGATCATTATAGAACCATCATGCACATTCAACGTGCCTCTGACGTGCTTCTATGTCAGGTGTTCCCTGCTACTCTTAAGGGACAAGCTCGAACCTGGTTCTACTCTCTACCGGGGGCACTGTAAACACCTTTAACGAGCTTGCCAGACTATTTGTGGAACAATTTATAGAAAATCAAAGGATCATCAAGGATTCATCCCATCTCTCAGGAATTCGTCAAAGTGAAGGAGAATCACTCAAAGACTACTTCCGCAGGTTCTCTACTGAAGCCCGTCAAATTCCAGGAGTAGATCCAGAGTTGCTCAGGGGAGTCTTTCTTGGGGGACTCCGCCCAGGACCCTTCTACTCATCACTCATGCGGGAGACAGTTCATTCTTATGCTGATCTAGTCCACCGTGTTGAGGCCCAAATCACTGCGGATGAGGCCATCACCGCACATAAGGAACAATTTGAGAAATTTAGGGGAAAGCGCAAAGGTAACTCCAGAGATAATAATCAATCTTCGCAACGGAGAAAATCTGAACAACCAAAGAATCGTGACCTCCTTCTCCAACCCACGGGACAACGAACTGAATATCGGCCCAAGAAGGAGTATACACCACTCAACGCTTCGCGTGCTAACATCTTGATGGCCATTAAAGATGAGCAAAATATTTAGTGGCCTCACCCCCTAAAACCTAACTCGGGGAATCAAGAACAATACTGTCATTTCATTGAAACATGTAAGCAACTCAAGGAAGAGATTGAAAGGTTAATTAAGCAGGGATATCTTGGTAGAGTTGTACAGAGTAAACCAGCCGATACTGATATTGCTCCTTTTGGGGGGCAACATACACAAAGGCAGCAACATGGGGATCATCCATTCGTAGGCAAAATTCAAACAATTGCTGGAGGCCCGTTGCTTACTGATCAAGTCCTTATCACTGTACCTGGTGAATCAGCGCAGAAGAAATTACGCCTCGACCCTATCACTTTTGATGGTTCCGATTTGGAAGGAGTTCGAGTCCCTCATTAAGATCCTCTCGTCATTAGTGCAGGAATTGGCGAACTTTGCTATAACGTAAAGAGGATCCTGATCGACAATGGGAGCTCTGTCGATGTCTTATTCTATTCAACTTTCCTCAGTTTGGGATTAACAAGAGAAAGAATTCAACCTGCATCAGGACCATTATATGGTTTTGATAATCGACCAGTAAGGGTCGAGGGAACAATAAATCTCCCTGTTATCATGGGTGATTTTCCTCGACAGATAACTCGCTCTGTACAATTCATCGTTGTCAAATCAGAATCAGCATACAATGCCATCTTCGGAAGACCCCTGCAATCCATTTTTGGCATCGTGACTTCTGTGCTACACTTGAAGCTCAAGTTTCCAACCCCAGCAGGGATAGGCGTCGTACGAGGAGATCAACAGATAGCACAATCATGTTATCTCAGACAAGCTCAGCCGCGCCCGTCAGTAACACTTAGCATCAAAAAACTTGATCTTCGAGATGAAGAGGTATCTCAAAGAGCTTCTCCCATAGAAGATTTGGTTCATATCCCGCTCTCTAATGAACAACTGTAAAAAACAGTGCAGCTTGGTTCCTTACTCTCTGATGAGCAAAGGTCAGAATATGTAGCTCTCCTCCAGAGAAACCAAGACATTTTTGCATGGACCCCAGCTGACATGCCGGAGTTGATCCTGAGATAATCATGCACTCTTTGAAGGTAGATCCAACTGTTAAACCGGTGATCCAAAAGAAACGCAATTTTGCCCCAGATCGCTTACAAGCTATTGAACAAGAAGTCAACAAGCTTCTTGAAGCAAAGTTCATACGGGAAGTACACCACCCTACATGGCTAGCCAATATCGTCATGGTGAAAAAAGCTAGTGGTTCATGGAGAATGTGTGTCGACTATACGGACCTCAATAAAGCTTGTCCGAAGGATAGCTTTCCTCTCCCGCGCATAGATCAACTCGTTGATGCCACATCTGGGCATCAAATGCTTAGCTTTATGGATGCATACTCGTGGTACAATCAAATAAGGATGAACCCAAGTAGATGAGGAGGCCACCTCTTTTCAAACAGATAAAGGCTTATATCGTTATCAGGTTATGCCTTTCGGATTAAAAAACGCTGGTGCAACTTATTAACGTCTCATGAACAAGGTCTTCAGAAATCTTCTCGGGCATACAATGGAGGTTTACGTTGATGACATGTTAGTAAAAAGCCTGGAAGCATCTCAACACATTTCTCATCTGGAGGAGTGTTTTCAACTCCTTCGTCAATACGATTTGCGACTTAACCCAACTAAATGTGCTTTCGGGGTCACATCGGGGAAGTTTCTGGGATTCATGGTTACCCATCGTGGAATTGAAGCAAACCCAGAAAAAATCAAGGCGCTAAGAGAGATGGTGCCTCCGAGGAACATCAAAGAGGTGCAACGCTTGAATGGTCCCATAGCTGCTCTTTCCTGATTCCTAGCTCGTTCTGGGGACAAGTATCTTTCGTTCTTCAAGATACTTAGGGGCACTCGAAACACTGGTTTTCAATGGACAGATGAATGTCAGATCGCTTTCGAACAACTTAAGGCATATCTGGCCTCGCCGCCCCTTCTCTCAAAACCCGTCCAAGGGGAGATGTTGTATATCTACTTGGTTATTTCACCTCACGCAATAAGCTCTGTCCTTGTCAGAATGGAAAATTCAACCGAGAAACCAGTATACTACGTCAGCAAGATTCTTTCCGATACAGAAAGTCATTATCCAATGGCAGATAAGACTGCGTTAGCCCTGGTATTCTCAGCAAGGAGACTTAGTCCGTATCTCCAGGCTCACACTATCGGCGTCTACACACAACTCCCTTTGACGGCTATCCTACAAAAACCAGAAGCATCGGGAAGATTAGTAAAATGGTCAGTGGAATTAGGAGAATTTGACATTCATTACCTACCACGACCAAGTATCAAATCACAGGTGTTGGCTGATTTTGTGGTGGAATGTACAATGCCTACCTTTGTTGAACCACATTTTTCTCCTCCACAGTCACCCCAGTGGACACTATACGTGGACGAAGCATCCGAAAACTCAGAAGCCGGTGCAGGAATACTACTCATCTCCCCGAAGCAAGACATCTTAGAGTAAGGACTTTGCGTAAAATTTTCGGCCACTAATAATGTTGCCGAATATGAAGCACTAATTGCCGGATTAAAACTTGCCATAGACTGTGAAGTACAAAATATGATTATCTACACTGATTCTCAACTCATCGAATCCCAAGTAGAAGGAGAATTCGAGGCTCATAACTCACAACTGGTGCTGTATCTTAGTCTGGTAAAAACACTTATTGCCCAAATTGAAACATGCCAACTCATTCACATACTTCAGGAGCATAACACCCGAGCTAATGCCCTTTCTAAGCTCGCAAATTCAATAACTGGAGATCTATATAAAAGAAGGTGTATTGAGGAGATACATTTTCCCAGTATCCAGGGTCCATGGGTGATACCGTCTATAAATGACCTGTGGGAGACATCATGGATGGACCCCATCATATCCTTCCTCCGAGACGGAACACTGCTAGATGATACTACTTCATCAATTCGTCTCCGACGCATGGCCGCCAACTTCATCCTTATTGGGGATGAGTTGTATAAGAAGGCGTTCGTAGGTCCATACCTTAAGTGTCTTCCACCATCTGAAGCTGATTACGCTCTACGA
The DNA here is from genome assembly GCA_022702705.1 of Papilionanthe hookeriana x Papilionanthe teres. NCBI lineage: Eukaryota > Viridiplantae > Streptophyta > Magnoliopsida > Asparagales > Orchidaceae > Papilionanthe > Papilionanthe hookeriana x Papilionanthe teres. Next base: position 29,687,377 of record CM040432.1, on the reverse strand, counting down.
GAGGTTCATTCCGGAATATGTGGGGAACATCTCGGAGGAAGGGCTCTTGCTCTTAAAATAATGAGACAAGGTTTCTATTGGCCCACGATTAAGCAAGATGCATTAGAATTTGTGCAAAAATGCAAGAATTGTCAATTACACTCCAATCTAACGCATGCACCCCCAGTAGAACTCACATCTTTTCTGAGTCCTTGGCCTTTCGCTCAATGGGGGGTAGACATCATGAGACCATTTCCGATAGCTACTGGACAACGTAAATTCATCATCTTAGCTGTCGATTATTTCACCAAATGGGTAGAAGCAGAACCACTTGCTAAGATCACTGAAGCAAATGTTAAACAGTTTGTTTGGAAAAATATCATTTGTCGCTTCGGGCTTCCTGCAAAGATTATCACTGCAATGAAACTAAATTCACTGGAGGGATCTTCACATCATTCTGCAAAGATCTTCACATTCAGTTAGTGCACACTGCCGTGGCGCATCCCCAAAAGAATGGGCAGACAGAGGTAACAAATCGAACAGTGCTAAAAGGGTTGAAGACTCGTCTTGAGAAGGCTAGAGGGCAGTGGGTTGAAGAGTTGCACAACGTCCTTTGGGTCTATCGCACCACTGCACGAACTCCAACCGGGGAAACTCCACATAACTTATGTTTCGGCACTGAGGCTGTCATCCCTGTTGATATCGGAGTTCCAAACCCACGAGTTAAGACTTTCAACTCAGATAACAATGAAGAAAAGCTCCGAAAACATTTAGATCTTCTCTTAGAAATACGCGATGTGGCCCACTTCAGAGCTGCTTCCTACCGCCAAAGAGTTGCTCGTCATTTCAACTGAAGAGTTAAGCCTCGACCTATCTCCATAGGTGATTTGGTCTTGCGTAGTATCGAAGCTGCTGGTCATGGTCCCCAACGCAACAAATTATCCCATCTCTAGGAAGGCCCATATGTCGTGGCAGCCATGATCAAGCCTGAAACCTTCAAACTCAAAGATTCAGATGGGAAAATACTGCCCCGAACTTGGAATGCTGAAAACCTTCGCAAATACTACCAGTAACACACCAGTTTTATAATTTGTTTGTAATGTATCTCAAACTTATTAAATACTTGCTTTATTTTACAAAAGAGAATATCTTTCAAAAATATAACAACTCATCCATGAGTCACTTTCTGCTCTAGACCCGAGAAATGCACAACTCCGGTTGTATCTTAGTCAGAGCATGACCGATCCCAGGGGGATTTGGTTTGACCTCTTCCATAAGAGTTAACATCGCAGAGTTTTCACTCCGATAAACAACTCTGGATAGGTTAACAGTCCTTAGTGGACTATACTTGATCCCTTCCACACAGGTTTATAAGCGAGCAATGCTCCAACAAACAACCTCGGATGGGTTAATAAGTCCTCGGTGGACTTCCGTTGGTTCTGGTCATACAGGTTAAATATCATCAAGTAAAACTTTGATACATAACCTCAACCAAGCCAAAGGTCATTGACGATTTATCCCCACAGTAGCTCTCCCACATGTTAGAATTTCCGAGATATCTTTATCCACTGTGGAATAAAAAGAAAACATATTTCAACAATATCATAGAAAGGAAGAAAATGTACTCGGGGGGCAAATAACTAACAGAATCGAATAATTAAACAAAATAACCAACATGCTTCACTCGTACAACATTATTACAACAATTAGTAAAGTCCAACCAATGTGACAAAAGCAACACGCTACAAACATGAAAGGAAGATTGGAGCACTAATAGACGTCAACATTCTCCTCCGCCCCCTCTTCATCATAGAAATGCACTTTCCTCAATTCACTCTCCACGTCTTCACCGTCAGAATCTGAGAAAGAATCCTTTGAAGCTTGGCTAGGAGTAAGCTCTTCCATTGAAATCCCTATTTGACGTTGCACCGCTCGACTCCCCTTCATAAAACCTCGGATGAATCCTTCCTCGGTGAACCACTTTTGATGCTCCTTCACCTCAACATCAAACATCCGATCACGAGTCTCTTGAACACGGTCTCGAATGATAGTTTTAAACTCTAACGAGTTCTTAAAGTCCTCAATCGCTTTAAGCTGAACTTCTGAAGCATTAACTTCTTTTGAAGACTTCAAAAGTTGAATCTCCTCTTCTTGGGCTAACACCATCGACTTAAGGGCTTTCAAACTCTTATTATTTTCGTGGAGGCTGGCTCGTGCTTCCACCAACCCCTCCCGGGTTTTCTCCAAATCCTGAAGTTGCAATAAGAGGGAGGTTGCCATTGTTTAAAGTTCTGTCCTGCACTCTGTCAACTGTGATTCCAGAGATGTACTTTTTTCAACCCCAGATTCATACCGACGCTTGTACTCGCCTTGGAAATATTTAATCTTAACGAACTCGGAATTCCAGTTTCTCAGTGCCAGTGCCAGCCCCTTCTGATTTTCCATCATGTTATCCACCTAAAAGAAAAGAAATTTGGGTCAGATATATAAAATAATACAGTAGAAGAAGATAAAAGAAACTTACCAAACTCTCGGCTTCCAGGAGCCCAGTACATTCATGAGATAGGACATTCTCAGGAATACTAATAGTCGAAGGACTTGGCAAGGGATCTCGCTATGCTTTAACTTTCTTTTGTTTTTGAGGCAGTATTTCACAGTCATCGCTCGTTGGAAGCTGCTTTAAGGATTCTGCAGGGGTCGGCTCGGAAGGTCGTTTCTTAGATTTCTTTAATATCATAGCCGTAGACCGTTCTGGTTGGAAAGAAAGATTGACCTTGAATAATGATTCCTCACTCACAAATTCGTAAATGTATTGCATCTCGAGCAACATCTCCTTAAAATCATGAAATCCCAACATCTGCAATATTCCCTCTTCGGTAGTTTGAAGAGAGAGAGACAACTGTTGAAACTTTCCTTGCCTCTCACGGAGCCCCCAATCATTTTTTGCAAAGAAAAATCTTACGGACCATTGTCGTATTGGTTCCTTTAAGCGAAAGTCCAACGTCTTTTGCTTAAAAATTATACAACCATGTTATCGCTAAAAAACCCGCACAGCCATGCCAAAATTGCCGGAGTTAGCGTCAACCTACGGCTCTTGAAGAAAACAGTCAATCCAATAATTACTGTCACCACCCGACAAGACAACTGAGCAATGCAAACACCGAACGCTTTCATTATTTCAATAAACTCAGGTGTGGGTGGAAATCGAAGACCAGCTCTCAAAGATGCCTCGTGAATAGCGACATATCCAGAAGGAGGAGAATACGCTCGATCATTTGAAGTTGACAATTTTACCACCATATCGGTCGGGAAGTAATACTTCTTTCGAAAAAAGATTAAGTCGCTCTCCTTCAAAATTGATACAACATCCTCTGGGTTTTGACTTTTCCTCTGATTCTCAGTAGAACGGGGATCTCAAATTGTCTCCATTTCCGCAAAGCCTCACAGTACCGGTACACTGCAACGTTTCATGGCAACGGTTCGTCGCAACGCTTCACAGCAAAGGTATGTCGCGACAACACTTCGCCGCAACAGTTTGCCGCAGCACTTCGCCACAATGGTTTGCCGCAACACTTTGCTGAGACACTTCGCTGCAACGCTTCATCGGGACGCTTCTTCGCAACTCTTCACCGCAACTCTGCACCGCAACTCTTCGCCGCAACTCTGCACCGCAACTCTTCGCCGCAACTATTCGCCGCAACTCTTCGCTGCAACCCTTCGCCGCAATTCTTCGCCGCAACTCTTATCCGCAATGCAGGATGACTTTCTCCACTTGTGATTCTTCTCCTCACTTGTGATTTTTTCCTTATCTATGGCCTCTATTTATAGGCTTGAGATGAAGCAAATCATTAAAAAAAATTTAATAATAATAAATAAAAACTTTTCATTTTTGACCCTTCAAATTCTGCATTTATATGTGAAATTAATTAAAATCTTAAATACAAAAATAACTTTTCACATTCTCTATTTTAATCATTTCATACTCTCTATTTCAATGCATATAACTATATAAATATAACAAGTTATATATTGTAACTTCTTAACTTTTAATTGCTGAAATTTAAACAGATTATAACTTTATAAAATTATGAAGTTACCTCTTAATTCTTAATGACAGCTTTTTGGAAGTTACATACCATAGACAACTCTCCATATTCTGAATTTATTTCTCCTCAATAATGGCTAGGCCCGTCTGTTCAAATTCGGGCTAACAGGCGGGCCCAATTTTAGCCCGCCAGACTGGGTCTGAAAATTTTTTTTTATTTTCTGTCTAACACAGGATTTGAACCCAGGATCTCCCTTATGCAGCGAAAGATACCAACTATTTTAGCTGAGTTCAAGTTCTCAACATATAAAGATAAAAAAATATTCTTATACTAAAAAGAATGAAATAACATATCTATGCTTCAGATATTGATATTTTCGGACGATAAAAATGATCTCGCCCAAAAATAGGAGGGCAACTGTTACGACACCAACAAATTCTCATCATCAGGCACGGATCTCGAAGCATGACACCAATCTCGATGCAATCTTTTGAGCAAGAAACATTCAAATCTTGATAAAAAATCATCCGTAGCTCCGATTTCAACGAAACTTATAGTCAAACCGACCATCTCGATAAAATGGACCCAATGATATCAAAACTAGTCCAATCCGAGTCAAATCAAGCCCGGATCAAGTCATTAAACCACTTTTAAAAGATTATCAGACACATTGGAAGGTCAAATGGATGCCGACATTAGCAAGCCCATACTCGAATCGAGCGTCTCGACAAGACGAATCCAACGAGCTCAAGATCACTCAATTCCGACATCATTAAGATCATCAAATGCCTCTTAAATGCCGTCTAATCGAGGGGAGCCTTCTGAACCGTCCGATCGAAATGGCTGCATTAATTGCACCAAGAACCCTATAAATAGACCCCAACTCTCACATTAGAGGGGGGAGCCAAAAGAGAGAGTTTGAAGTCTTGAGGAGAAGAAGTAGCTCTGCATCATCACCGACCGCCGTCGATCACCGCCAATAGCCGTCGACCACCGCTGATCGTCGTGGACCACTGCCGATCGCCGTGGACCACCGTCAATTGTCGTCACCACCATCATCCATATACCGTCAGTCGACGTTGTAATCTACATCATATAATTACCCTTTCCCATCTGTTGGATGAGAGATTTCTATAAACATCAATCAATAGTGGATTCTCGCAACTGGGCCAAGCCCCGTGGTTTTTCCCTTTATGGGTTTTCCACGTAAAAACTTCTGGAGTCACTGTTTGTTCCATTTTCATCTGTGTGCGTGTTGAATTCTCGTACAACACTAAGACGATAATTTGTTACTCTACCGCCGCGAATTTTCTAGCACGCATAACTGATAATAATGTAATTTAAAGTGATATTAAATTTTGAGCGGTATAAATATAAATATGAAAACTCCTTTTAAAAAAAATGTAAATACATAAGAAATTTGTGATTTGTATGTAAAAACTCTTTTTTTTTCTTTATTAGTATTTTAAAAAAATGGTAAAATTTGTTATGGGATGGTAATATTAAGGAGCCTCTTAGCTTGTTGATAAATGAAAGAAAGTGTAATTGAAATGTAGTCCTTTTGAAATATTTCGGAATTCTTTGGATTTGGGGTAAAATAAATACATTATTTTATATTTTGTGCTTAATTTAAAAAAATTAATATAAAACAGGATCAAGGGTGGCCAAGGTAAGTGGTCAGCAAGGGTTGGTGACTGATGGCCGGTGAGGGTAATGACTAGCAGACGGCTACGGCGGCGATGAGCAGCAGTTGTCAAAGGATTACAATAATAGTGAGTGAAACGAGTCATTTGTTGTGGTTTAAACTGTATTTAAAAATCACTAAAATTTGGAGTACATAAGTTTTGAAATGTAATGTAAGTTCCAACGTCACTAAAATTTTACACATCACTCCATTTTCATTCAATTAAATATTGAAATTTGGAAAGCCCGTATATTTGATTTACTTCAACCTAAAAATTCATCAAACTAAATTGATGTGTGTCGGGAGGGCTGCGCCGGTACAAAAATGAATTATCGTCTTAGTGTTACATGAAAACTCGGCACACACTTATGTTAAAAAGAAGCAAGCAAGAGGTGATACCTTAATATTTATGTGAAAAATAAGGAAAGTTAAATTATTTGGGGGTCTAGCCAGATTGAAATAGTCCACTATCAATGGTCAGCATAAATGTCTACTCTTCTCTTGAATTATAGAAGATGGAGTTACAAAGTTAATCATTGTAAATGTATAATAGTAATTCATTGATAATAATTGTAATATAACTAAAAAGAATGTAGTTCTCGGTGATGGCATGATGCAATGGTCATAATCGATTGCTATGAAGGCAATAATTCAACATAAATATTTTTTACGATGGTTATAATGCTAACATATTGTGTAAGCCATAGTTAAAAGCCACAGAAGTAGTTGGTCGTGAGGGACGCAAATTATTACTTCAAAGCTTTCAGTTGGCCATAGAGATCGTAGTAGAAAGCTGCAAAAGATATAATCCACGTAAGATGTAGTTGGTCGTATAGGTTGTAATGGTGAGCTGTGATAATGTTGGTAAGCCGCAGATGCCCGACTTAAGAGTTTCACAACGCATGTTGTATTAGCAAGTTGTGATAACATATATAAGCTGCATAGGCTTAATTCGAAGTTGCCACGCTACAAGCCACTTATGCCGTAATTGGTTATGTAGGCCGTAGTGGTGAGCTATGAGTATAGAGCTTTGGGAGTCTAAAGAAATTCATTATCTTTGGGGTGCATTGTTACACTATTTTTATAAAACATCATTGCATTATATGTGAGTCCCATTATCATCGTAGTGTGTCGTTGCACTGTCTTCAGGGTGCGTTGTTACAACATTTTTGGAATGTAACATTGTACGGTGTAATGAGAGCGTATTGCTCTATTGTGCCTCATTATTATGTAACATACACTTGGTTTGCAATGCATGTTATCACTTTATAAGGACTCATTGCAAGAAGCAAGTGACGATCGATGTTGGTCAATAGTTGAAGGTGGCTGATCCCAATATTTCTACTGTGGTATGATTTATTTGTATAAATGATATAATATTATATTTTTCTTTAATAAAATTTTCTTCTTTACAATGACGCTAAAAACTTGATTCCGATGAAAATAAGAATTTGACAGTTATATTTAAATTAGGGATCCTACGCATATATACATATCGTTATTAAGTAAATATGACTTTCTGATTAAGCCTCGAAATATCGAACCCATGGGGAATCTTATAAATTTAATAAGAAATTAGATCACAAAATCTATTTTGAAAAAGACACATATTTAAATAGGTTAAGATATCAGAAGGTTGACAATGCGATTCTTTTTGGTAATTTTTAATATTTTGAAATAAAGTAAACAATTAACTTTGTAAGATAACATAAGTATAATTAAATGTCTTTTTCCTTATCATGAATAAGTAATAATTATAGGAGTTCTATTGTGGAAGTATTCAAATTGTGTGAAGCAATATTATTCTTTACCCTTACTAGAGATGCTGTAAAGAACATTGGCTAGTTTAAAGTTTGAATAGTTTTGAAGACAGGTTAGGTAGGGAAGATACTAGCTCTCACTCTAGTGTTCCCTTATTTCCCTCCACATGGGGGCTAAAATCTCGTATCAAAACCTAGAACAATTAACCAAGTTCGAGCTTTAGTTTGTCACCCAAAAGTCCTATAACTCTACACCCATCAAATTATATTTCTCTATTTAATTGCACAAAATTATATGAATTGCATTCTCAGCCATACAATCTCTAATAGTTGACTGAGAAAATACTATCACAGATCTTACATGTTCTCACAACAAATGTTAACATCTTAATTGACCAAATCAAGAAGTAAATGAAGTGCAATAATTAAATAATCACAACTTACAACATTAAAGATTAATACTTTCACATTTTCCATCCAACACTTAATTACTTTTTCATATACATAAAATATATAGTATTTTTATGTTCATTTTTATACCTATTTTTAATGATATTGCACTTTAATGGAAGATATTTTGTGTTTTTCTTGCAGGTATGATGAAAATGGATGGTCATGATGAAAGGAGCAAAATTGGATCAAAATTTGGAGCAAAAAAATGAAAAATAAAAAATTTGGCACTAGCGGCTAAGCGCCGCTGGGCCGGCGCTTAGCCGCTACAGTTAAAAATCGAGATTCAAATGGATTGGCACCAATTTCAAAGGGGATGGGATGCAACTCTTGGTGGTAACATCCATAACTTCCTTTGGGCGGCAAATTTGAATGAAAGAGTGCGTTCCTTGATAGATACATCGAATCTGGACACATTTTGAAGAGACACCAAGGCACCTTTTGGTTTACTATTTAAAGAGAGTCTTAGGAAAGATTTTGGAGGAGGCAATTTGAGGAGACTCTTCCACTACATTTTGAAGAGTACTTACATTGTTCTTCCACTGCATTTTAAAAGTTTTTTTTTTAGATTAGGAGTAGAGAGTAGAAAGGAGAAAAGGGTCAGAGTGAAGTATTCTTCTTCCCACTTCTTTTCTTTCTTTTAGATTAGTTTTTATCAAGTCTGAAGTCTGTATTCTGAGTCAACAGAGTTGGGAGACTTGCTCTGAGAAGTAGTTTAGTGAAGAGTTAAAGTTTCAGAGGAACTTCCTTTGTCTTGTGGAGAGGATTTTAAGATAAGTGTTTACTTTTATTTAGTTTATTAATACTTGTTTTCGTTTATTATTTTTCTTATCGTTGTTTTTAATTTCAAATCAATGTGTTTTTATATTTTCTAAATGCTTTTTGAGTAGTTTACTTTATATTTTTCTTTCTTAAATGGAGAAGTAATTAATTTAAAGAGAATTGTTGTGGAAAGTATAAGTGTTTAAAAGTTGGAAGAAGTTGTGAAGATTGATTCTAAAAACTGTTTACTTTTTAATTTGGCCTGTTAAGTTGTAAAATTTCTTGAGGTTATGTAAGATCCAATGTGGTATTGTCTCATAAAAGTTAGTAAGAATCACATGAAATTATATGGGTGAGAACTGTAGTCCATATAATTGAATGTAATATTAGAAGATATTTTTATAAAAGGGAGTAAAATTAGAGGATTTTAGAGTGACGAAGCTAAAACCCCAAATTTGTTTTGAAATTTTGAGTTTTGTTATGAGAAGTTAGCCCCCGTGTGGTGGGAATCGAGGGAACTCTAGAGTGAGAGACCGGTATCTTCCCCGCCTAACCATGTTCAAAATAATATAAATTTCAAATTAACCTATATTCTTTATAGAACCAAGTAAGGGTAAATAACACAATTGCTTCTATCCGTCACAACAAAAATTTGAATACTTCCACAACAATACTTTAAGAATTATTACTACTTCATGAAAGGAAAGAAAAAGATATTCTAGTTAATAGTATTTTACAGGTAGTGTTATTAGTTATTGTAATTTTAATTTATTGTTTAGCATTTTATTAAGAAAATTTCAAAAGACATATCAACCTTCAAAACTTTTCAAAATCAAGACATACTTTTTCGAAAATAATTAAAAAAATAAAAAGATAATTTCTCTGATTCCTTTAAAGATTTCACATTTTCTCTGTGGGTTCGATATCTCGGGGCTTAATCAGAAAGTCCTATATTACTTGATAAATGATACGTATACTTGCGTAGTATCCCATATTATAAAATCATTATTTTCATATCTTAAATCATCAGCGCATTTATCCAGCGGAACCAAGTTTCTGGCATCCGTTGCACTTATATCTATCGGGGATCAAGTTTTTGGCGCCGTTGCCGGGGAAAATTAATTTAAATTGCATTTTAAAGAGAATTAAGAAATTATAAATTTTTACTTTTCTTTATTTTGTGTTATATTTTGTTTTGTTTTATTATTGTATGTGTAGTTCAGGTTCTGAAAACCTTGTGCCTTAAAATTCTGAATTAGAAAGAACTATCAGAAAAATCAAAAAAATTTAAAATACAGAAAAAGAAAAAAATATTCAAGAAATGACAAATCATCAAAATCAAAATGTTGGCATCCATCAAGAATTAAGACCTTTAAGAGATTATGTTAACCCTACAGTAGATGAACTTCGTGGTAGTATTCAAAACCCTGCTGTAGCTGCTAATTCTTTTGAGCTTAAACCTGTTATTATCCAAATAGTGTCAAATAATCAGTTTGGGGGAGCAACAACTGAAGATCCTAATTTGCATCTTGCTAATTTTCTAGAGTTGTGTGCTACTTTTAAATATGATGGTGTTTCGGATGATGCTATTAGACTTAGACTTTTTCCTTTCTCACTAAGGGATAAAGCTAAAATGTGGTTACATTCGTTAACACTCTGGATCAACTAGAACTTGGGGTGAACTCGTCACAAAAATTCCTTGCTAAATATTTTCAACCATCTAGGACTGCTAAGTTGAGAAATGATATAACATCTTTTTGTTAGTTGAAGGAGAATCAATATATGAAGCATTGGAAAGATTTAAAGATCTCCTCAGGAAATGTCCACATCATACGATACCAGATTGGTTAATAATTCAAACTTTTTATAATGGATTAGTTGAATCTCTTAGATCAATCATCGATGCCGTCGCTGGTGGATCATTAATGTCTAAACCATTTTCTGATGCTTATGCTTTAATCGAAGAAATGGCTACTAATAATTTTCAATGGCCTTCTGAAAGGTTAAATCTTAAAAAGGTAGCCAGTGTTTATGAAAATGATGCTTTTACAATGTTAGCAAATCAAGTTGCTGCTCTATCAAGGAAGATGGACCAATTTAGGATGAATTTTTCTCAGTCAAATCTCATGATTGAAGAAAATTCATTAGGCCAAATGGTTGATTCTTATTCTTCACCGTAAACCGTGAATGCTATAATCAAACCTAACAACCCATATTCCAATTATTATAACCTAGTGTTGAAAGAATCATCCAAATTTTAACTAGAATAACAATAATCGAGGTGGTGTTAATCAACAATCGGGAACACCCAAGTAAACCCATCGAGGAATCGGAACAACCATGGTAATAATAATAATATATTAACTTATCCTTCAGATTATAACAATGCTTTACAAAATAAGGAGAAGAAGTTGTCTATGGAAGAAGTAGTATCACATATGGGAAATCAATTACAAATTCAAGGAGCAACCATCAGAAATATTGAAAATCAATTGAGACAAATTGCAAATGCCTTAAGTAATAGATCCCAAGGAATGCTTCCAAGTAATACTAAAGTGAATCCAAGAGAAAAAAATAAAGAACAAGTGAAAGCAATTCAACTGAGAAGTGGAAAAGAATTGGAAGGTAGAGGTTCAAAAAGAAACTAAAGTAGAGAAAGAAGAGATCGAAAGACCTAAAGAGGACGCTCCAAAAGGTTTTGAAAGACCTATTTCTCCACCTAAGGTCGATTTAGAAAAACCACCACCTCCATTTCCTCGTAGACTTCATCAACAAAAGTTGGATAAGCAATTTTCAAAATTCTTAGAGATATTAAAGAAGCTAATCATTAATATTCCATTTGTCGAAGCCCTAGAACAAATGCCAAGCTATGCGAAATTTATGAAGGATATTCTTAATAAAAAGAGGAATGTTTGAAGAAAATGAGACCGTTGCACTTAGTGAGGAGTGCAAGTGCGATAATTCGAAAAAGCTTCCTGAAAAACTTAAAGATCCTGGTAGTTTCACAATTCCATGTGCAATCGGAGAAAGATTCTGTGGAAAAGCTTTATGTGATTTAGGTGCAAGCATTAACCTTATGCCTCTATCAATATTCAAAAGACTAGGACTAGGAGAAATAACCCCAACTACTGTAACTCTACAATTAGCAGATCGTTCGATCACATATCCTAAAGGAGTTATAGAAGATGTTTTGGTAAAAGTGGATCAATTTATTTTTCCTGTGGATTTCATTGTGTTAGATATGGAGGAAGATAAAGAGATACCCATAATTTTGGGGAGACCTTTTCTAGCTACAGTGCAGAGCCATGATAGATGTGCAAAAAGGGGAATTAACGATGAGGGTTAATGATCGATCGTTACATTTAATATTTCAAAATCGATGAAATATCCCGCAAGAGGTAAAGAAGATGAGTGTTTTAGGATGGATGTTATCGAATATTTAAGTGAATTTCATTTCAAATCAACTTATGAAGAGAAAGCCGAAAGAGAAGAATTTGAATATAAGCAAGAAGAGGAGTTATTTGATTCTGAAGATTTTCAAGAAGAAGATTTAAAGTATGTTCATGAAAGTTTTGAATTGTTGGATATGACTGAAAAAGATAAATCTTATGGTCCATCAATTGAAAAACCTCCTGAACTTGGAGTTAAAAATGCTTCCCGATCATTTGAAGTATGTTTTTCTAGGTGAATCCTCAACCTCGCTCGTTATAATTTCCTCTCAATTAACTGAAAAAGAAGAAGAGAGTTTGCTTGAAATTCTGAAGAAGCACAAGAAAACCTTTAGATGGACAATTGCTGATATTAAAGGAATCAGTCCTTTAATTTGTATGCATAGAATTCTTATGGAAGATCATTGCAAACTGTGGGCTGATCCCCAAAGGAGATTAAATCCAATCATGAAAGATGTTGTTAAGAAAAACATTTTATAGTGGTTGGATGCTGGAATTATCTACCCTATTTCGTATAAGTGCATGGGTTAGTCCTATTCATCGTGTTCCTAAGAAAGGAGGAGTAACTGTGACTGTTAATGAAAAGAATGAAATGATACCAACAAGATAAGTTACAGGGTGGCAAATATGCATTGATTATAGAAAATTAAACCTTGCCACAAGGAAAGATCATTTTCCACTCCCTTTTCTAGATCAAATGTTGGATAGACTGGTTAGGCATAAATACTTTTGTTTTCTGGATGGATATACTGGTTACCACCAAATTCAAATTGCTCCTGAGGATCAAGAGAAAACTATGTTTACCAGTCCTCATGGTACGTTTGCTTTTAGAAGAATGCTCTTTGGTTTATGTAATGCCCCTGCTACATTTCAGAGATGTATGATGGCTATTTTTTGTGATTTAATTGAAAAAGGGATTGAAGTTTTTATGTATGACTTTTCAGTGTTTGGAATTTCATTTGAATCATGTTTAGAACATCTATCTAAAGTTCTAAAATGCTGTGAAGAAACTAATTTAGTTCTTAATTGGGAAAAATGCCAATTTATGGTAGCAGGAGGAATTGTTTTGGGACATCGGATTTCAGAAAAAGGTTTGGAGGTAGATCCTGCAAAAATTTAAGTTATATCTAATTTATCTCTCTCAACCAATGTAAGGGGATTTAGAAGTTTTTTAGGACATGCTGGATTCTACAGGCGTTATATCAAATATTTTTTAAAGATTACAAAACCTTTATGCCGTTTACTGGAAAAGGATGCAATTTTTAATTTTGATGATGATTGCCATAAAGCCTTTGAAACATTAAAAGAAAAATTAATCACTGCACCTGTAATAATTTCACCAAATTGGGAAAAACCTTTTGAATTAATGTGTGATGCTAGTGATTATGCTATTGGTGCTGTTTTGGGTCAAAAATATGATAAAATTTTTAAAGTAATTTATTATGCTAGTAAAACTCTTAATGAATCTCAAATTAATTATACACTACTGAGAAAGAGTTATTAGCTATAGTATTTGCCTTTGATAAATTTCAATCATATTTAATTGGAACTAAATGTGTTGTGCATACTGATCATTCTGCTATCAAATACTTAATGAAGAAAAATGATGCAAAACCGAGACTTGTAAGATGGATTCTTATTTTGCTAGAATTTGATTTTGAGATAGTAGATAGGAAGGGTTATGATAATCAAATTGCTGATCATTTGTCCAGGCTTGAAATAGAAAAATCTTTCTGTGATATTGAAGAAATTAATGAACATTTTCCCGATGAAAAACTCGTTCACTCGTTAAAGAATGGAGTGTTCCTTGGTATGCGTACATAGTAAACTTTATTGTTAGTAATATTATACCCTATGGTTCGACATATCATGAAAAGAAGAAATTTCTGTCTGATGCTAAGACTTATTTTTGGGATGACCCATTTTTATATAAACAAGGAAAGGATCTTATAATTCGAAGATGTGTACCTTTGGAAGAGACTTATGAAATTATTCAAAAATGTCATGATTCTGATTATGGGGGACATTTTGGAAGTGATAAAACTGCATATAAAATATTACAATCAGGATTTTATTGCCTACAATTTTTAAGGATGTGAATGTTTATATTAAAAATTGTGATAGATGTCGGCGTGTAGGCAATATTTCTTGAATAAATGAGAGGCCCCTCAATTATATGTTGGAAGTTGAAATATTTGATGTTTGGGGATTAAATTTTTTGGGACTATTTACACCATCTTTCGGAAATGTTTATATTTTGATAGCAGTAGATTATGTTTCTAAATGGATTGAAGCTATTGCTTTACCTCGATGTGATGCTCAAAGTGTTGCAAAGTTTTTAGAAAAGAATATATTTTGCAGATTTGGAATACCAAGAGTAATCATAACTGATGGAGGAAGTCATTTTGAAATGCGATTATCGGGAAGTTAGCAAAGAAATATCATATTAATCATCGCATTGCTATCGCTTATCATCCGTAGACAAGTGGTTTGGTTGAATTATCCAATCGTGAAATTAAAAGAATAAAAAAACTGTTAATCCAAATAGAAAGGATTGATCAATTAAACTGGATTATGCTTTGTGGGCCTATAGGACTGCTTACAGAACATCAATAAGAATGTCCCCATATAGGCTAATTTTTGGAAAAGCTTGTCATTTACCTTTTGAACTTGAGCATAAGGCTTATTGGGCTATTAAAGAGTTCAATTATAATTTGAAAGATGCTGCTGAAAAAGAGATTATTGCAATTGAATGAGCTTGAAGAAATAAGGAATGAATCTTATGAAAATGCTAAGATTTATAAGGAAAAGATGAAGTTATGGCATGATCGGAAGATTCTTACCAAAAATCTTGTACCAGGACAACAAGTTTTGTTGTATAATGCTAGATTGAGAATATTTTCCGGAAAACTTAAGTCCGAGTGGATGGGTCCATTCATTGTGATAAAAGTTTATTCTTATGGAGTCGTAGATATTCAAGATCCTAAGACTCGGAAAGATATTTAAAGTTAACGGACATAGACTTAAAGCATATTTTTCAGTCAATAAATCTAAATCTGATGAGAATTTAATGTTGGGTCACTCAGAATGAGTTCTGGGTATGTCAGGCTGAAGACGTTAAAACAAGCGCTTTGTGGGAGACAACCCATATTTATCGGTGTGTTTGCATTATGTTTGTTTTGTGTGTTTGTTTGCTTTGTTTGGTTTGTTTTTATGTTTTTAGTGGTAGTAATTTGGAGTTTTTAAACTTAAGTGGAGTTTATTTGACCTTAATTGATGATTTCAAAAAGTCAGAATAAGAATTTGGACACTTAGCAGACCTGTGCTAAATTGTGCACCGGCGGTTAAGCGCCGACTAGTTGGCGCTTAGGTGCCACAGTTATAAAAAACGTGAAAAATGTGAATTTAGAGCCTAGATCATGGAGTATTAGAAGATTTGTGGGAGTAATTTAGGAGATTCTAAATGTGTTAGAGAATATTCTAGCATCTCCCAAGTCTATAAAAAGGTCCTGACTTAAGGAAAACACTTGCCCCAAGTCCTATTTTCATTTCTGAAGTCTAAGAAGAGAATTTTGAGCACCATGTCTTCCTGGGAGAACGAGATGAAGAAGAAGCAAGATTCTGATAAAAGTAAGTTCATTAGTGATAGTGCTAAGGAGTTATTTAATGGATATCTGGTTGTTAGCATTCAAGGTATTACAGAGATGATTGTAAAAATTGAAGCCCGAGTTACTTCAATGGAAGCAAAGATCAATGATATTACTTTACATCTGGATCACATGGGATGGCAACTCAAGATGCAATTCAATCATTCAAGGTATGTGGAAGAAATAGATAAGGCGATGTTTGTGAAGAACAAATGGATTGAAGAAGATGATATAAGAATGAACAATGATCACCCGTTCTATCAAATTTATATTCCTGAAGGGTCAAATGAGAATAATAGTGGTCATGGTTATATTCCGCCTAATGGAGAATGGAATTAAAAGTGTTTTGTTTCTATTTGTTTAGTGTCTTATGTGTTATGTTAGTGTTCTTGTGAGTTTATGTTTGGTGTGTTTAATGTTTTTATATAAGCGTGATGATGTGATGGGTACATATTAGAGATGTACACTTATCATTTTAAGATTATAGTGTCTTGTATTTTGAGAATTTTATCCTTTATGTTTGGATAGAAATTCTAGAATTGTATTAAATGTTATGTTTGTTTTAATATAAGTTTGTGTTTTTGAGAAATTTGTGTGGAATCATTGGTTATTTAATTTTGATTTGGAATATTGAAGATTTGTGGGGAGAATTAATTATTGTGGACTAATTAAGGGTAATTAACAAAGTGATTTAGTGCATATACCTTAATTATAAAAATTTAGGTATTGGCGGCTAAGCTCCAAAGTGCCGGCGCTTACGCGCCAGATTTCGTGGCTAAGCGCCGATAGTTCGCGCTTAGGCGCCAGTTCGCGAAAATTGGTTCCCAACAGTTAAAAACCCGAAAATTGCCATTTTCAACTGCCCCATCGTCTTCAACCTTTGCTTTGCCACAAAAGAGGAGCCTAGGGTATAATATTGTGGATCATTTAAGAACCGATTTCAACAAAAATTGTTAGATTTGGATTCCTTGAGGTAAGAGCACTACTCCTAAGTAAAAATTTTTGATTTTCACCATGTATTTTGAGTATATTTTGGAAGATCTTAAAATCACTATTCATGGTGAAAATTTGAGGAAAAGCTTGATAAATTGCTTGGATTTAGTGAAAATATCTTTTGGAAGATAATTTAGCAAGTTTAGTTTGATTTTGGAATTTATGGTGAATTTTTAGTGAATTTTTATAGATGGCTCCAAAGTCAAAGCGTGCACGAGAAAAGACGAAGTTTGATTCTGACAAATTTGTTAGTTTGAGGGCTGAGGAACGATACGTCGATGCATTGCAGTCACGTAAGTTGATTCCTGCGCGTGTGTTTAGTAAGCCATGAGAGGTGATTGAAGATATGATTGCAAGAAGAAACTGACAGAATTACTGTTGCTTCTCCGCTGTTGCTGTTGTTTCTGTGGTAAGAGAATTTTATGCAAATTTACCTGCTGCAGAGGAAAATCAGGTGATGGTTAGGAGGCATGAAGTAAACTTTTCTTCAGGTGCAATCAATACCTTTTATGGACTACCTCCTGACATGTTCTGTTTTTATTCTAACTATCATCCTTCGGAAGGAGAATTAGATGAGATTATGGAGTTTCTGACTGATGGAAGAGGATTATGGAAAATTACAAATGATAGAAGAGTGAACTTTCCTGCTTCCAAATTGAATGTCATTTCTAAGGTATGACATTATTTCATCTCATCTAAGTTTTTACCTTCAAGTCATACTAGTGAAGTGACGAGAGAAAGAGCAGTGTTGAACCATTGTATTCAACATGGGAAGCCTATTGATATTGCAAGCATAATTTTTTATTATGTTTTGAACTGTGCTAGATCAACCAGGACTGCAGATATGGGATTTCCTTCCTTGATTCATTCACTTTGTGAAGGATCTGGAGTGAAATTTGAAACATGGGAAGAGGTACTTCAGCCATTGAGACCAATTACCAGTGTAAATGTTGGTGCTTACACTGTACATTCAGAGTTTGGTTGGAGAGGAGGATTTGGTAGGGCTTATACTGCTTCTGCTTCTCGTGCTACTACTTCATGTGCTTCGTCATCTACTGATTCACAGACTGGTTTATTAAAAAAGATTTTGAGAAAAGTGAGTCTTACTCGAGAGCATGCGAGAGATATGGATGGTAAGCTGGATAATGTTGGGAGATATATTGTAAAACATGATGAATATGAGGAGAATTATCAGCAATATTTGGATAGACTGATTAGAAGAGATCAGAGTGCTGAGATGCCACCTCATCCATTCTATATACCTTATGGACATCCAGAAATTGGAACGAGCAAGATGATGATGATGATGAGGATGAAGAGTAGATGTATGTTGTTTGTTTTAGTCTTTGTATTGATGTGTTGTGTCACTGTGTACTTTATCTAGTATTTTGTTTGATGATTGTGTTGTGATGTGAACCTTGATAGTATGCATATTGTAGTACTGTTTATCTGTTATGCATATTCAGGTATTGCTGTTATTTTATTGTTGGTTTATATGTTGTTGTGTGGTAGTGTGTAATAGTAAATGTTTTTATGTGTATGTTATGTCAGAGTTTTTAGTAGTATGTATTTTTAATTTCAAAAACTATTAGTAAATTATAAACCACTATTAGAAACTTCTACTTAGGAAAACTACATGTTTAAAATTCTTCAAATTCCACTATCATCTGTTATCTGTATCAGTGTGTTATTTTAGTTGGTGTGTATTTGCTTTGAAATCCTCCACTACTGTAGAAGTCTTCTGAAATTTTTACTTTTCTTATTATTATAAAAAAAAGAAGAAAAATGTTTTGAAAAACTAAATTTGATTTCATTTACTCCTGTATTTAAATTGTTATACTTGCAGATTAGGATATTAAAAATTCTTGCAAGCATGATATGTCAGTTTTTATTTCTCACCCATGTATCATTTCTTATGCTTAAATGTTTTATCTTAATTAAAAATTTAAAGTTTGGGGGGCATTTTAAAAACAAAGAATTTCGAAAACCTAAAATTTTATTTGATTCTCAAGAATACTTAAAAATAAATCTTATTTTTGATTGAGAACAATTATGTACATGAAGTTATATTAGGGAAACAAAATTTTGAAGATAGAAATGAATAAAAGAATTTAGTTAAAATTTATAGTAATCATGAAAAACTTAAAGTTAAAATTTTCTTAATGAAGAGGTGTTAAATAAAGTTAAATTATCTTTAGTAAGAAGTTTTGTATTTTTGGATAAATAGAAGATTTGACTTTTATTCTTCAAAGCTTAAATTTCTTTTATTGAAGAGTAATTTTTAGATACTATTATTATGATTTTTAAGTGAAAGATGTATATCTGATCTTTATTTTAAATGGAAGGATGGAATTTAAAATCATTAAAGGTCTATCCAGATATAGTAATCCTTGCCTTATAAAAAATAAAAAAAAAGTGAAAAATATAGTATATGAAAAGGGAGGAGAAGCTTGAGGATTTAAGGGCCTAATCAAAATTTGGTTTCATACCTAAAGTTTAAGATATATGTTCAAAGAAAATCTAAAGCTTAAAGTTGTGATATAGTAAGTAAAATTATTTTTCAAATAAAGATTTTTAAGTGAGAAAAATAAATGTTTGAATCCTATATTTTAAAAAATCTACAAATATTTCTGAAATAGATAGAGACTTATATTTATCATTTTCTTTTACTTAAGAACTTTCTAAACTTTAAGTTGGTTTTAATTACTGAAATTTTTTCTAAATTGGACTATTCCATTTCTAGAACAAAATTTTGTTATCTTCCTAAGAAACTCATTACATAATTTGCATGCTAAAATGTTCTATGAGATTAACTGTCACTTGAGGATAAGTAACATTTTAAGTTTGGGGGATTTTGATCCACCTAAAATATATAGTATTTTTATGCACATTTTTATACCTATTTTTAATGATATTGCACTTTAATGGAAGGTATTTTGTGTTTTTCTTGCAGGTATGATGAAAATGGATGGTCATGATGAAAGGAGCAAAATTGGATCAAAATTTGGAGCAAAAAAATGAAAAATAAAAAATTTGGCACTGGCGGCTAAGTACCGCTGGGCGGCGCTTAGCCGCCACAGTTAAAAATCGAGATTCAAATGGATTTGGCGCCAATTTCAAAGGGGATGGGATGCAACTCTTGGTGGTAACGTCCATAACTTCCTTTGGGCGGCAAGTTTGAATGAAGGGGTGCGTTCCTTGGTAGATACATCGAATCTGGACACATTTTGAAGAGACACCAAGGCACCTTTTGGTTTACTATTTAAAGAGAGTCTTAGGAAAGATTTTGGAGGAGGCAATTTGAGGAGACTCTTCCACTGCATTTTGAAGAGTACTTCCATTGTTCTTCCACTGCATTTTAAAAGTTTTTATTTAGAGTAGGAGTATAGAGTAGAAAGGAGAAAAAGGTCGGAGTGAAGTACTCTTCTTCCCACTTCTTTTCTTTCTTTTAGATTAGTTTTTATTAAAGTCTGAAGTCTACATTCTGAGTCAACGGAGTTGGGAGACTTGCTCTGAGAAGTAGTTTAGCGAAGAGTCAAAGTTTCAGAGGAACTTCCTTAGTCTTGTGGAGAGGATTTTCAGATAAGTGTTTACTTTTATTTAGTTTATTAATACTTATTTTCGTTTATTATTTTTCTTATCATTGTTTTTAATTTCAAATCAATGTGTTTTTATATTTTCTCAATGCATTCTGAGTAGTTTACTTTATCTTTTTCTTCTTAAATGGAGAAGTAATTAATTTAAAGAGAGTTGTTGTGGAAAGTATAAGTGTTTAAAAGTTGGAAGAAGTTGTGAAGATTGATTCTAAAAACTTTGTTTACTTCTTAATTTGGTCTGTTAAGTTGTAAAATTTCTTGAGATTATGTAAGATCCAATGCGGTATTGTCTCATAAAAGTTAGTAAGAATCACATGAAATTATATGGGTGAGAATTGTAGTCCATATAATTGAATGTAATATTAGAAGATATTTTTATAAAAGGAAGTAAAATTAGAGGATTTTAGAGTGACAGGCTAAAATCCCCTAATTTGGTTTGGAATTTTGAGTTTTGTTATGAGAAGTTAGCCCCCAGGTGGTGGGAATCGAGGGAACTCTAGAGTGAGAGACTGGTATCTTCCCTGCCTAACTATGTTCAAAATAATATAAATTTCAAATTAACCTATGTTCTTTATAGAACCAAGTAAGGGTAAAGAACACATTTGCTTCTATCGATCACAACAAAAATTTGAATACTTCCACAACAATACTTTAAGAATTATTACTACTTCATGAAAGAAAAGTAAAAGATATTCTAGTTAATAGTATTTTACATCCAATGTTATTAGTTATTGTAATTTTAATTTCTTGTTTAACATTTTATTAAGAAAATTTCAAAAGACATATCAACCTTCAAAACTTTTCAAAATCAAGACATACTTTTTCGAAAACAATTAAAGAAAATAAAAAAAGATAATTTCTCTGATTCCTTTAAAGATTTCATATTTTCCTTGTGGGTTCGATATCTCGGGGCTTAATCAGAAAGTCCTATATTACTTGATAAACGATACGTATACTTGCGTAGTATCCCATATTATAAAATCATTATTTTCATATCTTAAATCATCGGCGCATTTATCCAGCGGAACCAAGTTTCTGGCATCCGTTGCACTTATTTCTATCGGGGATCACTTTTCATTTTAAGGAAAAAGATAAAGAAAAATACTCAGAATCCATGGAGAAAACGCAATAACAATTCATTTTAAAAGTAGAAATCATGCAGAAACACAAAAAGTCTCAATTAAAACTAAATGAAGTATAAAGATAAAAAACTTATCTCAAGTTCCTATCCACCAAACTCTTGAAGTTCATTTGAATCTCTTCCTTTCTCATATAAGCCTCCCTAAAATTGGTCTATCCACCTTCCCTTTCCTAAGAAATCTGGACTTTTACTAAGAAATCTCTATCCACCTTCCCTTTCCCCAGGAATGAGATAAGTGTGAAGAAATCCCAAGTAATAGTCTTACAATTTCTTACTACAACTATCTTTTTCTAACTCACACCCTTTTTAGCCTCCATTTTCAGCCTCTTCAACCTCTTTCTTTTATATTTTTTCAAAAGGTGCCTTCGTGCCTCTTCAAAATGTGTCAATATTCAATTAATCTTCCCAAAAGATGCATGGTTTTAAGAGTTATTTCAATGTATTTTGGTGTCCTTTATCAGTTACCAACTTTTGTACCAAAGGTTGCCTTAAACACCTCTTCAAAATTCACCAAAAATTCTTTGAAATTCAATAGTAACTACCCTGCGCTTAATCGCTGGGCCTCTGGCGCTGTCTTCTTTGTATGCTGTCACTTAAGCACTAGATCTGGGTGCTTAGGCACCCCAATTCAATCTAACACCTTCTTCATTTTTGCTCCAAATTTAATCCCTTTTCACTCATTTTGCCATATTTGGTCCATTTAATTGTACGTGAAAGAAAAACACACAAATACCTTCCATTAAAGTGCAATATCATCAAAAATATGTATAAAAATGTGTACAAAAATTTTATATATTATAGGCATATCAAATTCTCCTATATTAAAAATGTTACTTATCCTCAAGTGACACAACAATCTTTCAAAACCAAACTAAACAAATTATGTGAATGTGTTTCTTAAGGAGATTCTAAAATTTTATTCTAGAAATGTAGTATTCTAATTTAGAAAAAACTTTAATAAATGAGACTAATTTAAAATTTTGAAATCTCTCAAATGAAAAAAGTATGAAAATATGAGCTCCTATCTAATTCAGAAATACTTATAGATTTTTCAAATAGAGAGCTTAGGCATTCTATCTTGTTTACTTAAAAATTTTTATTAAAAATAATTATACTTACTATATTATATCCTTAAGCATAGGAGTTTCTCCAGTCTTATGCTTTAATAAGATCAGACGTGGAACCAATTTTTGATTAGGCACTAATCCTCAAGCTTCTCATCCCTTTCTTTCACATACTATACTTCACTTCTTCTTTTTCTTTTCTTTTCTTTTATTTGATTTTATTTTTATTTTTATTTTTCTTTTTTTTAAGGATTACTATATCTGGATAGGCTTTTAATGGTTTTGAATTCCCTTCTTTCTTTCCTAAAGCGAAGGTTTGTTATATATCTTTTACTTAAAAATATAATAATAGTTTGGAAAATTACTTTTAATAAAAGAAATTTGAGTATTACAAAATAAGATTCTAACTCTACTATATTTTTCAAAAATATAATATCTCCTACTAAAGATACCACAATATTTAACATCTATTCACTAAGAAAAATTTTAACTTCAAAATTTTCATCATCACTATAGTTTCTAAGTAAATTCTCTTACTCATTTATATATTCAAAATTTTATTACCCTAATATAACTTCATACACATAATCATTTTTCAATCAAAATCAAATTTATTTATAACATATTTAAGAATAAATAAATTTCAACTTTTGAAAATTGGTTTTTCATCCCCCAAACTTATATTTTTAAGAAAATATAACATTTTAACATATCATATATATAGAGAGGAATGAAAAATTAAAACATCATGCTTTAGAGATTTTGATATCCTAAATATATGTGTATAAAAAATTAATAACAAGAGCAAAAATATTATGATCAAATTTCATTTTGATTTTAATATATATAAGATTCAAAAGACTTCTATGCAGCGAAGGATAACATAAAAGCAAATCACACAAATAATATAATATCACAACCATAATAGAAAGAAAATACATGGTAGTAAATTGAAACTTAAACAAGAAAAAAAATGAAAGTTAGCTCTATTCTAAACATTCCTAAAGTAGTAGGAATAAGTCCAACACAAACCAACAAAATACACTTTAAATAAAAAAAGTTCACACAAGTACTACCACATCAAACAAAAGATAACTACACATCGCAACATATTCAAAATACGACCACAATTTTCTAAAACAAACAACAACAACAACATTAAAAACACACTGATAACTATGAGTTGCCTCCTGATACACCTAAAATATATAGTGTTTTTATGCAGATTTTTATACCTATTTTTGATGATATTGCACTTTAATAGAAGAAATTTTGTGTTTTTCTTGCAGGTATGATGAAAATGAGTGATTATGATGAAAGAAGCAAAATAGGATCAAATTTGGAGCAAAAAAATGAAAAAAATGAAAAATTAGCCACTGGGGGCTAAGCGCCGCCCGGTCGGCGCTTAGGCACCACAGTTAAAAATCAAATTTTTTTCATTTTTGGCGCCAATATCAAGGGGTGTTTGAAGCAACTTTTGGTGGTGACTTCCTTAACTTCCCATGGGCGGCAAATTTGAATGAAGGGATGCATCTTTTAGCGGATATGTTGAATCTGTACATGATTTGAAGAGACACTTAGGCACCTTTTGGAAAATTATATCATGAAGACTTGGAATTAGTTAAGAGAGTTCTCTTCTAGTTTTACTTGTTGTCTTTTATTTTTTATAGTTTTTAAAAAGTCTTTTAGAGTTAGTAGAGAGTAGGAAAGGAGAAAGGGATTGGAGTGAAGCCTTTTTCTAACAAATTCTCTTCCTTCCTTTTATTTAGTTTTTATTAAAGTCTGAAGTTTGTTTCTGAGTCATAAGAGTTGGGCGACCCACTTGAGGAGTGTTTTTGTGGAAAGTCAAGTTCCAGAGGAACTTCCGGAGTCTTGTGGAGTGGATTTTCAGATAAGTATTTACTTCTGTTTTTACATTTAGTTTTAACTAAAGCTTGTTGTGTTTTCATTATGATTTCTATTTTTAAATCAATGTGTGCTTGTGTTTTCTCCATGAGATCTGAGTAGTTTTATTTATCTTTTTCTTTCTTAAATGAAGAAGTAATTAAATTATGTAGGATTTTTGTGGAAAGTATAAGTGTTTAAAGTTGGAATAAGTTGTGAAGATTTAATTCCATGAACTTAATTTACTTCTTATTTTGGCCAGTTAAGATGTTAAAATTTGTTGTGAGATTATGTAAGATCCAATGTGGTATTGTTTCAAACAACAATTGGTGCAATTATATGGGTGAGAATTGTAGTCCATATAATTAAATGCAAATATATTAGAAGATATGTTTTTAATGGGGAGTAAAGTTAGAGAACTTTAGAGTGACAGGCTAAAACCCTCTAATTTGGTTTGATATTTTAAATTTTGTTATGAGAAGTTAGCTCCCAGGTGGAGGGAATCGAGGGAACTCTAGAGTGAGAGCTGGTATCTTCCCTGCCTAACCATTTTCAAAATTTTAAAATTTCAAATTAACCAATGTTCATTAAAGAACCAAGTAAGGGTAATGAATAAATTTGCTCATATTTGTCACAAAACATTTAAATACTTCCACAACAATACTTTCATAATTATTACTGCTTTATAAGATAAAGAAAAAGATATTTTATTTCCTAGTATTTTATATCGTGTTTTAAAGTTCTGATAATTTTCATTTCCTGCTTAGCGTTTTAGCAAAAATACCAAAAACAACTTTCAAGCTTTACAAATCAAAACATACTTTCAAAAGTCATTTAAAAGGTAAAAAAATATAATTTTCTTATTTCTTTAAAAAGATTTTATATTTCTCTGTGGGTTCGATATCTCGGGGCTTAATCAGAAAGTCCTATATTACTTGATAAACGATACGTATACTTGCGTAGTATCCCATATTATAAAATTATAATTTTCATATCTAAATACTAAGCATATATACTCGGTGCGAGATCAAGTTTTTTGCGCCATTGTAAAAAAAGAGATAATTGAAAGGAAATATATTGCATAAAAAACGTAAGCATAAATATCTGGGATCAAGTTTTTTGCGCCGTTGCCAGGGAAATTAATTAAAACTGCATTTTAAAAAAAAATTAAGAAAAATTTAAATTTTTTACTTTTCTTTATTTTTTAGTGTGTTTTGTTTTATTTTATTGTTGTATGTGTAGTTCAGGTTCTGAGAGACTTGTGCCTTACGATTCTGAATTAGAAAGAACTATAAGAAAAATAAAAAAAATTAAAAATATAGCAAAAGATAAAAATATTAAAGAAATGACAAATCATCAAAATCAAAATGTTGGCATCCATCAAGAATTCAGACCTTTAAGAGATTATGCTAACCCTACATTGGATGAACTTCATGGTAGTATTCAACACCCTGCTGAAGCTGCTAATTCCTTTGAGCTTAAACTTGCTATTATTCAAATGGTGTCTAATAATCCGTTTGGGGGAGCAACAACAGAAGATCCTAATTTGCATCTTGCTAATTTTCTAGAGTTGTGTGCTACTTTTAAATATGATGGTGTTTCAGATGATGCTATTAGACTCAGACTTTTTCCTTTCTCAGTAAGGGATAAAGCTAAGATATAGTTTAATTCGTTAGCACATAGATCTATCAGAACTTGGGGTGATTTAGCACAAAAATTCCTTGCTAAATATTTTCCACCATCAAAGACTGCGAAGTTGAGAAATGATTTTACATCTTTTTTCAGTTTGAAGGTGAATCGATATATGAAGCATGGGAAAGATTTAAGAATCTCCTCAGGAAATGTCCATATCATTCGATACCAGATTGGTTAATTATTCAAATTTTTTACAATAGATTAGTTGGTTCTCTTAGATCAATTATTGATGCTGCTGCTGGTGGATCATTAATGTCTAAACTGTTTTCTGATGCTTATGCTTTAATTGAAGAAATGACTACTAATAACTTTCAATGGCCTTCTGATGCTGCTGCTGGTGGATCATTAATGTCTAAACAGTTTTCTGATGCTTATGCTTTAATTGAAGAAATGACTACTAATAACTTTCAATGGCCTTCTGAAAGGTTAAATCCTAAAACGGTAGCCAGTGTTCATGAAAATGATGCTTTTGCAATGTTAGAAAATCAAGTTGTTGCAATTTCAAGGAAGATCGACCAATTTGGGATGAATTTTTCTCAGCCAAATTCTATAATTGAAGAAAATTCATTAGGCCAAATGGTTGATTATTATTCTTCACCAGAAACTTTGAATGCTATAAGCAAGCTTAATAACCCATATTCCAATTATTATAACCTGGGTTGGAAGAATCACCCAAACTTTAATTGGAATACCAATAATCAGGGTGGTATTAATCAACAATGGGGGAACACCAAGTAAACCCATTGGGGAACTGGAACAACCAAGGAATTAATAATTATAGACTAACCTATCCTCTAGGTTTTAACAATGCTTTACAATTAAAGGAGAAGAAGTTGTCTATTGAAGAAGTGGTGTGACAAATGGGAAATCAATTGCAAATTCAAGGAGCAACCATCAGAAATATTGAAAATCAATTGGGGCAAATGTCAGCATATTTTTTAGGTTTGTGTTTTAAAAAGGGGTCGCCTATAAAAATTGTCGGTGAATTTTTAGATTTAATTTAAATATATATATATAATTTGGAAAGTAACATTTAATTTTGAAAATAAGTTTAAGTTTAAAAATTTTAAGATATGAAATCAAACCGATCTCACATCCTCAAATAGTTTATATAAACGAGCACCGTACCACAAACCGTGTATCTATCCCGAAGAATAGACACACTGCTTGATGATGGGCCTCGATTAAATAAACTAGAATATTTGTGACATCCGTTTGGTCTGCGAACCAATTTTATAAGCTGACAAGTTCCCCTGCTTAATATAAAGGAATTAAACAGGGTTTATATTACCTGGGTTCTTAAAGTTCCATATAAGGGCAAGCCCCTATAGTTAATTACATCTTAAATGATGGGAATCACTTAAGAAAACTCTCGATAATGATAAGTGGTTTTGTTCTCAAGAATTTCAAAGTTTAAGGTTTTCAAACAATTAGACTTTGGAAATTTTAAAAGAGAGTGGATCAAATTTGGAACAGTTTATTTTAAGAATCCAATGGAGGAGAAGTAGAGGATGTCACGGACCCGAATTGAACTTCGGTGACTTCCCAACTTTTCTATTGTTTGGCTTCAATTTGAGAATTTATTTAATGTTGTAATCCTGCCAATTTTAATTAATTAGGACTTATGCTTGTATGATATAATCACACAAATAGCCTCGAAGATGTGAGGGTTTATGTCGTACCAAATGACTACCTCAGAGTCCTAAGATGTGTTAGGGCTTAATTTACATAACATGATTATGCAAATGCCTAACGAAGAGTTGAGGATTTATGTTGCACTAGGAAAACTACCTCGAAATCCTATGGCTTGTTATTTAAAACTAGGAAAGGGTTTTGTTGATGTAGATTCGATTTCTTGTGACGATGGCCATGCGCACCTTATGCTCCAAGCTCCTTGTTTTTGCGGTTTAGTTTTAGAAAGTGAAAATCGGGGAGATGAGAGAAGTGTTTTTGGTTTAGAGAAATCTTAAAAGTCCAAATATTTTTAATGTTTTAATTAAAACAAATCTTAAAGTTAGTTAAACGGAAATAGATTAAGATCCCGCGATTTCGTCGTGCCCGGCACCGTTATTTTCCTTGAATTCCGCAGATACAGATGAATTTACTAGCTGTTGAATGAGTTCCATGCTTTCATTTAGACCGTGGGAAATCCCGTGTAATGTTGGTGGTTATCATCGAAGGTATTCCCGATCATCCAATGAGACATTTTAATTTAGTTGTAGTTGTAGTTTTGTTGTTCTGTTTGTGATTAAATTTTTAGTTGTTTTATATTTTGAAATGTTGTGGTGGTGAATTTTATCTTGTTGTGACTTTTAATTTAATTTTGGTTTTTAGTTTGTGGCTATCACAAGGTTTCGGTTTTCATGCGGGGTGACATTCTTGTTTAACATACGAGAGAAGTAAATGCAGTGCGGGTAAATAAATTGTAATGAAATAAAGCAGTACCTGGTAAGCATTCCTATTTATTTTCTCCTGTCTTAAAAACACGAGTTAAAGCATTTATATAATTGCAAGAAAACACCTAGGTAAAGCTAGGGGAGGGTTTTGGTTGTCTTCACCAAAATCCTAATCCTATCATTAGTCAATTCTGTAATGATCTAGGGTTCTTATGTCTTGTTAAGGATGATTTTCTTCACTAAGAACAATTAAATTCAGTTGTTCTTCTAAAGCATTTCATCGTATTGAAAAGTGCTTAGGAAGAATCTAAACATCTTTTCGATACTTCTGAGATTTTTGATCCAAATGAATTTCATTATGCAAGTGAATTAATCATTGAGATTTAGTTAAGTTTTTGCTTCTTACTGAGTGAACTAGGATGTTTGATTATCCTATGAGTGAAGTGACATTTCATAATGCTTTTTAAGTTATGATAATGAAAGCCTTTAGGGACAAATTAATTTGTTGAAGATTTTACTTGATTCTTGAGTAGGAAATTGGAATTGATGGTTTGAAATGATTTGGTTTAGTTATAAAATTTTAATTAATAATTTCATGTTTGGAATAGTGTTCAAGTTGTTTCAATTCTATTAAACCTTTATATTTTAATGATCTTAATATTTTACATTAATTTTAATGTTTTAAATTAGTTTTAGGTTTGTTTTCAAATGATAAATTAATTTCATGATTATGATTAATTTAATTAAGTTATTAAATCACTTAATGTTTCAAACTTTAATTTAATTAAAGGTTATTTTCTTTTTTTCGTGTGTTCAATTATCATTTTTAAGTTTAATTAAGAATTGAAATGTTATTAAAGAGATTCATTTAGGGATCTCAAATTAAAGAATTAGTATCTTCTAGTCGCATCACACAATAATCCAAAATTTTAATTATCCTCCCAAAATTTAAATGATTTAATTAATTAAAGTTCCATTTTGATATTTTAAAGTGATCGATGGGTTTCTACTCCTTTACTCCCCAAGTTTGATACGAGAAATTAAGATCAAATATTTTACCTTCCCTTTTGATTAAACCTAAAGTATTAGTGGGGTTAAGATCCTTTAATTACCTTTATGCCCTTTTCGCTTATTTATTTCATAGCTAAGCCAAATCGGCGCCGAATGAATTTAAAATTTTTATGTCACTTTACTCGTATATCGATTAAGACACTAGAGAAAAATGTGATTTTTAAATTTAATTTAATTTATATATTTATTTTTGTGAGAAAATGAGGGGTTTTCAATGAAAATGGAACAACATGACCAAGGTGAGGTTTATCCTTGGGACGATTGTGGGATGTCACATATTTGACCAGGCCCTTTATAAACCAATTTTGGTGATTTTTTGAATCATATTTTATTTATTATAATTATTTTTGAGTTTGAGAGCATTAATTAATTATAAAGTAAAACTAAAGTTGAAAATTAAGTTTTATATTTTTCATAAATCTCTCTGAAGTCAAGGAGTCCAGAGAAGTAAATTTTATATTTTTTTTATTTTTCTTTGATTTATTAGAATTAATTTAGTGAAATGAGGAATTTTTTAAAATTAAAAATTCTCTTATGCTTTGCAAATTGATTATTATAGACTTGAGAAAAATATTTGGATTTGTTCGCCAAGTGATTAGAATGTGAAATTTTTGTGATTTTTAATATTTTCTAATTTTATTATTTTTTAATTATTAAAATATTAAAAATATGATTAAAAATGATTTTTTTTTTAGAAAATTTCAATTTTAATTTTCCTATACTCCTCTGATATCAGAGAGCATAGCTTATTTTGGTGAATTTTTGAAGTGTATTTTAGGTTTTATGAATTTTTAATTTTAAAAGTGGTCATACAATTTAAATAATTCATTTAATGGGTTAAATTATTTCCAATTGACTTGAATTTTTATATGAGGTTCTCTGCATTCTAAGTGACAGTAAAGAATTATTTTTAAGAAGTAATTTTGATGTGTGGTTAATCCTAATTAATTAAAACTGATTTTTGGGTGTTTTGGCGAATTAGGGGTTATTCTTAAGAATTAAACCAATCCATGAAAAATTTCTTGAGGTCCTCTGGTCATAAGATACCTCCCCTAATTTCTTAGAATTTTTCTAAGTAACATGCTAATTACGCGGAATTCGATAGCGAATCGGACACATTAATTTGAAAAATCAATATCTTACCACGGAGATGGCCTCTAGCCTTGGAAAATTCAGGGAATGTTCCCGAACGGAGGCTACTGTGTATGGTCTCATGCCGCGGTGAATTGTATGCATGCATGGAGAATTAAAATGCGAAATCGGTAAATAATTAATTAAAAAGTAAAATACTCATCGAAAATAACTTAATTCTTTTTCCACATTGTTCTCCTCTATTCAGCGACTAAATTATTGTTATTTTATTTTTTTGATTTTTTTTTAAAGTTATGGGTAATTAAATAAATAAAAAAAATACCCTATTTATATACTTAAACCGGTCGGCGCCAGGTATTACGGCGGATCGAAAGCCCTCGCGGCGCGCCCGGCTGAGGCCGCCATGTCCCGGCTAGGATGCCGCGCCGACGGCGGTTCCATCTCATATCTTGATCCGTCGCGATCCTGGCCGTCCATCCGATATACGCGCGATCGACGAGTACACGGAGTGTGATCTCAGTACGGTGTGTCACGAGAGCGAGTCCACACTAAAACGCTAGAACTCTCTCATTCTCCACCAAATTTTTTGTTCTTATACTCTATGGATTACTCTCAACAAGACGCACACATCTATATAGCTAACATGCGCAAAATTTAGACGAACAAAATGGAGAATTCATAGAAGCTCTAGAGGAAGAAGAGATCCATACCTTTGCTGCGAGATGTGAAGCTTGATGGAAGGTTGTGGCACCTTGATTGAACCAAAGGCTCAGATGAAGTCTCTGGCTCTGAGGATTGTCCAAGGTATGAAAGTGACCAGGGCCAATTTTAAAGCTTGGCCGATAGGGAGAATGGCTAGCACAGTGAGGGGAACTTACTATTTGGGGAACTTCTTCTCTTAGTCTGGTGAAGGTGTAAAGTGCCGAATTTGGAGTTTTGTTCCTTTGTGGAAAAGTGTCTGGTTTTGGGCTCAAAATTGAACTCGAAATTGAGCTCGCGAGAGGGGGTTTAAGTGTTTAGTTTCGGTGGGGATCAAGTGATCTATATTTGGAGGTACATAATGATTTTGGCGAGTTTTGTTAGGGTTTGGTTCGGCACACTCCTTTGGCACAGAGGGTGTGGTGTTTAAATAGGCATGGGTTTGGAGGGCTTCCCGGGGACAATTGGAGGCTTGGGTTGGGACAACTCGGTAGGTGAGTTTTGAATTTTCTAATTCAAATGAGGAGCTCTCGGCCTGGTGTTTTTTGGCCGGCCCAGGAGTGGTGGTGCGGCCGGGGGTGAGTCGATCGCTCGAGTGGGGTCGGGGGTGGAAGTTGGTGATTTCGGTGGTAACTTGTGTAAAGGAGTTTGATTTAAGTGCTAAGGGGGAAGGATCATTTTGATCTTAATTTGGTGAAGCCATGGAAATGGGTTGGGTTCACCCTCAAAGAGTTTGATTTGGGGAATTTAAAATGAATCGTTTGACTCAGTGACTTTTAGGTGGAGAGTCTAAATACGAGAATTTTGATTAAGCATGGGTTAGAGTTTGACATAAAAGGGATTAAAAAAGGCTTAAGAAGGATTTTGGAAAGGGTTCCCTCTCTAGCGATAAATGGTTTGACGATGTGGAAAGTGGCTTCCAGGCTTGCATATGGCTTATGCATGGCTCCATGGCTGCATGTGGCTTGGGGCAAAGCTTGGTGATTACATGAGAAAAAGGGTTTTGAATTTTTGGACATTTTGATGGAAAATTTTCATGAGGCCACATTTGGTTTGTTTAAATGATGAAATAAAATTTAGAGTGGAATTTATTCAAATGGATGACTAATGAAGATGTCATATGGGTTTTGAAATAGGTTTTGGGCCTTTAAAATTATTTTGGATGGGCTTTTAAGTGTCTTAAAAAAAGGTGGGCTTTTAGGTTTTAAAACAAGTTAGTGGATGAAAGTTTTATAAACAATTGGGCCAAATAAATGTTGAGTTTAGTTTAGAGATGTGTCATGAGAATATTAGAAAAGGTTTGGGGTGATTTTGAGTTGAATTGGGGTTAATTTGGGTCTTTTTGGTAATGAGGCCAAAGTGGATCAAATTGGGCTAACTTGGGTTAAGGTTGGGCCAATGTTGGGTTTAATGTAAAATTAATGTTAAAAAATGTTTATGGGAGTATAACAAAGAGTTTTCAATTTTTGTTAGGCTTTGATTTTGGGATTTGGGCCTATTTGGGTTCATGATTGATTTAGGCCAAATTGGGGATTTTTGATTTGGGTTAGGTTTGGGTGGAGTTTGGTTTCAAATTTGGGGAAAATCATGTTAGGGTTTTGTTTGTGGGGATATTAGGAAGGTTTAGGAAAAGATTTGGGGTTAATTGGAGTTGAGTTGGGTTGGTTTGGGCTAAGTTTAGGTCATGGGCCAAAATTGGGCTTTAAGCTTCAAATTGAAATTGGATCCACATGTTGGCCAAATTGGGCTTAGATTTGGTCTAAATTGATATTGGGGATATTAAATTGAAGCTTAGGATTGAATTGGATCAAAATGGAGGTCAATTGGAGTGGTTTGGTTGGACATTGGGCTCTCTCAGGTTAAAAATAAGTCAAATTGGGGGTTTTAGTAAAAGTGGGCTAAATTTACAAAATTAGCTTATAATGTAGTTGAGAAAAATAAAATTTGGAATATTTGGGATTTTCTAGAGTTTTTTGGAAATTTTTTGGGAATTTTTTAAATTTTTGGGTTAAAAGGGTATTTTGGGTATTTGGAGGTTATTGGGGGGTATTTTGAAAATTTTGGTATATTTGACCAAGGATGATCAATTTGAGTGGTGGGAAATGTTTAGGACTGATTTTGAGGAATTTTGGGTAATTTAGGCAATGTTGACCTCATTTTTGATGAGGTCTTTTCTCTTCTCTCTCCTTAGTACTTAGGATCTAGCCTTAGGCTTTCCCTTTGACTATCTTAGAGGACTAGAAATGAAACCCACCACTTAGAGATTCAAAAACCTCTTAAATCTCTGCAAACCCCATAAGTTTGGTTGTAAACCCCTAAGTCACTTGGAGGGTTAAGATCAAATGTGGAGGTTTAAAGGTTGAGTTCCCTATAGGACTCTTTGGCCTTAGGACTACCCTAGGTGACCTGGTCTAGTGAGGGTTGACCTGCACACATTACACTTTCACACACATTCCAAATCCTAAAACCATTCATACCTAGCTTGACTTCCTAACTCATGTAGGTAATTCATATGGATGGAGCTTAACCCTTAGGCCCTTGGCTAAGAGGATTAGGAACAATATAGTGAATGCCTCAAATGAGTCCTCTCATGGCTCTTATGAGCTTGATATGGCTTCATGGCTCAACCAAAGTGATTCCATTCTACTCAAAATTGATGAATCTTTATTTTTCCAAAATTTTAATTTTTGACCCCATGGGGGCCCTACACCCGCCAAACCTACCAAATGCCCTTGAAACTACCCAAAATTTGCAAAAT
The DNA here is from genome assembly GCA_022702705.1 of Papilionanthe hookeriana x Papilionanthe teres. Taxonomy (NCBI): domain Eukaryota; kingdom Viridiplantae; phylum Streptophyta; class Magnoliopsida; order Asparagales; family Orchidaceae; genus Papilionanthe; species Papilionanthe hookeriana x Papilionanthe teres. The sequence goes on along the minus strand of CM040432.1, from coordinate 29,653,211 downwards.
CACCTAAATTACCCAAAATTCCTCAAAACCAATCCCACACATTTCCCACCACTCAAATTGACCATCCATGGCCAAATATACCAAAAATTCCAAAAATACCCCCCCAATACCCTCTAAATACTCAAAATGCCCTTTTTTAACCAAAAAAATCCAAAAATTCCAAAAATTTCCAATAAATTCCAAAAAATCCCAAATAGTCCCAATTTCATTTTGTTTAACTACACTATAAGCCAATTTTGTCAATTTAGCCCTCTTTTACCAAAATCCCTAATTTGACCCATTTTTAACCCAAATGGACCCAATGTCAAACCTAATCAACCCAATTGATCCTAATTTTGATCTAATTCAGTCTTAAACTTCAATTAAATATCCTCAATATCAATCTAGACCAAATTCAAGTCCAATTCGATTGACATTTGGATCCAATTTCAATTTGAAGTTTAAAACCAAATTTTGGCCCATAACCTAAACTTAACCCAAACTACCTAACTCAACCCTAACTAGCCCCAAACCTTTTCTAAAACTTCCCTAACATCCCCAAAAACAAAACACTAACTTGATTTGCCCCAAATTTGAACCTAAACTCCATCCAAACCTAACCCAAACCAAAAATCCCCAATTTTGGCCTAAACCCACCATGAACCCAAATGGGCCCAAATCCCAAAATCAAAGCCCAACCAAAGTTGAAACTCTTTGTAACACTCCCATAAACATTTCACAATATTAATTTTAAATCAAATCTAACATTAGCCCAACCTTATCCTAGGTTAGCCCAATTTGACCCACTTTGGCTCCTTTACGAAAAAAGTCTCAAATCAAACCCAATTCAACTCCAAATCACCTCAAATTTGTTTCAAATCACTCATGACACATCCATAAACTAAACCCAACATTTGTTTGGCCCAAGCCTTCACAAAATTTCCATCCACCAATTTGTTTTCAAACCTAAAGGCCCATTTTCTTAAACCATTCTAAAAGCCAATTTTCACCAAATCCCAAAGCTCAAAAATCCATTCCCAAGCCCACATGAATCCTTTTCTTCATCATTCCTTTGATAATACTATATGACCAAAGTCTTAAATCATTATGAAATCAACCCATTTGTAGCATCATGACAAATCCCATCAAAAGAATCCAAAGTTTTCAAAATTCCAACTAACCCACTTTCATGTAAATGAGCCAAGCCATGGAGCCATGCCCAAGCCATATGTAAGCCATGAGGAGCCATAGACTTGTCATCACTCCCTAAATGGCAAAAGGAGGAGATCCTTTAAGCACTCCCTAAAAGTCATTAACCCCATTACATGATTCCCCTTAACCTAAATTTAATCCAATTAATCCTTGATGGGGACTTCACCACACATGTGAGGCTAACCCAACTGATCCCCTTCAACCCAAATCAGGTCATGGGGGGGGGGTGAACCTAACCCAAATCCATAGGTTGACCCATTTAGACCCAAAATCACCCGTATCCCCATGCCACTTAAATCCAATCCTTTACACATGTCCAAAGGCAATTAACTGCACCAAACCCCATCCTTGACTCCCCTGAGTCAGATGGTGACCTGACTCTGGTCGGCCAACCACCAGGCCGCCGGAAAATGCCATGGCTGAGGAGCTTGGAATGAGCCAAATTTCAAATTCTCACATGCTGAGCTGCCCCTCTCCAATCGTCACCACAGCCTCTTCATCTCCTCCCTAGAGCAGTCGATCCCGGCCATCAATTGCCCCTAGGAAGCCCTGGCCATGAATATTTAAACCAACCACCTCCTCTCAGCCAAAAGGTTGGCTGAAATCAACCTTCATAGAATCCCTCCAAACTCCTCACAGAGCTTCCCCTAGCCAAGAGCAATCCATCCCCACTGTTCTCCTGCCGTAAATCCCATTGATTGAGCTCAATTTTGGAGCTCGATTCTCGAGCCGAACAGGACATCTCTCAAACCTCCACCAAAATCAAATTAAACTCACCCACACCAGCGACAGGACCAAGAGAAGGAGTTCCCCGGTGAAATCCCCCTCTCCGAGCCACCCAATTGCTCTCAGCCTCCAAAGTCCGAAATCGGGCCTGGTCACTTTCATACTTAGATCTTTCACCAGGGCCAGAGGCTTCATCCCTAGGCTCTTCCAGCTCCAACGAACGTGCCGAGCACATTCAGTTGAGACCTCACCTCCTGAACCAAGGTCTGGAGACTTCTTTTTAATCTGAGCTTCCAGTGATTCTCCATTTCGTTTGAGTTAATTTCATAGCATGTAAACCGTATGGATGTGTTCGTCTCTTCAAGAAGAATCCATAGAGTATAAGAACACGCAAGTTCATTAAGAAATGAGGGAGATATTAGGGTTTGAGTGTGGACGGTCACGGGTGCACACTAGTCGGAGATGACGACCAGCCACCATTGGATCGAGCGTGTATCTAATGGACGGCTCAGATTGTGTCAGACCAGGGAACGGTACGTGAACCGCGGGCCGCGTGGCGCATAGTCTGATGGTGGCGGCTAATGGGAGCGCGCCGCGTGGAGCTTCGGAGATGCTAAGGTTGCAGTGGTGCTGAGTCGGATAAGTAGGAAAATATGGAATTTATGATTTAATTAAATGCCTGAAACTTAGAAAATCCATATCTTTGTGTAGAAAAATAACAAAAATAAAATAAAAATACCCTCTTGCTCAGTGAACAGAGGAGAATAATGTGGAAAAAGAATTGAGTTAATTTGATGAGTATTTTATTTTTAATTAATTATTTACTCATTTCAGTATTTTAATTCTCTATTTGCATAGACAATTCACCATGGCATGACCATAGGGCTTTTGAAGCCTCTAATCTTGGGAGCATTTCCTGAATTTTTCAAGATTAGAGACTATCTCTTTGGCAAGTTATGTATTTTTCAAAGTTATGTCACTATTTATGGTATTTTAATTCCATTAATTAGTATATTGCTTAGAAAATTCTAGAAAAATTTGAGGAAGTTTCTTAGGACTAGAGGACCCAAGGATAATTATGTTTTGAGTTAATTCATTAAGAATAACCCTAATTGGCTTAATTACTCAAAACTAAACTTTAATTAATTAGGGTTAACCACACATCAAAGAACTTGAAAATAATTCTCTATTGATATTTAGGATCAGAGGGACCTCACATAAAAATTTGAAATCAATTGGAAATGTTTAACCTTACTAAATGGATTAATTAAGTCACATAACCAAAATTAAACTTTGAAAATTCATAACACCAAAAATACATTTTAAAAATTCACCAAATTAGTTTGGGACTTCTCTGGTAACAGAGGAGTCTAAGAAAATTAAAATTGGAATTTTCTAAAAATCTTCATTTTTCACCATATTTTAATATTTTAATAATTTAAAAATAATAAAAAACAAAAAATATTAAAAATCATAAAAACATCACATTTTAACTCCTAATCACTTAGGAACAAACTAAATATTTTTCCCAAGTCCCTAGGATAAGATATTGAATTTTAAAAGCCCTAAAATAATTTTTGAATTAAAAAAAATGAATTTTCCAACATTTTCACTAAATTAATTGTAATAAATCAAAGAAAAATTAGAAAATTATAAAATTTATTTCTCTGAACTTCTTAAGGTCAGAGAGATTTATGAAAAATATAAAATCCATTTTTAACTTTAATTTTATTTTATAATTGGTTAATACTCCAAAACTCAAAATAATTATAATAAATAAAATATAATTCAAAAAATCACCAAAATTTGTCCAAGCGGTCCTCTAGTCATTAGGAACATGCCATAATTTTCTTAAGGGCAGAAACCTTACCTTGGTCATGTTGTTGAATTTCCATTGAAAATCCCCATTTTCTATTAAAATAAATATATAAATTAAATTAAAAATAGAAAAAATCACATTTTCTCCTCTAATGTCTTAATTGACATGTGAGTGAAGTGACATAAAAAATTTCAAGCTCATTTGAGCTCAATTTGATAAGTTATTAAATAATTAAGCTTAAAAGGGCATATTAATAATTAATAATTTTAACCCCTAATTAAAACTTTAGGTTTAATCAAAATGGGGGGTAAAATATTTGATCTTAATTCTTTCTTAGATGATTGAAATTTTGGAAAATAAAAGGGTAGGAACTCATTGATCACTTTTAATAAACCAAAAAAAAATGAAACCTTAATTAATTAAATAATTTGAATTTTGGAAGAATAATTAAAAAAATTGGATTATTAAATGGGGATATAATTTAGAGAGACTATAATCACTTAAACTAAAATCCCCAAATGAATCACTTTAATTATATTTAACTCTTAATTAAACTTAAGATGATAATTGAAATTAATAAATTAATAATAAAGAAAAGGTAACCCTTAATTAAATTAAAACTTAAAACATTAAATAACTTGATAATTAAATTGAAATAAATTTAAAACATTAAAAAAAAATATTAATTTCAAAAATCACTTGAAAGCAAATTTAAAACAAACTTAAAACATCAAAATTAATTTCAAAAAATAATTATTAATTAAAAAATCAAACCAATTAAAAGTTAATCTAGAATATTGCAATTAAATTAAAATTAAATCATTAAGGTCTAAATTAAATAATTTAAACTCCTCTTTCAATTCTAATAGTTTAAAACACTTAAGAATAAAACAACTTGAATACTATTCCGAACTTAAATTTATTAAAATTTTATAACTAAATTAAATCACCTTAAAACATTAATTCTAATTTTAGATCGTTGAAATTCTTAATAAATTGATTTGCCTCTAAAGACTTTTATCATTATAACTCTTAATTGGAGCATCAAGTGAGGTGTCACTTCATTCATGGGATAATCAAATGTCCTAAGTTCACTGAGCAAGAGTTAAAACTTAACTAAAAATTTTTGGATGATTGATTCATCTCTACAATAAAAATTCATTTAGACTCGAAATAATCTCAGAAGTATTGAAAAGATGTTTAGAACCTGTTCTAAGCACTTCCTCAATACAATGAGGTGTTTTAAGAAGAATAATTGAACTTAATTGTTCTTTGGTGAAGAAAAGCATCCACAAAATATAAAGAACCTGGACGTCATAGGAACTGACTAGCAGTAAGATCAGGATCTTGGTAGACAACCAAAACCTTTCCCTTAGCGTTACCTAGGTACTTGTTGCAAATATTTAAATGTTCTAACATATGTTTTAAGTGTAGCTTGGAATGATGAGAAGACCCTCCAGGTACGCTTTTACTTTATTGCAACTTATTTAGCTGCACTGCGCTTTACTTTTCTTGCATGATAAAACAGGATTGTTGCATGAAAACTGAAACCTTTAGGATAACCACAAAACTGAAACCAAAACTAAATTAAAAGTCACACAAGATAAAATTCACCACCACAACATCTAAAATATAAAACAACTCAAAATTTAATCACAAACAGAACAACAAAACCACAACTTTAACTAAATTAAAACGTCTCGTTGAATGATCGGGAATACCTCGGATGATGTAACCCACGTGTTGCTAATGGGATTTCCCACAATCTAAATGAAAGTGTAGAACACATTCAGTTAAGTTTAACAAATTCATCTGGACTAAGTGAAGTCGATGAAAATAACGGTGCCGGGATGACGGAACCGTGAGATTATAATCGGTTTTGTTTAATCAACTTTAAGATTTGTTTTAATTAAAACAATAAAGACATTTGGACTTTAAGATTTCTCTAAACCAAGACACTTTTCTCATCCCCTGATTTTCACCTTTTAAAACTAAACCTCTGCAACAACAAGGAGCTTGTAGCACAGTGGGCAGCACGACCATCGTCATCAGCACAACTTGGATCGACATCAGCAAAACCATTCTTAGAATTAAACAACCAAGCCATAGGACTTCGAGGTAGTTTTCCTAGTGCAACATAAATCCTCAACTCTTCTTTAGGCATTTGCATAATCATGTTATGTAAATTAAGCCCTAACCAGTTTTAGGATTTTGAGGTAGTCATTTGGTACGACATAAACTCTCACATCTTCGAGGCTATTTGTATGATCATGTCGTACAAATATAAGTCCTAATTAATTAAAATTGGCAGGATGAAACATTAAATAATATCTTCTCAAATTGAAGCCAAACCATATGATAGTTTGGAAGTCACCGAAGTTCACTTCGGGTTCGTGACATCCTCTACTTCTCTTCCATTGGACTCTTAAAATAAACTGTTCCAAATTTGAGCTATTCCCTTTTGAAATTCCAAAATTCAATTGTTTAAAACCTTAAACTTTGAAATTCTTGAGAGCAAAACCACTGATCATTATCGAGAGTTTTGTTAAATGATTCCCGTCATTTAAGATGTAATTAACTATAAGGGCTTGCCTTTATAGGGAACTTTAAGAACCCAGGTAATATAAACCCTGCTTAATTCTTTATATTAAGCAGGGGAACTTGTCAGCTTATAAAATTGGTTCGCAGTCCAAATGTATGTCACAAATCTTCTAGTTTATTTAATCGAGCCCTATCGTGAAGCAGTGTGTCTATTTTTCAGTATAAATACACGGTTTGTGGTGTGGTGCTCGTTATATAAACTATTTGAGATGTGAGATCGGTTTGATTTCATATCTTAAAATTTTCAAACTTAAAAATTATTTTCAAAAATCAAATGCAACTTTTCAAAAAATATATATATATTTAAATTAAACTTAAAATTTAAAATTCGTCGATAATTTCGTTTGGCGACCCTTGTCAAAATACAACACAATCTAAAAAATTATGCCGACAATTTCTGGCGACTCCGCTGGGGACTGGTTTCCCTCTCCATTTTGATCAGATGGTTTTGCTTTCATAAATCGGTAGTGTACCATGTCCCTAGTGGAGCAAACTACCATTCTTTCCGTTGGCATACCATGTTCATTTCTATCTTGAATTGGTATAGCCAACTTCTCTCGGATTTAGGAGCCACTGTTTAAGCACCCCTAAACAGAGAGGTTCCGAAATCCTTTTACCTCTTTTCTGAGGTGGGGTGGACCCCTAATAGGTGTTAGCTTAGGAGCGGTCCCTCGGGTTGAGAAGTTTTGCGAGACTTTCTATTCCTTTCCAATAATGAATTGGGTCCTTACCTTTTCTATAACCTTCCTCTAATTGTTTTGTTCCTAACAAACAAATCCCCTAACGAATGACTCTTTTAATAAATGAATTCTCTTAGAAATCATAAATACACTAAGATAAACGAAAATGTGTTCGGACTCTTTTTTTTTTATCCTAAGTTTTGCGACAAAGGGAAGTATAATTCGGGATTGACGTTCGGAATCTGCCCTGCAGAAAATGACAGCCTCAAAGTTAATCTTCTCCTTCATCAACGAACTGGTCTTGGCTGTCTACAAGGATGAGCTGCCTAACAATGGAATCATCCATTTCAGACAAGGATTCGGTAATACAAATATCAAGTTCACTGACGTCACTCTCTTTGCACTAATGGACAAAGTGCCAGAAACTGAGAAACCCTGATTGAGTTCAAGCTGATGTCGACTCAAGAACTCCCTCCCCTGCAAAAGATTCCAGCTGAAAGAAGTACTGTTATTTGTAGGAGGACTGTTATCTCTACCCCCACCGGTCTAGTCATCTCTGCACCTTCCCCGGCTTCTGCCAAACTGAAGGGGAAGGAAATCTAAGTCTGTGATGAGCCTGTCACCGTGGAGGGTACAAATTTTGCTACAATACCATCTGTTTTCGAGATTGGGTCTAGTTTAAAAGTTGCACCCCTAACTTGGACTCAAAGGAGAAATAGAAGTAGAAAGATAGCCAGGATTGAGAAAGCCAAGGCCGCTGAAGTTGCTTTCTTGGAAGAGATCCCTGAACTGCCTGAGTATACACCTCTGTTGGAAGGAAGTATGTTTCACCCCCTCTCTGCTGCATCGGATGAAGAAGACATCTGAAGGATTGCCGCTACATTACCCCGACCTGCATACTATAGTAACTACAAAAGAAAAAGGGTTAAGACTACGCCATTTTCTCGGCTACAAGTTATGATAGAAAAATTGGTAAAGAAAGAAAGATGCCCCGTGTCAGAAATCCTAAGAAGAATGGGACGAGTGCCAGCTAGATCCCGCCTCGGACCGCGAGTAGAGCCTGTCACTGCCGTAGAGAAAACCAAGGAAGAAAATGAGAACTAGTTCACCTGTTGTTGTATCGGGCCATCATATTAAGAAGGACACCACCGACCAGCATATAGCTGACAGACCGTCCAGTCCTAGGCCTTCTGCTGCATGAAGGATGGCGTGGCGACCTATTATTACCGAGCCGAGACTAACACAACGCCTCGTCAAAGAGCCTGAATCAGAAGAAAGTGCTACTGCAATAAAATAAACTCCCAAAAAAGAAGTTTACAACCATCACACGACAACCGCGAGACCGTCTGGAAGAGACGCCTCGAGGATGCTATAGGAAAGCTAAGGACGATATCCGACGGGAGGAGAAAAGTTAGAAAATGAAGTTGATTCATTAGAGTTCATGGTTGAGGAGTATGCCGAGATCAATATGGTTGATACACGAGCATCATCAGCTTCGCAAGGTGCTCCAGCAGCTTCGAAAAGTGATGAACCGGAAGTGATGAGAGCACAGCTTCGGGAAAGAGATGACACAATTTCCCAGATGGAAAAGAGGATGGAAGAGATGGGTGCTGCTTTAGCCACTCTCCAAAGACAGGTACAACCTCAGAAAGAAACACCCCCAGAGATCATCCATATTGCAGATGGAGGAAAAGAGATCACATCCGTCAATGGAGATGAGCCACCAAAGAAGGATTCTACACAAAATATGATTCCCGAAAAGGACATTAAAAACATGGTAGAACAGCAGGTGCGAGAAGTCTTAGCACAATCTAAGAGCTCAACATCTATGCATACAGGTAGACCTTACCCCGAAGAGTTTGATGCAGTCCAATACCCGAAAGGCTTCGTACCACCTCTGTTTAAGACTTTTGATGGAACGGGAAAACCCCGACAGCATGTCGCACATTTTCGTGCTAGTTGTTGCAATGCCGGTGGGAGTGACGCTTTACTCTTCCGTTAGTTCGTCAGCAGTTTTTCAGGGATCGCCTTCGACTGGTACGCAGAATTGCCAAATAGTCCAGTTAAGACCTTTGCAGAATTGGAAAACCTCTTCGTTAAGCGGTTTGCTGGGGCTCGGCACCACATCACCATCAGTGATCTAGTGGTGGAGCACCAAAAACCGAACGAGACTTTAGTGGATTATATACTTCGATGGAGGAACTTAAGCATGAAGTGTGAACCACAGCTTCAAGAACAACATGCAGTCGAAATCTTGCTTAAGAGTATCCATGGCCCAATATCACTTCTCCTTAAAGGATTTACAATCAAGACTTTCGAGAAGTTGCTTAGCAAGGCAGGGAGCTTGCAAGAAGAGGCAAAGCAGTTAAGTTTCGTGGACAAGAACGATAAGCAGAAGCTCGTAAAAGCATTTGAAAAGAAATCTGGAATCGTCGCAACAGTAGATAAGGGCAAGCAAGCGGTTCAGATACAGCCAGGGCGGCCACAGCCTAGTTATCAACCACCGCAATGGACATACCAACAACCATAATAGATCTATCAGCAACCTCAGCAGGGTTATCAACAGCTTCGACCGAGCTGTCAGTCGCCTCAGCATTATGAATAACTGCCTCGTCCACAGCGTACCCTGAAAGATTTTCTGAATAAGGAATATCTGTTCAAAACTGAAGCAGTAGCGAAAATGTTCTGCAGTTTAATGAAGACACCAGATTTTCAGCTACCGGAGCCCAAGAGGCGGAAGAAGTCAACAAGAAAGATCATCCGAACTATTGCCCTTACTACCAAATGCTCGGACACAAGATAGAGGATTGCATCACTTTCAGGAGTTGGCTTGATGACAATCTCCGGAAATGGAACATAACGATCCTGAAGGAATACATGAAGGAACCTCAAAAAGGAGGTTCCGTCAATGTTATCTCGACGGATCCTATTGTTCCGATAAACCCGATACGACCGATGATGGATGGAGTACCGTCTGGACAAAGTCTTTAAAGAAAATTTTGGATCACATCCAGATCGCTTCGGTACGCGTTTCAACTCAGAGTTTGAAACCTGCCGAGCCGGCACCATCGCTTGCGATCAAAGAACCGCCTCAGAAGGAGGAGAAGATCGTAGAAGAGAAGAATATTGAGGCTCCGAAGGGTAGACTAGGGGCTGCTTATCCTAGGATGGTTATTTCCGATTAAGGGGAGAAATCCCTCGAACTTCTGAATCTGTATGATTATTTGCTCGCCCCAGCGAGATCTTATAATGATAAAAGTTATGTCGTTGGCTACGTTTTGACTATTTCTAATGATTACATAAATAGCGATAATCGACTTAATCCGGATCTCGATTCCAATACAAATAATGATTCTCAAATCATACACAACCTCAATGACTACGACGAAGAAGATGTTCACAAAGGAGGCTACGAAAGCTCAACAAGCAACGAGTCCATTTGTGAATTTAGAGGAGCTCCAATCGTGATAGAATTAGAGTTATCGGATTCTGAAGCAACTCCAGAAGAGCCAGTTGTTCCAATTCAAGGGGAAACATCGGCAGATCCAGCACCAGACTCAGAACAAGTAACTGAAGTCAACCTAATAAGCAGAAAAGTTCTACCTCTGAGAATGGGTCCAAAGGATAAAGGAAAGCAGGTGGTTGCTCAGGAGGAGCCAACCCCAGCAGAGGAATTGCTCTTTCTAGAAGAAACCGAGGGACATGGTAATAAAGTGGACTATAACGTGCTAGCCCATTTTAGGAAGCTACCAGCCAAACTGAGCATATACGATGCTCTGATCCTGTCAAAGGAGATGAGGGAAGCTCTGATCAAGGCTCTACTTGATCCGGAGATTTGTTTAGCTCAAATGGCCGATAATTCCTTCGACGAGGTTTGCTCGTTAAAAGAACGACGAGGTGTTACCTTCACGGACAATGATCTATTACCGGGAACAGTCGATCACAACCGACCGTTGTACATTTCGAATCACTATTGGAAAGTTTACGCTCTCCAGAGTGTTGGTTGATCCGGGAGCATCAATCAACATAATGAATCTTCGGACGCTAGCATATTTGGAAATTGATGCTCGTGAGCTTGAAGCAGACAAGATGTTGATGAGAGGCTTCAATCAGAAAGGAGAGAGAGCTCTCGGATCGATTACACTATTAATGAAAACCGGTGACTTAGCAAAGACAATCGCAAAATTCCATATAATTGATTCTGAGACATCGTTCAAGAAAGAAGCAGCGGCGATAAGTCAGAAGAAACCCTAGTTCAAGATCTCTCTCGAATATGAAAAGAATGAAGAATATAAATCAATGTACGAGAAGATTAACCACTATGTACATACTATGACCCTAACCCCGATCCACCCTAATAAGGTCGAGGGTATGATGGTCAAGGAAGTGCATGGTGATGGTACTAAACCAATCAAGTTTTACCGTAGTGCTTCTTCTTCCAAGACTGAAAATGATGTACAATTTGAAGATGTTGCTTCATCTGAACTAATGGAACTGCCTTTTGAGTGGTACTCTCCCTGTGTTCAAAATTTAATTCAATGTGGTGTCTTACCTCGATGATGGACAAAAGGTCAATCACAACATTTTGAAAAATTTTGGAATAATGCCAGCCGGCCTCCCAGTTCAAAACATGGTCTCGGATTCGGCACGGTAAAATCAATTGATGATACGGGATTTTGCTTGGTTGTCACTTGTGAGCCTAATGAAGACTGCTTGGAAGCTTCAGAAGATCTCGAAGATCTACCAATCTGAGATGCTCCTCCAGAATTCGAAGAAGAAATAAATCTACAATAGGCGAGTTAATGGAAGTTAACTTAGGTACTAGCGAAGAGCCTAGGCCGACCTTTGTTAGCTCCTTTACTCAATAAAGAAGACTCATAAAACATAATCAAGCTATTAATGGAGTTCAAAGACTGTTTTACTTGGAGTTACGACGAAATGCCAGGATTAGCTCCAGAGGTTGCAGTTCACAGGCTAGGAGTGGATCACACTACTGTTCCAGTCAGACAAGCTCCGAGAAGAATGCGGCTAGAGATTGAACAACAAGTAATAGCTGAAGTTAAGAAGCTAATAGATGCTAAATTTGTCCGTGAAGAGAAATACCCGGCTTGGTTAGCCAATGTGGTACCAGTCAGAAAGAAGAATGGTCAGATCAGAATCTGCGTGGATTTCAGAGATTTGAATAAAGCATGTCCAAAGGATGAATTCCCGCTACCAATTCCAGAATTGATGATCGACATCGCTTCAACACATGAAATCTTTTCTTTCATGGATGGATCTTCGAGATACAACCAGATAAAGATGACACCGGAAGATGAAAAGCTCACAGCCTTCAGAACGCCAATTGGAGTGTACTGCTACACAGTGATGCCATTTGGATTGAAGAACGTAGGAGTAACCTACCAAAGAGCAATGACGAGGATTTTTGATGATCTTATTCACAACCAAGTCGAGTGTTACGTGGATGATGTGGTCATCAAGAGCAAATTAAAGGAAGATCACTTGTATGATTTGAGAATTGTTTTCGAGCGATTAAGACAATTTACCTTAAGATGAATCCCCTGAAATGCGCCTTCGGTGTCCCCTCTGGGAAATTATTAGGATTTGTCATCCGATATCATGGAATTGAAATCAATCCGGAGAAGATTAAAGTTATCTTAGAAATGCCACCTCCTAAAACCTTGAAACAACTACGGTCCTTTCAAGGGAAATTGACATATCTTCGACGCTTTATCTCGAATTTGTCAGGAAGGTGTCAGCTGTTTTCTGCTTTAGTTAAGAAGGATGCCAAGTTTACTTGGGACTCAAAATGTCAACATGCCTTCGATGGCATAAAACATTACCTAATGACACCTCCTATCTTAGCAGCCCTAGTCTCGGGACGACCGTTGATACTTTAAACCGCGGCTTTAGACGACTCTCGTGGAGCCCTGTTAGCCCAGGCCAATGATGAGGGAAAAGAAAACACGCTCTATTACCTAAACCATCATCTAATTCCGACATAAGTAAAGTGTCCTCCTATTGAGAAGCACTGTTTGGCCCTGATCTTCGCCGCACAGAGGCTCAGACACTACATGCTTTCTCATAAGGTCAACCTTATTTCAAAGTTTAATCCGTTGCAATATTTGATGACCCGTCTGACACTTTCCGACAGACTTGCTAGGTGGTAAATGATACTATTGCAATTCGATATAAGTTTTGTTCCTCTTCGTGCCGTAAAGGGACAAGTCCTGACAGACTTCCTTGGAGCACACCCATTACCGGCAGAATCACCTCTCAACGATGACTTGTAGGACGAGCAGATAATGAGCCTAGAAGACCCCGATGATCAGCGTTGGGAACTATACTTTGACGGAGCATCTTCAGCACAGAAAGATAAAGAATCACAAACGATAGTGCCCGGTAAGGCAAGAATCGGACTAATCTTTATAACACCGGAGCGGGGGATGTTAAGGTATTCCTATCACTTAACAGAACCGTGTACGAATAATGAGGTAGAATATGAAGCCCTTATAACAGGATTGGAATTAACCATTCAGATGGGAATAACAAATATCAATATCTACGGAGATTCACAATTGATCATTCAGCAAGTTGCGGGAGAGTACAAAATTCTGAAGCCAAGACTCAAGTAGTACTTTCAGTATGCCATGAAACTGTTGGAGCAAATTCCAAATGTAACGATCTACAAGATTCCCAGGAGAGAAAATACTCTTGCAGATGCGTTAGCCCGTCTTGCAAAAGGAATTTGCTTGCTTACAGGATGAATCAGTTGAAGTGTCAGTTCAGGGACGTCAGGTTCTCTTGCAGCTCGACATGGATGATCCATGAAGAAAAATACAAATTTTTATGCCTTGATTTTTATCAATTTCTAAGGATATTATGCTTTAATGAAAGGTATTTTTGTGTTTTTGGATGTATGTGATGTAAAAAGGTCTAGAAAAGGAAAAGGAGCAAAAAGGAGCAAAAATAGAGAAAAATACAAAAAGAAGAAAAAAATATGGCCTGGAGCCAGAAACTGGCGCCTAATCGCCATACTCGATACAGAAACTGTCAAGTTTTTGACGACGTTTGGACGGTTATTTTGATGGAGTGAGCAATTATTGTACATTCTAGAAGTCTGGCAGTTGTTCCTTGATAATAGGACATGTGATACATTGCATTTGGACGCTCCAAAATGGTTTTAAACGTGAAGAGGTGCGAGCCAAAGCGAAGAGGTGCAAAGAACTGGACGCGGTGTCCGGCGCCTAGGCTCCAGATTCCGGCGCCTAGGCGCCAGACCGACCTTCTAGAAGATTCATTAAATTTGGAAATGTTTTGAAGAGGTGTTAGTTTACTTTCTTCCTTCAAAGAAAATCGCTCCCATTCGCCCCACCCCCTCTAGCCTCCTTAGAGAGAGAAATCTCATTAGAGGGAGGGAGTCTAGAGAATTAGAGAGAGAAATTTAGGTCCACTTTTGTTTAGTTTAGTGAGTTTACTTTCAAGTTGTAGCATCTGGAGTTCATTACGCTGTGGAGTTAGGAGTCAGAAGATCTGTAGAAGGAATATTTGAGATAAGTAATTTATATTTGATTCAAAGTTTATTTATTATGTTTTGCAGTTTATTTTCAATGTGTTCTGAGTAGTTAGTTTACTTTCTTCCTTCAATCATGAAGAGATAGATAAGATAATATAAAGATTCGATGGAGAATTAAAATTCAAAATATTTTCAAAAATATTGTGATGACATTAATATCTGATCTTACTTTACTTTCTAAAATAGCCATTTAAATTGTTAAAACCTGTTGAAGAGTTTTGAAACCTTGAAGGAGAAGAACTCTTAACTTGTAAATGTCACATGAATCCTTGAGTAGTCGAAGGCCATGTGCGGGCTATTCAAGGTGAAGTGCAAATAAATAGGAATATAAGATTTAAAGAGCGTAGAATTGATAAGTTTTTAGAGTGACAGGCTAAATTCTTATAATTTGATTTATAGATCAGGAATGGGTCACTAGTAGGGCCGACAATAGCGACCCTTGGACATCTAGAAGTGAGAGTCTAGATTAACCCATTACTACTAACAATACATCCGGACCTGATCTTTAAATTAGCCAATGTTCGTTGTGCCTGGATCAAAGGGTAAAGAATAGGAATGCTTCTATTTGGCACAATACCATAAATCAAATTCTCCAACGAATATTAAATTATCTTAAAAATCTTGGATTAATTGAAGGAAAGAAAGTTGTTATTTTATATAGTTTTCATAAATCATTCTCTTAGTATTGTTTTCTTTAATTGCATCTAGTAAATTAATAGTAATTTATAGTTAATTTAAAGGATAAAAAGATATTTTTAAAATATAATATTTAGAAAATTTATTTCTATAATTTTTGCCCGTGGGATCGATACTTGGGTTATAATAGAAAACCCTATATTACTTGAAACGATATGTATACTTGCGTAGTACCCCTAGTGTGTAAAGTAATTTCTAAAATTTATAATATTTTGATTTATACACTAGCCGCTTATTATAAATTAGGTCAACCTTTGGCCATCTTTTGGAAACATATATTATTGCGTTACTTGCGGTCGGGTCAAGTTTTTGGCGCCGTTGCCGGGGAATGAAATAAAATAGTTATAAATTTTTGTAAAAAAATATTATATTTCTAAAAATATAAAAATATAAAAAAATTAAAAATATAAAATATAAAAAATTGTATTTTATTCTTTGTTTTATGCGAAGATTTGGTTCTGAAGGATTAATACCTTTAGATTCTGAATTAGAAAGACCAATTAGAAAAATTAAAAAGGGAAAACAAATTCTAAAATTTCAAGAAATGTCTACTTTACAAAATCCAATTGAACTTAATGATCAAAATGTTTATAAACCATTAAGGGATTATGCTAACCCTACAGTTGATGAACTTCATAGTAGTATTCAAATACCAACTCGTAGATGCTAATTCTTTTGAACTTAAACCGTCTATTATTCAAATGGTGCAAAGCAATCAATTTGGTGGAACACCAAATGAGGATCCAAATTTACATCTTGTTAGTTTTTTAGAAATTTGTGCTACCTTTAAATATAACAATGTTTCTGATGATGCTATTAGACTTAGACTCTTTCCTTTTTCTTTAAGAGATAAAGCAAAGATGTGGTTAAACTCATTAGTGAGTCGGTTCTATTAAAACATGGGCAGAAATGGCACAAAAATTCCTTGCTAAATATTTTCCTCCTTCTAAAACTCGCTAAATTAAGAAACGATATTACTTCGTTTAGTCAATTTGACGGGGAGACAATATATGAAACTTGGGAAAGATTTAAAGAACTATTAAGAAAATGTCCTCATCATGCTTTACCTGATTGGTTAATTATTCAAACATTTTATAATGGATTAATTGGATCTTTAAAATCAATTATTGATGCTGTTGCTGGAGGTTCTTTAATGTCTAAATCATTTGAAGAAGCTTACACTTTAATTGAAGAAATGGCTAGTAACAATTTTCAATGGCCTTCTGAAAGGATTAATCTTAAAAAGATGGCAAGTATTCACGATAATGAAGCCTTTTCTATTTTAGCTTCACAAGTAGCAGCAATGTCTAAGAAATTTGATAGTTTTGCAACTAATATTTCACAAAATAACTCTGCTAATATTGAAGATTCTCAAACTATTGAAACTTTACAAGCTATTGCTAGTAAAAATAATCCTTATTCAAATTATTATAATCCTGGGTGGAAAAATCATCCTAATTTTAACTGGAATAATTCACAACAATGGGGTAATAATCAATCTCATCCCACTGGAAATTGAAATAATCAAGTTAATCCAAATTTTAAACCTCCTGGATTTAATAATCAACCAAAAAAGTTATCAATAGAAGATTTAATATTACAAATGAATAATCAATTAGAAAATCAAAATACTGCTATTCGTAATATTGAAAATCAAATGGGGCAAATTGCTTCTTTAATTAATAACAGACAAGTAGGAACACTTCCTAGTAATATTGAAATTAATCCAAAGGAAACTGGAAAAGAACATGAACAAGCTAAAGCTGTGCAACTTAGAAGTGGAAAAGAATTAAAAGAAAGAATGTAGAATGAAATTGAAAAAGAGATTGAGGTTGAAGAGATTGAAAAACCTAAATAAACTCTCTCTCCTAGTCAAGATCAGACTGTTATACCTGTTAATGTGGAAGTTGAAAAACCACCACCACCTTTTCCTCAAAGACTTAAACAGCAGAAACTTGATCATCAATTTTCTAAGTTCTTTGAAATTTTTAAGAAACTTACTATTAATATACCTTTTGCTGAAGCTTTGGAACAAATGCCAACTTAAGCAAAATTTATGAAGGATATTTTAAGCAAGAAACGAAAATTTGAAGCTTTTGAAACTGTTGCACTAAGTGAAGAATGCAGTGCAATAATTCAAAAGAAATTACCTGAAAAGCTTAAGGATCCTGGAAGTTTCACTATACCCTGTGCTATTGGAGAAAAATTTTGTGGAAAAGCTTTATGTGATTTAGGAGCAAGTATTAATCTCATGCCATTTTCTATCTTTCGAAGATTAGATTTAGGAGATATTACTCCCACCACTGTAAACCTTCAGTTAGCTAATAGATCTATCACTTATCCTAAAGGAGTTATAGAGGATGTACTTGTTAAAGTGGATAAATTTATCTTCCTCGTAGATTTCATAGTACTTGATATGGAAGAAGATAAAGAGATACCTATTATTTTAGGGAGACCTTTTCTAGCTACCGGACGAGCTATGATTGATGTGCAAAAAGGAGAACTAACCATGAGAGTTAATGATCAAGAAATTAAATTCAATGTTCTTAAATCAATGAAGTACCACGATAAAGAGAAATGTTATCGAATGGATATAATTGATTATTTAATTGAAAAACATTATCAAGAAAAATGTAAAGTCCTTTCTGAAGAAAAATTTGAATTTTTAACCGATGAAGATGAAGTTGTGGAAGAAGAAGAGACTTATTTTATAAAAGATATTTGGGAAACTTTAGACATAACTCAAAATGATATACTTTTACCATCAATAGAAAAAGCCCCTGAACTGGAATTAAAAATGTTACCTTCCCATTTAAAATATGCGTTTCTTGGAAATTCGTTAACTTTACCTATTATTATTTCTTCTGAACTTAGTACAGATCAAGAAGAAAAACTAATAGGTGTGTTAAAGAATTATAAGAAAGCTTTTGGTTGGACTATTGCTGATATAAGAGGATAAGCCCTTCCATTTGCATGCATAGAATCTTAATGGAAGAAAATTTTAAACCAACTATAGAATCACAAAAATGATTAAATCCTATCATGAAAGTGGTTGTTAAAAAAGAAATTATTAAATGGTTAGATGCTGGTATTATTTATCCTATTTCAGATAGTTAATGGGTAAGTCCTATTCATTGTGTTCTGAAGAAAAGAGGTGTAACTGTCATTGTTAATGATAAAAATGAACTTATCCCTACAAGACAAGTTACTGGATGGCGAATCTGTATTGACTATAGGAAATTAAATAAAGCCACTAGAAAGGATCATTTTCCTTTACCTTTCTTGGATCAAATGCTTGATAAACTAATTTGGACACTCATATTTACGTTTCTGGTTGAATATTCTGGTTATCATCAATTACTTATTGTTCCCGAGGACCAAGAAAAGACAACATTTACAAGTCCTTATGGAACATTTGCTTTTAGAAGAATGCCTTTTGGTTTATGTAATGCACCCGCAACTTTTCAAAGATGTATGATGTCAATATTTTGTGATTTGATTGACAAAGGAATTGAAATATTCATGGACGATTTTTCGATCTTTGGAACTCTTTTGAATCTTGTTTGGAAAACATTTCCAAAGTTCCGAAAAGATGTGAAGAAACAAATTTAGTTCTTAACGGGAAAAATTTCAATTCATGGTCACGGAAGACATTGTACTTGGTCACAAAGTATCACAAAAGGGATGGAAGTTGATCGAAGCAAAAGTAAAAATTATTGTTGAATTGCAACCACCTACTACTGTTACTAATGTGAGAAGTTTTCTAGGTCATGCTGGATTTTATAGAAGATACATAAAGGTTTTTTCTAAAATTGCTAAACCTCTTTGTCATTTATTAGAAAAAGATGCAAAATTTGAATTTAATAAAGAATGTATTAATGCTTTTAATATTCTTAAAGAAAAAATAATATCTGCACCTATCATTGTTGCACCTAATTGGGAGAAATCTTTTGAATTAATGTGTGACGCAAGTGATTTTGCAATTGGAGCTGTATTAGGAAAAAAATATGAGAAAATTTTCAAAGTTGTTTATTATGCTAGTAAAACTCTCACTGAAACACAAAGAAATTACACTACCACTGAGAAAGAGCTTCGAGCTATAGTATATGCCTTTGATAAATTTAGACCTTATCTTCTTGGCACTAAATGCATAGTTCATACTGATCATTCTGCTATTAAATATCTATTATCTAAGAAGGATTCTAAACCTAGACTGATAAGATGGGTTTTACTTCTACAAGAATTTGATTTTCAAATAGTAGATAGAAAAGGAACTGAAAACCAAATTGCTAATCATTTGTCTAGAATTAAAAATGATATTATTTCGGAAGAAAATATAAATGAGAAATTTCCTGATGAATCTTTATATGCTATTCAAGAATATAAAACACCTTGGTATGTTGATATTTTTAATTATTTTGTTAGCAATATTTTGCCTTATGACTTGGATAACAAATTTATTAAGAAATTTAAATATGATGCTAAATCTTATATCTGGGAAGAACCTCATTTATTTAAAATTGGAAAAGATTCTATGATTCGAAGATGTGTACCTTATGAAGAATCTTTTGCTATTATTCAAAAATATCATGATTTCGATTTTGGAGGACACTTTGGCATAGATAAAACTGCATTTAAAATTTTAAATTCTGGATTTTATTGGCCTACCTTATTTAATGATGTGAGACATTATGTGAAAACATGTGATCGATGTCAAAGGATGGGAAATATATCTAGGAAGAATGAAATGCCTTTAAACTATATATTGGAAGTTGAAATTTTTGATATATGGGGTTTAGACTTTATGGGACCATTTGTTCTATCATTTGGAAAAATTTATATTTTATTAGTAGTTGATTATGTTTCAAAGTGGATTGAAGCTGTTGCTTTACCAAGCTCGTGATTCCAAAAGTGTTTCTAAATTTTTAATGAAAATGATATTTTCAAGATTTGGAATGCCTAAGGTAATTATCACGGATGGTGGAAGTCATTTTAGGAATATAAGAATTCAATCATTACTACAAAAATTTGGAATCAAGCATAGAATAACAACTGCTTATCACCCACAAACAAGTGGAATGGCTGAAGTATCAAACAAAGAAATTAAAAGAATTCTAGAGAAGACTGTTAATCCTAAAAAAACTGATTGGGTTGATAGACTTGATTCTGCATTATGAGCTTATAGAACAACTTATAAGACACCAATAGGGATGTTACCTTACCGGTTAATTTATGGTAAACATTGTCACTTACCTGTAGAACTTGAGTATAAAGTTTATTGGGCGATAAAGGAGTTTAATTTTAATTTGAATAAAGCAGGAGAAAAGCGATTGTTGCAATTAAATGAGATGGAAGAAATAAGAAATGAAGCATATGAAAATGCGAGGATTTATAAAGAGAAAATGAAGATGTTACATGACAAGAAAATTTCAAGAAAATTTTTTGAACCTGGACAAGAAGTATTACTGTTTAATTCTTGTTTAAAACTTTTTCCTGGAAAATTAAGATCTAAATGGATTGGACTCTACATAGTTGAGAAAGTATACCATTATGGAGCTGTGGATATTAAATATCCCAAAACAAGAAAAATTTTTAAAGTAAATGAATTAAGATTGAAGCCTTATTTGGGAGACATTAAAAAGATTTATAAAGAAGCTTATAAATTGAGTCAACCTGATTAAAGATTTACTTAAGTCGGGCTGACGACGTTAAACCAAGCGCTTTGTGGGAGGCAACCCGTATTTTTCTTTTGCTTTGAGTGTTTTTGTGTTTTAATGTAAGGTTATGCCTCGATCTTGATTAATTTTATATTACTTTAGAAAAAATTGATGCTTATAAGTCTTTATTGACTTAGGCTGAAAATTATTTTAAAGTGTGTAAATTTAAAAATTGGATCACTCTATTTTGAATATGAGTAAAAAGGAGATTAAGTTAACCTTCATTATGATTGCTTACGATGTGAGTTGTTGAGTCTAAATTACTCTTACCAGTATAGTATACCTATCTTGGAGAATGAAATTTTATAATATGACGATTACGTGAAACATAGTTGAACATAGTTCCGCGCCTAAGCACCAGAATTCGACGCCTAAGCGCCAGAATTCGGCGCCTAAGCGCCAGAATCAACTATGTATAAATAGGTCCGGCGCCTAGGTGCCAGATTCAGCGCCTAAGCACCACGGTTACTAGGACGTCCGAAAACCAAAATTTTCAGTTTTTCACACGATTTTCCCTTATAAATCAACCTATTCTCTTCCCTAACCATTAAGCAATCAGAATTATGTCCCTTGCACTTCATTCTTGAGAGATTTGAGAGAATTTTGAAGAAATGGAAGGAAGAAATCATGGAGAAGAAGTTAGAGATAAGGTTTCTAAGGATCCTCAACCCTACTTCAATGGTTTCATCGCTGTAAGTTTAGAAAAAATCTCTAGTCGTTTGGATAAGTTTGAAGTGGATTTTAAAAGAATTGGAGATCACCTTCATGAGATGTTTCATCAGATTGGACATCTAGAATGTCAGATGAAACTTCAATTTGATCATTTTGCGGCTTATCAAGATGCTCAAGTTGAAATGTATGCGAAGAACAAGTGGATTGACGAAAAGACGGCTACGGATTTCCCGAGAGCGTTAGTGTTCTTTCTAAGTAGAATTCACAATTTCCCTTGTGAAGATTGAATATTCTGGTAATGGGTTAGTTATTATATGGTTTGTTGAGTCGTTGTTTCGATTTAGAGAATCGGTTGTGTTTGTTTATGTAATTGCTTTCATGTTCAATGTGTTTTTTTTTTGCTTAGATATTGTTATGTTTGAGTGTGTATTAGGAACTTGAATCAAGTATAATACTTTTCTGTAATGTATTGAGTCAACATTGAAGATTATGAATGGAATTTAGTGAGTTTGATGTAAACTTAGTGTTTGATTGGTGGATTTAATATTTAATTTTTAAAATTTTTGAAAAATGTTTTGGAAGTTAGAAACTGAAGCCCTACTCTAATATGAGTAATTGGAAGTTGAATTTATGAATTTTTGGTGGAAAATTAAATTTAAAAATAATTTTTTGTGAAAGACGAGTCTGGCGCCTAGGCGCCAGACTTCGGCACCTAAACGCCAGTTCGGCCTGCTACCCGAAAATTACCATTTTAACCCCCAAAAGTCATTTTTGACGCCTAAGCTTCATCTTCTTCCCCATTTTCGCGAAAATACACCCTTTGGATCCATTTTGAGGTCAATACATTAAGGATTTGAGCATGAAACCACTCGATTTCATCGTCTCAAGGTCAGATCTACACTTTAAACCATTTATTTTCGATTTTCACAATAGATTTTCCTAGTTTTTGCTAAGAATTGAAATTTTGAAAAAAAAATTGATTTTTAGTGATTTCTTTAGATTTTTAAACTTATTTTAAGTTTTATAAACTTAAAAAGAGTTTAAATCTTTTATTCCTAAATTTGTTCTTATTTCTTTCACGTTTAGATGGCCCCAAAATCTAAGCGCGGGAAGGGACGACAAAATTTTGATAGCAGCAAATTTCCAACTGCGGCTGCACATTTTTGTTTCCACGAACTTGCGTCGTCGAGAAAGTTCATCTCGGAATGAAGTTTTTATCATTTTGGGGAGATGATCGAAAACACTATCGTTGCGCACAATTGGCAACGATTTTGTTACTTCACTGCTATTGCTGTTATCCCGGTTGTTCGAGAATTTTATGCAAATTTTCGGGATGCTGAAGATTCTGAAGTCTTTGTTAGAGGAATCGGAGTAGGATTTACTCTAGAAAGAATCAACATATTCTATGGCCTGCCACCGATGATTGAGTGCTATTATTCTGGATTATCACCATCTGAGGGTGATTTGGATATGATTATTGCCTATTTGACTAACAGTACTGGATCTTGGAAGATCAGGAACGGTAAAAGGGTAAATTTAAAATCTTCCAAGCTAAATTGTATTTCAAAAGCATGGCACTATTTCATTTCTGCGAGATTGTTACCTTCCAATCATCTGAGTGAAGTAACTAAAGATCGAGATATCTTGAATTACTGATTTCAGGAGAGGAAGCCTATAGACGTTGGCAGTATTATTTATGAATCTGTGGATTCCATTCGAGATCCAGCACTTCTATTGGATTGGGATTTCCTTCTTTGATTTATTCATTATGTGTTAATGATGGAGTCGATCGTTGATATTTCTGAGGAGAAGTTAAAGACTACCAAGCCAATTGGGCAGGAGAGTGTTAGTATCTATGATCGTCTTCGAGGGAAGAGATCGACCGCTCCTTCTACTTCTACATATACTCCAGGTAGACCTTCTACTTCTCGCCCCTCTACTTCAGCTGAGCCACCATCTAGTTTACGGAGTCCATGCATGATCAGTTTTTAGAGCAGCAGCAGGAGTGGTTTCAAACTCACTGCAGGATAGATACTATTGACAAGAAACTAGATCATCTTTCTGACTATACCCAGAGGAAGAGAAGTTACGATGCAGAGTACGATGAAGCCCTAGTCAGATTTCTGAAGGGTGACCATGATGTGAGTTTCCCTACTTTTCCTAGCTTTACACCATTTATTGATCTTAAGGACGTTGAGTTTTCCTTTGGTGATGACGATGATGATGAGGCGACAACTAGTGATTAGTAGTAGAGAGATCTTTATGTAGTGCTACTCTGTTGTTAGTTTGTTTGTTTGGATTGTTTGTTAGTTTTATGTTTGATGTATGTTGTTTAGTTTATGTACTTGTGTGGATGGATTCTGTGGTTAAAACATTTTTAGTATATTGTGTTGAGACTGATGTTAGAGTTAATTTATATGTTTGTTTTAGTCTACTGTTTAGAACTTAGTAATTTTGCTTTGCTTTAATTTTTGTTTCAAATTTAGTATAATAAAAAATTTGCCTGCTTACTTTTTTATACATGCTTCAATTTTATCTTAATTATTCATTAAAGCATGTTTAGAAAGTTAATTTTTCTTTTTAAGATTGTTTTTACATACTTATAAAAATTCTTATGATTTTCTTTCTCTCATACTTTCAAAATTTTCATAGTGTACCAAAACTTAAGTTTGGGGGAAGGAAAATACATTCAAATTTAAATTTTATTTGTCCTTAAAGAGCTAATATTTTCTTAAAAATAAAAACTTTTTAACATAACTTAAGGAATAAAGAATTTATTTGAGACCACTTTTATTTTTGAAATTATAAACAATTTAGTGAAATTAACTAAAGTTTTACTAACTTTGATTGATTTTAAGAATAGAATTATTTAACTTAAGGAAGAATAAGATTAAAGAATTTTTCTATTCATGATAGAAATGATAGAAAATTTGACGAAAATTTGACGCTAAATTGGACGCAATGGAGAAAAAGGATTCATGTAGCCGACCCCACTTAGTGGGATTAAGGCTTTGTTGTTGTTGTTGTTGTTGTTGTATGATAGAAATGATAGAATTTAGAAATATTAAGTAATAAAAAATTATCACTTGAAAAAGAAAAGATTGGAAATCTTTTTGAATTCTTATTTATGTTATAATAATAAAGTGAAAATGTATAAGTTTTAAAAATATACGTTAAGGATAGTGAAGTTCAAAACCATTAACAGGCTATCCAGATATAGTAATCCTCTCTATATATAGAAAAAAAAGAAAAAAAAGAAAAGAAAAGAAAAGAGAGGAGAAGCTTGAGGAAATGCCTAATCAAAAATTGGCCTCATTTGAATTATCTTATAGGAAGAAAACTAGTTACATATCTTACATAATTTTTATACATGAATATTCATTTAAAAATGATTTTTCAAGAAAATATTTTTCTTTAAAATAATCTATGAGATCTTAATATAATAAGCTTTTATTATTTTCAAAATGAATGAAAAGTTTGAAATCTTATGATTTAGTAGTTGAATATTTTTTAAATTCTTAAAATTAAACCTAGTTAGTGAAATTAGGTTAATAGTTTACTAAAGACTTTATAAAATCAAAAATTATAAGGAATCTTAAATATTTATCTTTTATTCCAAAGGTTATATTTTATATAGTAAAAAGAGTTACTTGAGGAAAAGTAACATTTTAGTTTGGGGGATTTTGATCCATGAAGAAAAATACATATTTTTATGCCTTGATTTTTATCAATTTCTAAGGATATTATACTTTAATGAAAGATATTTTTTTTTTTTGGATGTAGGTGATGTAAAAAGGTCTAGAAAAAGAAAAGGAGCAAAAAGGAGCAAAGATAGAGAAAAATACAAAAAGAAGAAAAAAATATGGCCTGGGGCCTAGGCGCCAGAAACTGGCGCCTAAGTGCCAGACTTGATACAGAAACTGTCAAGTTTTTGACGACTTTTAGACGGTTATTTTTACGGAGTGAGCAGTTATTGGACATTCTAGAAGACTGGCAGTTGTTCCTTGATAATAGGATATGCAATACATTGCATTTGGACGCTCCAAAACTGTTTTAAACGTGAAGAGGTGTGAAGAACTGGACGCGGTGTCCGACGCCTAGGCGCCAGACCGTCCTTCTAGAAGATTCATTGAATTTGGACATGTTTTGAAGAGGTGCCTCAAGGCAACCCTTGAAGCCTATAAATAGGAGTCTACTCCAGAGAAAATCGCCCTCATTCGCCCCACCCCCTCTAGCCTCCTTAGAGAGAGAAATCTCATTACAGAGAGAGAGTCTAGAGAATTAGAGAGAGAAATTTAGGGCCACTTTTGTTTAGTTTAGTGAGTTTACTTTCAAGTTGTAGCATCTGGAGTTCATTACACTGTGGAGTCTGGAGTCAGAAGATCTGTAGAAGGAATATTTGTGATAAGTAATTTATATTTGATTCAAAGTTTATTTATTATGTTTTGCAGTTTATTTTCAAAGTGTTCTGAGTATTTAGTTTACTTTCTTCCTTCAATCATGAAGAGATAGATAAGATAATATAAAGATTCGATGGAGAATTAAAATTCAAAATATTTTCAAAAACATTGTGATGACATTAATACCTGATCTTACTTTACTTTTTAAAATGGCTATTTAAATTGTTAAAACCTGTTGAAGAGTATTGAAACCTTGAAGGAGAAGAACTCTTAACTTGTAAATGTCACATGAATCCTTGAGTAGTCGAAGGCCATGTGCGGGCTATTCAAGGTGAAGTGCAAATAAATAGGAAGATAAGATTTAAAGGGCATAGAATTGATAAGTTTTTAGAGTGACAGGCTAAATTCTTATAATTTGATTTATAGATCAGAAATGGGTCACTAGTAGGGCCGACCATAGCCACCCTTGGACATCTAGAAGTGAGAGTCTAGATTAACCCATTACTACTAACAATACATCCGGACCTGATCTCTAAGTTAGCCAATGTTCTTTGTGGCTGGATCAAAGGGTAAAGAATATGAATGCTTCTATTTGGCACAATACCATAAATCAAATTCTCCAACGAATATTAAATTATCTTAAAAATCATAGATTAATTGAAGGAAAGAAAGTTGTTATTTTATATACTTTTCATAAATCATTCTCTTACTATTATTTTCTTTAATTACATCTAGTAAATTAATAGTAATTTATAGATATTTTAAAGGATAAAAAGATATTTTTAAAATATAATATTTAGAAAATTTATTTCTATAATTTTTCCCCGTGGGATCGATACTTGGGTTATAATAGAAAACCTTATATTACTTGAAATGATACGTATACTTGTGTAGTACCCCTAGTGTGTAAAGTAATTTCTAAAATTTATAATATTTTGATTTATACACTAGCCGCTTATTATAAATTGGGTCAAGCTTTGGCCATCTTTTGGAAGCATATATTACTGCGTTACTTGCGGTCGGGTCAAGTTTTTGGCGCCGTTGCCGGGGAAAGAAATAAAATAGTTATAAATTTCTGTAAAAAAATATTATATTTCTAAAAATATAAAAATATAAAAAAATTAAAAATGTAAAATATAAAAAATTGTATTTTATTCCTTGTTTTATGTGAAGATTTGGTTACGAAGGATTAATACCTTTAGATTCGAATTAGAAAGAACAATTAGAAAAATTAAAAAGGGAAAACAAATTCTAAAATTTCAAGAAATGACTACTTTACAAAATCCAATTGAACTTAATGATCAAAATGTTTATAAACCATTAAGGGATTATGCTAACCCTACGAGTTGATGAACTTCATAGTAGTATTCAAATACCAACTGTAGATGCTAATTCTTTTGAGCTTAAACCATCTATTATTCAAATGGTGCAAAACAATCAATTTGGTGGAACACCAAATGAGGATCCAAATTTACATCTTGTTAGTTTTTTAGAGCTTTGTGCTACCTTTAAATATAACATTGTTTCTGATGATGCTATTAGAATTAGACTCTTTCCTTTTCTTTAAGAGATAAAGCAAAGATGTGGTTAAACTCATTAGCGACTGGTTCTATTAAAACATGGGCTGAAATGACACAAAAATTCCTTGCTAAATATTTTCCTCCTTCTAAAACTGCTAAATTAAGAAACGATATTACTTCGTTTAGTCGATTTGACGGGAGATAATATATGAAACTTGGGAAAGATTTGAAGAACTATTAAGAAAATGTCCTCATCATGCTTTACCTGATTGGTTAATTATTCAAACATTTTATAATGGATTAATTGGATCTTTAAAATCAATTATTGATACTGCTGCTGGAGGTTCTTTAATGTCTAAATCATTTGAAGAAGCTTACACTTTAATTGAAGAAATGGCTAGTAACAATTTTCAATGGCCTTCCGAAAGGATTAATCCTAAAAAGATGGAAAGTATTCACGATAATGAAGCCTTTTCTATTTTAGCTTCACAAGTAGCAGTAATGTCTAAGAAATTAGATAGTTTTGAAATTAATATTTTGCAAAATAACTCTGCTAATATTGAAGATTCTCAAACTTTTGAAACTCTATCTTACGCATTAATAAACAATACATTATACAGAAGGTCTTTCGATCAGATGCGGCTAAGGTGCCTGAGCGTGTCAGAGGCTCGTGAAATTGTCAAAGAAGTACACTCAGGACTTTGTGGCGCTCATCAATCGGGTCCGAAGATGAAAATGAAGATTAAAAGGCTAGTGTATTACTGGCCCTCAATGATAACGACTGCATGAAGGTTGCCAAAAGTTGTCACCAGTGCCAAGTACATGGAGTGGTTCTACATCAACCTCCAAATGTGTTACATCCGACAATTGCGTCGTGGCCATTTGAATGTTGGGGCACATATATTGTGGGTCCGATAGAACCACCTTCTTCAAGGGGACATCGCTTTATCCTTGCAGTTACAGATTACTTTTCCAAATGGGCAGAAGCTATACCACTCAGAGAAGTGAAAGCACACCATGTTTTGTAGTTTTTCAAGAATCAGGTCGTCTACCATTTCGGGGTACCGCGCAGAATCATTTCTGATTATGGGTCCGCGTTCAGAAGTATGAAGATCAACAATTTTGTCAGAAGACACTGGATTGATTGGCGTTATTCGACGATCTATTACCCAAGAGCAAACGGCTTGGCCGAGACTTTTAATAAAACTCTCGTCCAAATCCTAAAGAAAACCTTGGATGATAACAAAAGAAATTGGCACGAGAAGTTGTTAGAAGTCTTATGGGCCTACAGGACGACTTTCAGAATTCCTACTTAGTCTACGCCTTACACTTTAGTGTACGGGTCCGAGGCCATCTTACCCTTGGAAGTACAGCTTCCGTCACTCAGAATTACAGTTGCAGAAAAGATCACTACAGAAGAAAATGCCAAATTACGATTGGAAGAATTGGAAAGCTTGGAAGGAAAAAGACTTTCAGCACAGCATAATTTGGAATTGTATCAAGCCAAGATGATCCATGCCCACGATAAACTAGTCCGTCCAAGGACATTTAAAGTTGGTGACTTGGTTCTAGTTCTCAGAAGACCTATTCTTGCACACCGCAAGATTGGAGGTAAATTTGAACCAACATGGGAAGGGTCGTTCGTGGTCGAGACAGTCTACTCAGGAGGTTCCTACCAACTGGGGAATTGCCATGGAGAACGACCTATGCTTCCAATCAATGGACGATATTTGAAGAAGTATTACGCAACCTAATGTTTTGAAGGATGAACTTTAAAAATGAGGTCTCATTCTTAGAAGCACGGGTAGAGTAATCATTTGCGACTGGGTCCGAACCGAAAACATAAAAAAAAATGGATGGTAAAAAAAAAATCATTAACAAAAAATGTGTTAAAAAAACGTGTGAAATTGTAATAATAAAATGTCAATATTTCCTTTTAAATCAATTCATTACTGATCTTTCCCTCATCCCTTCCTACTTTCTTTAAAAATTAAAAGAGATAAATAATAATTTTTCATTAATAAATGTTTTTCTTATTGTTCTTGTTCTTAGTACAGCCCCTGATCCTTTCCTTATTTTTTCGTAGGGAAATGTCGAACGGGCGGTTGGTTCTGAACTTTAGAAATGGCGTGAGTCTAGCACTTGATGAAAAGAGGGTGAGGGATGGATCCGTGATCGAGATTGACTCTGACTTCACACCAGCCAGGCTACAATATGAAGAAATGATTGGACCCCGATTGATCGGGAAGAGTTCCATAGCCAGACAGTGATGAAAGTGGGTGGCCCAAGTCAGCAATCCGCCCGCAAGAAGAGAAAAGCAAACGCCGCTCATGCAACAAGAGAAGATAAGAAAGTTTAGTCTGTTGTTGCTACAACAGAGGGCAGGCTTGTCAGCGCCATGCCCGCAGAAGTCCAAGGGCTAAGGAGAGCTACTCTCATTGCCACCCAGCGGAGGAACAAGAATCGCCGCATTCACAAGATGTTAACCTAGTTAGCAACAGATCAACATGAAGAGACAGTTGCTACCGTCAATACAAATACTCCGAAGAAATTGGTTGGTCAGGATCCGAAAAGGAGGAATTAAACTCCAAGGAAAGCAGAACAGAGAAAGGAAATTCCAAGAAGAGCAGAAATAGAATCATTGCCTCGACGCCAAGCAAATGCACCAGTTCTGAAGAGTCTTGTTGCGAAAGCAACCCCGGAGGATGTCCCGACAGAGACTATCCCCGAAGAGCCAAGACATGCAGAAGAGTGTTCCGAGGTTGAACCATACATTCCCCAGTACGTTACTAGACCTCACCGATTACATATAATTCTAGAATATGAGTTGGAAAGAATGCAGAATGTTGAAAAGAAAACTTTTGAATACTTTGAGAGAATTGGAGGCAAGAGGATCAATATCTTAGAAGGCCTCGAGCTGCATACAGATGCATTCTCCGATTACGAGCAGCTACAAATTGTAGATTGCGTCGTTGAACTTTAGAAAACGGGTCGAGCCGGCCGCTAGAGGGAAAAGACCTATTCAGAACCCCGAAGATGGATGCCAGGAAAATGAAGAATTACAATCCAATGCGGATGTCGCTACAACTTTGCGGTAGACATAAAAGGGAATCCACCAGGAATACTCCGTCGCAGTGAGGTGGATCCGATGCCAAGAATTATCAATAGAATGGTAAAAAGGATGATAACATGGACGGTATTGCCTGCAGATTGCATACCCAACAGCTGCATCATTAACATCTACAAGGAGGGCGACTGCATACCTCCACACATGGACCATCATGACTTCGTCAGACTTTTCCGCACAGTGTCTTTTGTCGACCAATGTAACATAATGTTCGGATCTGACCTCCGGATTGCAGGCCCCGGTGAGTTCTGAGGGCCGGTGGAGATACCACTATCGGTATGTTCCGTCCTGGTGTTGAAAGGAAACGGAGCAGACATCGCAAAACATTGCATTCCAGGAGTGCCTTTGGAACGAATCTTCGTCACTTTTAGGAGAATGGATGACAGAAAAATGCCTTTCCACTTTCAGCTAGATCCAGAGTTAGAGAGTCTCCAGCCCTACGAGCTGTGATTTACATGAGAAATATCACACCTCAAATGCACATCCATACGACATTCCTGCCAAGGATTACTTGGAAGGTGATGTTATTGTCCAAGTATCTCACTATTCAGACATGGATTTTGACAACTGCTTTATAAAAGAAACTTGAAGAATCTTACACAATCCGCGTTGGATTTATATGGATTGTATGAGATATTGAATTCTCAAGGAAAATATCATCATGTTTTGGAGCAAGATGTATGATGTATTTTCGACGAGATTGGAATGAAAACGACCATGTCATGTTTTTCCTTCACCTCTTTTTGTGCAAATTGACTGGGAAACGCCATTAAGTTAAATGAACTTCGAACAAAGAACAAAGGAAAAATAAAAATAAATGAGAACTCTTTTAAAAATCTGAATGACAAAACGAACCCCAAATAAATGTGAACCCTAAATTGAAAATCAAGCTAAAATCAAATCACAACAAGCGACTAAGACAAATTTCTGAATCTGAAATCCCTGGCCTTCGGCTATTCTCAAATCTCTTTTTGACTCTCCATATTTCCTTCCCTCTTTTGAGAAGGTCGACTGAATCTACTGACACAGAACCAGGAAAACTTTCGATTTGGTTCTGATGGCATGGATTCATATCCTTCGCCAAATAATCAGACTTTGATAGATCCTCGTGGGACGCGAAACACTTTCACGTCTCATTCCAAATCTTCCGCTAAACTCAAATCTCCACAGAAAATTTCAACCCTTTAAACCTTTGAGACTGGAACAAGATTCCAGTTCTCTTTAAACCTTCAAGACTGGAACGAGATTCCAGTTCTCTTTAAACCTTCGAGACTGGAACCATATCCCAATTCTCTTTAAACCTTCGAGACTGGAACCAGATTCCAGTTGTTTTTAAAAATTCAAGACTGGAACCAGATTCCAGTTGTCTTTAAACCTTTGACACTGGAAACGGATTCCAGTTCTCTTTAAACCTTCGAAACTGGAACCAATTTCCAGTTCTCTTTAAACCTTCGAGACTGGAACCGGATTCCAGTTCTCTTTAAACCTTCGAGATTGGAACCAGATTCCAGTTCTATTTAAACCTTCGAGACTGGAACCATATTCCAATTCTCTTTAAACCTTCGAGACTGGAATCAGATTCCATTTCTACTTAAACCTTTGAGACTGGGACCAGATTCCAGTTCTCTTTAAACCTTCGAGATTGGAACTAGATTCCAGTTCTCTTTAAACCTTCGAGACTGGAACCGAGTTCCAGTTCTCTTTAAACCTTCGAACTGGAACCAGATTCCAGTTCTCTTTAAACCTTCGAGACTGGTACTAAATTTCAGTTCTCTCCTTTCGATGTAGGTAACAAATTTTGACTCTCTTTCGGGGTTGATACCAAATTTCAACTCTTTAAACCTTCGAGACTGGTACCAAATTCCAGTTCTCTCCTTTCGATGTCGGTACCAAATTCCGAATCTCTTCCTGAGATTGATACCAAATTTCAACTTTCTCACTTCGAGGCTGGTACCTAAATTCCAGTTCTCTTCGCAATCCCGAGGTTGGAACCTAGGTTCCAATTCTCATTTCAAATCTAGATTTTCTTGAATTGATTCTAAATTAAACCTCAATCGAAATTGAAACTCAGAACAAATCGAAATCTAAACTCACACATTAAAAAAACTCGGAATAGAAAATGAAATGAAATCTAAATCAAATTTTCCCAGATCTTGTGATCTGGAATTAACCTCCTTTTCTATTCCCCAGCGAGAGTTTAGGGATCTCCAGTCTTGGAGATATACTCGATACTCCCCAGCGGAAATTTGTTTCTACTCTGTTCTAAGTGTGTCATTTAGATGTCTGTGTTGGTTTTTTTGATCTCTTCGGTCAACGCCAATACGCGCAGTGTGCTTGGTTAGCACACCACACCTATTGGGGGTCCATTTGTTGACCTCATTTTTGATGAGATCTTTTCTCTTCTCTCTCGTTAGTTCTTAGGATCTAACCTTAGGCTTTCCCTTTGACTATCTTAGAGGACTAGAAATGGAACCCACCACTTAGAGATTCAAACACCTCTTAACTCCCTGCAAACCCCATAAGTTTGATTGTAAATCCCTAAGTCACTTGGAGGGTTAAGATCAAATGTGGAGGTTTAAAGGATGAGTTCCCTATAGGACTCTTTGGCCTTAGGACTACCCTGTGTGGCCTGGTCTAGTGAGGGTTGACCTGCACACTTTACACTTTCACATACATTCCAAATCCTAAAACCATTCATACCTAGCTTGAGTTCCTGACTCATGTAGGTAATTCATATGGATGGACCTTAACCCCTAGGCCCTTGGCTAAGAGGGTTAGGAATAATATAGTGAATGCCTCAAATGAGTCCTCTCATGGCTCTTATCGGCTTGATATGGCTTCATGGCTCAACCAAAGTGATTCCATTCTACTCAAACTTGATCAATCTTTATTTTTCGAAAATTTCAATTTTTGACCCCCGGGGGCCCTATACCTGCCAAACCTACCAAATGCCCTTGAAACTACCCAAAATTTGCAAAATCACCAAAATTACCCAAAATTCCTCAAAACCAATCCCAGACATTTCCCACCACTCAAATTGACCATCAATGGCCAAATATACAAAAAATTCTAAAAATACCCCCCAATACCCTCCAAATACCCAAAATGCCCTTTTTAACCAAAAAATCCAAAAATTCCCAATAAATTCCAGAAAATCCCAAATATTCCCAATTTCATTCTGTTTAACTACACCATAAGCCAATTTTGTCAATTTAGCCCACTTTTACCAAAATCCCCAATTTGACCCATTTTTAACCCAAATAGACCTAATGTCTAACCAAATCAACCCAATTGATCCTAATTTTGATCCACTTCAGTCTTAAACTTCAATTCAATATCCCCAATATCAATCTAGACCAAATTCAAGTCCAATTTGATTGACATTTGGATCCAATTTCAATTTAAAGCTTAAAACCCAATTTTGGCCCATAACCTAAGCTTAACCCAAACTACCCAAGTCAACCCCAACTAGCCCAAAACCTTTTCTAAAACTTCCCTAACATCCCTACAAACAAAACACTAACTTGATTTGCCCCAAATTTGAACCTAAACTCCACCCAAACCTAACCCAAACAAAAAATCCCCAATTTTGGCCTAAACCCACCATGAACCCAAATGGGCCCAAATCCCAAAATTAAAGCCCAACCAAAGTTGAAAACTCTTTGTAACACTCCCATAAACATTTCTCAACATTAATTTTACATCAAATCTAACATTAGCCCAACCGTAGCCCAAGTTAGCCCAATTTGACCCACTTTGGCCCCTTTACCAAAAAAGTCCCAAATCAAACCCAATTCAACTCCAAATCACCTCAAATTTGTTTCAAATCACTCATGACACATCCTTAAACTAAACCCAACATTTTTTTGGCCCAATCCTTCACAAAATTTCCACCCACAATTTTGTTTTCAAACCTAAAGGCCCACTTTCTTTAACAATTCTAAAAGCCCATTTTCACCAAATCCAAAAGCCCAAAAATCCATTCCCAAGCCCACATGAAACCTTTTCTTCATCATTCCTTTGATAATACTATTTGACCAAAGTCTTAAATCATCATAAAATCAACCCATTTGTAGCATCATGACAAATCCCATCAAAAGAATCCAAAGTTTTCAAAATTCCAACTAACCCACTTTCATGTAAATGAGCCAAGCCATGAGCCAAGCCATGGAGCCATGCCCAAGCCATATGTAAGCCATGAGGAGCCATATACTTTTCATCACTCCCTAAATGGCAAAAGGAGGAGATCCTTTAAGCACTCCCTAAAAGTCATTAACCCATTGTTGACCTCATTTTTGATGAGGTCTTTTCTTTTCTCTCTCCTTAGTCTTTAGGATCTAGCCTTAGGCTTTTCCTTTGACTAATCTTAGAAGACTAGAAGTGGAACCCGCCATTTAGAAATTCAAACACCTCTTGAATCCCTGCAAACCCCACAAGTTTGATGGTAGACCCCTAATCACCTAGAGGGTTGAGATCAAATGTGGAGGTTTAAAGGATGAGTTCCCTATAAAACTTTTTGGCCTTAGGGATACCCTGGGTGGCCTGGTCTGGTGAGGGTTGACTTGCACATACACCACACTCTCACACACATTCCAAGTCCTAAAACCACACTCTCATCCAACTTGACTTCCTGACTCATGTAGGTAATTCACATGGATGGTTCTTAACCCCTAAGCCCCTGGCTAAGAGGGTTAGGAACAACATAGTGAATACCTCAAATGAGTCATCTCATGGCTCATATGGGCTTAATATGGTTTCATGGCTCAACCAAAGTGATTCCATTCTACTCACATTCAATCAATCTTCATTTTACCAAAATTTCA
This sequence comes from Papilionanthe hookeriana x Papilionanthe teres, assembly GCA_022702705.1. Classification (NCBI taxonomy): domain Eukaryota; kingdom Viridiplantae; phylum Streptophyta; class Magnoliopsida; order Asparagales; family Orchidaceae; genus Papilionanthe; species Papilionanthe hookeriana x Papilionanthe teres. The sequence goes on along the minus strand of CM040432.1, from coordinate 29,617,663 downwards.
ATTTTTGACCCCCGGGGGCCCCGGACCTGCCAAACTACCAAATGCCCTTGAAATGACCCAAAATTTGCAAAATTACCCAAATTCCTCAAAATTACTCAAAATCAGTCCTTAAACATTTCTCACCATTCAAAGTGATCATCTTTGACCAAAAAATCCAAAAATACCCCCAATACCCTCCAAATTACCAAAATGCCCCTCTTGACCCAAAAATTCCAAAAATTCTTAAAAAACTCTAGAAAATCCCAAATATTCCCAATTTAATTTTGTTCAACTACACCATGGGAAACTTTTGTCAATTTACCCCACTTTTACTAAAATCCCCAATTTGACCCATTTTTAACCCAAATGAACCCAATGTCAAACCAAACCTCCCCAATTGACCTCAATTTTGGTCCAATTCAATTCTAAACTTCAATTAAATATCCCTAATATCAATTTAGACCAAATCCAAGCCCAAATTGATTGTCATTTAGGTCCAATTTCATTCTTAAACTTAAAGCCCAATTTTGACCCATGAGCTAAACTTAACCCAAACCTAACCCAACTCAACTCCAATTAACCCAAAACCTTTTCTAAATCTTCCCTAACATCTCCATAAACAAAACACTAACATAATTTGCCCAAAATTTGGACCTAAACATTACTCAAATTCAACCCAAACCCAAAATTCCTTAAATTGGCCTAAATCCACCATGAACTCAAATAGGCTCAAATCCCAAGATTGAACCCCAACCAAAGTTGAAAACTCTTCATAACATTTCCCTAAACATTTCTCAACATCAATTTTACATCAATTTCAACATTATCCTAACCTTAGCCTAAGTTAGCCCAATTTGGCCCACCTTAGCCCCTTTACCAAATAAACCCAAATCCAACCCAATTCAATCCCAAATCACTCCAAATTTGTTTTAAATCACTCATGACATATCCTTAAATAAAACCCAAAATTTATTTGGCATGGCCCTTTACAAATTTTTTAATCTAAAAGCCGATTTTGAAACATAAAAGCCCATTCCCTTAAACCATTTTAAAAGCCCACCTTTACCAAATTTTAAAAGCCCAAAGTCCATTCCCAAGCCCACATGAAACCTTTTCTTCATCATTCCTTTGATAATACTATTTGACCAAAGTCTTAAATCATCATGAAATCAACCCATTTGTAGCATCATGACAAATCCCATCAATGGAATCCAAAGTTTTCAAAATTCCAAATAACCCTTTTCCATGCAAGTGAGCCAACCTTTTCCCAAGCCATGAGCAAGCCAAATGAAGTCATGGATCCATGCATAAGCCATATGCAAGCCATGGGGAGCCCTTTCCACCTCACCATGCCACTTATGGCAAGAAGAGGGGAGCCTTTCCTAAGCCTTCACTAAACCTTTTTTAACCCCATTCATGATACACTTTAACCAAAATTGGCCACCTAACCTTGGATGGGGACTTCACCACACATGTGAGGCTGACCCAAATGATCTCACATCAGCCCAAATCAAGCCTTGGTGAGTGAACCAATCCAAAACCATGAATTGACCCAAATTGGACCAAAAATGCTCCTTACACCCATGCCATTTAAATCCTTGACTTTACACATGGCATAACCCAATTGATTGCACCAAGATCAAGCTCAATCATGTGAGTTTTTCTCAGCCAAAAAATCTTGGTGAATGAACCAAGCCACCCCTCATGGCCACCCAAGCTCCACAATAACCTTCCTTATTTAAACCCCACCTCCATGACCAAGGGGAGAAGATGCAAAAGATTACCTTGGGGAAACTCTACCAAATTGTTCCCAAAGCTTCTCTAAGCACTCTTAAGCTCAATCCAATCATTTCTAATTGAGGCCTCACCTCTTGGACAAAGGTATCAAATTTTTTCTCCTCCAACCGAGCATGTTTTAATTTTCTGTAATTATTCACATATTTTAAGTATATCATCAGCTTATAGATGTGTGCTACTCGATTAGATGATCATTTTAAAAAAAACTTCATTCAATTTCGTTGAGAATCGAGGGAGATATCAAGGTTTGAAGTTGGACGGTTTTGGGTGAATAGAACTAGGGGAGAGAAGCAGCAGCAGTTCGATCAGGCGTGTATCCAACGGACGGCGCTGATGGAGTTGGACGGTAGCTGCATCCATGTATAGAACCGCACCAGCAAATCAGGGAGCAACACGTGGCGATTGAGCGGGAAAATAAAATATTTTATCTATTTTTGACCATAAACTTCAAAAATGCATAACTTTGTATAGAAAAATCATAAAAATAAAATAAAAATACTCTCTTGCTCAGTGAACAGAGGAGAATAATGTGGAAAAGTAATCAAGTAATTTCATTGAGTATTTTATTTTTAATGATTTATTTACTCTCTACATTGTTTTAATTCTCCATTTGCATAGGCAATTCACCTTGGCATGAGACCATAGGGCTTTTGAAGCCTCTGAGCTTGGGAACATTCCTTGAATTTTCCAAGGTTAGAGGCCATCCCTATAAGAAGTTATTGATTTTTAAATTGCATGTTACTGTTTGAGGCCATCCCTAGGAAAATTTGGTGATATTTCTTATGACTAGAGGAACCTAGGAAAAATAAGTTTTGAGTTAATTCACATGGAACAACCCTAATTGACCTAAACACCCAAAATTGAACTTTAATTAACTAGGGTTAACTACACATCAAATTAACTTGAAAATAATTCTCCACTGATCTTTAGGATCAGAGGAACATCACAAAAAAATTTGAAGTCAATTGGACTTGATTAACCCCACCAAATGGGTTGATTAAGCCTCTTAAGCAAAATGGATAAAATTAAACTTTAAAAATTCATAACTCACAAAATACTCTTCAAAAATTCGCAAAAATGGTTTTGGAGCTTCTCTGATATCAGAGGAACTTAGGAAAATTAAAATTTCAATTTTCTAAAAAGTTGATTTTTATTATTATTTTAATATTTTTAATAATTAAAAAATAATAAAAATCATAAAAATATTAAAAATCACCAAAATGACACATTTTGAATTCTAATCACTTAGGAACAAACCAAATATTTTTTTTAAGTCCCTAGGATAAGATATTGAATTTTAAAGGCTTAATGTAATTTTTAATATTAAAAAATGTATTTTCCAACCTTTTCACTAAAATAATTCTAATAAATCAAAGAAAAATTAGAAAAATATAAAATCTATTTTTCAACTTTATTTTATTTTAAAATTAATTAATACGCTAAAACTCAAAATAATTCTAATAAATAAAATATAATTCACAAAATCACCAAAATTAGTCCAAATGATCCTTTGGTCATTAGGAACATCCCATAATTTTCTTAAGGACAGAAACATTTCCTCGGTCATGTTATTGAATTTTCCTTGAAAACCCCTATTTTCCATTAAAAATAATTACATAAATAAATTAAATACAGAAAAATCACGTTTTCACCTCTAATGTCTTAATTGATATGTGAGTGAGGTTACATAAAAATTTCAAGTTCATTTGAGCTTAATTTAGTGAGTTATAGAATTATTAAGCTTGAAGGGCAAAAAGGTAATTAAAAATTTCAACCCTTAATTAAAATTTTAGGATTAATCAAAAAGGGGAGGGTAAAATATTTGATTTTAAACTGATTTTGGATGATTGAAACTTAAATGATTGAGGGTAGAAACTTACTAACCATTTCAAATATAATTAAAATAAAACTCGAATTAATTAATTAATTGAAATTTTGGAACAATAATAGAAATTGGAATTATTAAAGTGGGGATATTATTAAGAGGATATTTATTCTTTAATTTAAAAATCCCTAAATAAATCACTTCAATAATACTTAATTCTTACTTAAAAAAATTAAAATAATAATCCAAATTAAAATTAAACTAAAATTAAATTAAATTAAATTAAATTAAAATTAAAATTAAATTAAATTAAATTAAAATTAAATTAAATTAAATTAAATTAAAATAAAAATAAATTAAATTAAAATTAAAATTAAATTTAAATTAAATTTAAATTAAATTAAAGTAAAATTAAAATTAAATTAAATTAAAATCAAAATTAAATTAAAAGTAAATTAAAATTAAATTAAATTAAATTAAATTAAATTAAATTAAATTAAATTAAAATTAAATTAATTAAAATTGAATTAAAATTATATTAAATTAAATTAAATTCAATTAAAATTAAATTAAATCAAATTAAATTAAATTAAAATCAAATCAAATTAAATTAAAATTAAATTAAATTGAATTAAAATTAAATTGAATTAAATTAAATTAAAATCATTTAATAACAAACCTATATGAAATCATTAAGAATTAAATCTAAAACAACTTGAACACTATTTCAAACTTAAACTAATTTTTTATAATTAAGTCAAAATTAAAATCAAATCATTAAGTTTAAATCATTAAAATACTTAATAAGTTGATTTACCCTTTTAAAGCTCTTATTATTATGACTCTTAAATGAGGTATCAAGTGAAGTGTTACTTCACTTATAGGATATTCAAATGTCCTAGTTCACTGAGCAAGAGAACAAAACTTAAACTCCTGGATGATTAATTCACTTGTATAATTAAATTCTCTTGGACTTAAAACAATCCCAGAGGTATTGAAAAGATGTTTAAGACTCGTCTTAAGCACTTCCTCAATATGATGGGATGTTTATAAGAACAATTGAACTTAATTGTTCTTTGGTGAAGAAAATCATCCTTAAACCAAAACACAAGAACCTAGACGTCATAGGAGATGACTAGACTATAGGATTAGGACTTTGGTAGATAACCAAAACCTTTCCCTTAGCTTTACCTAGGTATTTGTTGAAACATTTAAATGTCTTAACATGTGTTTTAAGTGCGGCTTGGGATGACGGGAAGACCCCCAGGTACGCTTTTATTTTATTGCAATTTACTTTATTGCAATTTACTTACATGCACTCGTACTTTACTTTTCTTGCATGATAAACAGTCGTTGCATGAAAACCAAAACCTTTAGGATAGTCCACCGAACCGAAACCAAAACTAAATTAAAAGTCATTACAAGATAAAAATCACCGCCACAACATTTTAAAATATAAAACAACTCAAAATTTAATCACAAACATAACAACAAAACTACAACTTTAACTAAATTAAAACGTCTCGTTGAATGATTGGGAATACCTCAGATGATGTAACCCACGTGTGGTTAACGGGATTTCCCACGGTCTAAATGAAAGTGTGGAACTCATTCAGTTGAGTTTAGCTAATTCATCTGGACTAAGTGAATTCAATGAAAATAACGATGTGCGGGATGACGGAACCGTGGGATCTTAATCGGTTATGTTTAAACAACTTTAAGATTTGTTTTAATTAAAATATTAAAAACACTTGGATTTTAAGATTTTCTCTAAACCAAAACACTTCTCTCATCTCTTGATTTATGACTTCTAAAACTAAACCTCTGCAACAACAAGGAGCTTGGAGCATAGTGGGCAGCACGGCCATCGTCATCAGCAAAACCTGAGTCTACTTCAGCAAAACCTTGCCTAGTTTTAAAAAACCAAGCCATAGGATTTCGAGGTAGTTTTCTTAGTGCAACATAAATCCTCAACCCTTTTGTTAGGCATTTGCATAATCATATTATGTAAATTAAGCCCTAACCTGTCTTAGGATTCCGAGGTAGTTATTTGGTACGACATAAACCCTCACATCTTCGAGGCTGTTTGTATGATCATGTTATACGAATATAAGTCCTAAATAATTAAAATTGACAGGATCGAAATACTAAATAATTCTTCCTAAATTGAAGCCAAACAATAGGATAGTCGGGAAGTTGCCAAGATTGCTCTTGGATCCTCAACTTCTCATACTTCTCTTCCTTTGGATTCCAAAATAGACGGTTCCAAATTTGATCCATTCCCAATTGAAAATTCCAAAATCCGATCCTTTGAAAACCTTAAACTTTGAAATTCTTGAGAGCAAAACCACTGATCATTATCGAGAGTTTTCTTAAGTGATTCTCGTCACTTAGGATGTAATTACTTATAGGGGCTTGCCCTTATAGGGAACTTTAAGAACACAGGTAATATAAACCCTACTTAATTTCTTTATATTAAGCAGGGGAACTTGTCGGCTTATAAAATTGGTTCGCAGACTAAACAGATGTCACAAATCTTTTAGTTTATTTAATTGAGCTCCACCATCAAGCAGTGTGTCTATCCTTAGGGATAGATACACGGTTTGTGGTGCGGTGCTCGTTTATATAAACTATTTGGGATGTGACATCAGTTTGATTTCATATCTTAAAATTTTCAAACTTAAAATTACTTTCAAAAATCAAATACTACTTTTCAAATTATTTAAATTAAATTAAAAAATTCGCCGACAACTTCTGTAGGCGACCCCCTTTTTCAAAATACACAACCTAAAAATATGCCGACACCCATTACATGATTCCCCTTAACCTAAATATATTCCAAATAATCCTTGATGGGGACTTCACCACACATGTGAGGCTGACCCAACTGATCCCCTTCAGCCCAAATCAGGTCATGGGGGGTGAACCTAACCGAAATCCATAGGTTGACCCATTTGGACCCAAAATCACCCCTATCCCCATGCCACTTAAATCTAATCCTTTACACGTGTCCAAAGGAAATTGACTGCACTAAACCCCAGCCCTGACTCCCCTGAGTCAGATGGTGACCTGACTTTGGCCAGCCAGCCACCAGGCCGCCGAAAAATGTCATGGCCGAGGAGCTTGGAATGAGCCAAATTTCAAATTCTCACCTGCTGAGCTGCCCCACTCCAATTGGCCACCACAGTTCTTCATCTCCTCCCCTGAGCAGTCGATCTCGGCCATCGATTGCCCCCAGGAAGCCCCGGCCATGGCTATTTAAACCAACCACCCCCTCTTGGCCAAAAGGTTGGCTGAAATTAACCTTCATAGAATCCCTCCAAAGTCCTCAAAGAGCTTCCCCTAGCCAAGAGCAATCCATCCCCACTATTCTCCTGCCCTAAATCCCATTGATTGAGCTTAATTTTGGAGCTCAATTCTCATGCTAGAACAGGACATCTCTCAAACCTCCACCAAAATCAAATTAAACTCACCCACACCTGTACAAGACCAAGAGAAGGAGTTCCTCGGTGAAAGCCCCCTCTCCAGGCCACCCAATTGCTCTAGCCTCCAAAGTCTGAAATTGGGCCTAGTCACTTTCATACTTAGATCTTTCACCAGGGCCAGAGGCTTCATCCCTAGGCTCTTCCAGCTCAAGCGAACTTGCCAAGCACATTCAGTTGAGGCCTCACATCATGAACCAAGGTCTGGAGACTTCTCTTTAACCCGAGCTTCCAGCGATTCTCCATTTCGTTTGAGTTAATTTCATAGTATGTAAACTATATGGATGTGTTCGTCTCTTCAAGATGAATCCATAGAGCATAAGAACACGAAAGTCCATTAAGAAATGAGGGAGATATTAGGGTTTGAGTGTGGACAGTCAGGGTGCACACCAGTCGGAGATGACGACCAGTCGCCGTTGGATCGAGCATGTATCGAATGGATGACTCAGATTGCGTCAGACCAGGGAACAGTACGTGAACCGCAGGCCACGTGGCACTGAGTTGGATGGTGTCGGCTAATGGGAGAGCGCCGCGTGGAGCTTCGGAGACGTAAGGTTGCCGTGGCGCTGAGTCGGATAAGTAGGAAAATATGGAATTTATGATTTAATTAAATGCCTGAAACTTAAAAAATCCATATCTTTGTGTAGAAATCACAAAAATAAAATAAAAATACCAACTTGCTCAGTAAACAGAGGAGAAAAATGTGGAAAAAGAATTGAGTTAATTTGATGAATATTTTATTTTTAATTAATTATTTACTCATTTCAGTATTTTAATTCTCTATTTGCATAGACAATTCATCATGGCATGAGACCATAGGGCTTTTGAAGCCTCTGATCTTGGGAGCATTCCCTGAATTTTTCAAGGTCAGAGACTATCTCTATGGCAAGTTATGTATTTTTTAAATTTATGTCACTGTTTTTGCTATTTTAATTCCATTAATTAGCATATTACTTAGAAAATTCTAGGAAAATTTGAGGAAGTTTCTTAGGACCAGCGGACCCTAGGATAATTATGTTTTGAGTTAATTCATTAAGAATAACCCTAATTGGCTTAATTACTCAAAACTGAACTTTAATTAATTAGGGTTAACCACACATCAAAAGAACTTGAAAATAATTCTCCACTGATCTTTAGGATCAGAGGGACCTCACATAAAAATTTGAAATTAATTGGAAATGTTTAACCCTACTAAATGGATTAATTAAGTGACATAACCAAAATTAAACTTTGAAAATTCATAACTCCAAAAATACATTTTAAAAATTCACCAAATTAGTTTTGGGACTTCTCTGGTAACAGAGAAGTCTAAAAAAAATTAAAATTGGAATTTTCTAAAAATCTTCATTTTTCACCATATTTTAATATTTTAATAATTAAAAAAATAATAAAAATCACAAAATATTAAAAATCATAAAAATGTCACATTTTAACTCCTAATCACTTAGGAATAAACTAAATATTTTTCCCAAGTCCCTAGGATAAGATATTGAATTTTAAAAGCCCTAAAATAATTTTTGAATTAAAAAATGAATTTTCCAACATTTTCACTAAATTAATTCTAATAAATCAAAGAAAAATTAGAAAATTATAAAATTTTTTTCTCTGAACTTCTTGAGGTCAGAGAGATTTATGAAAAATATAAAATCCATTTTTTAACTTTAATTTTATTTTATAATTGATTAATACTCCAAAACTCAAAATAATTATAATAAATAAAATATAACTCAAAAAATCATCAAAATTTGTTCAAGCGGTCCTCTGGTCATTAGGAACATCCCATAATTTTATTAAGGACAGAAAGCTTCCCTTGGTCTTGTTGTTGAATTTCCATTGAAAATCCTTATTTTCTATTAAAATAAATGTATAAATTAAATTAAAAAAATCATATTTTCTCCTCTAATGTCTTAATTGACATGTGAGTGAAGTGACATAAAAAATTTCAAGCTCATTTGAGTTCAATTTGATAAGTTATGAAATAATTAAGCTTAAAAGGGCATATTAATAATTAAGAATTTTAACCCCTAATTAAAACTTTAGGTTTAATCAAAATGGGGGGTAAAATATTTGATCTTAATTCTTTCTTAGATGATTGAAAATTTGGAAAATAAAAGCGTAGGAACTCATTGGTCACTTTTAATAAACCAAAAAAAAATGAAACCGTTATTAATTAAATAATATGAATTTCGGAAGAATAATTAAAAAATTTGGATTATTAAAATGGGGATATAATTTAGAGAGATTATAATCACTTAAACTAAAATCCCCAAATGAATCACTTTAATTATATTTAACTCTTAATTAAACTTAAGATGATAATTGAAGTTAATAAATTAATAATAAAGAAAAGGTAACCCTTAATTAAATTAAAACTTAAAACATTAAATAACTTGATAATTAAATTGAAATAAATTTAAAACATTAAAAAAAATATTAATTTCAAAAATCACTTGAAAGCAAATTTAAATCAAATTTAAAACATCAAAATTAATTTCAAAAAATAATTCTTAATTAAAAAATCAAACCAATTAAAAGTTAATCTAGAATATTGCAATTAAATCATTAAAGTCTAAATTAAATAATTTAAACTCCTCTTTCAATTCAAATAGTTTAAAACACTTAAGAGTTAAAACTTAACTAAAAATTTTCAAACTTTAACATCTAAAATATAAAACAACTCAAAATTTAATCACAAACAGAACAATAAAACCACAACTTTAACTAAATTAAAACGTCTCGTTGAATGATCGGGAATACCTCGGATGATGTAACCCACATGTTGCTAATGGGATTTCCCACGGTCTAAATGAAAGTGTGGAACTCATTCAGTTGAGTTTAGCAAATTCATCTGGACTAAGTGAATTTGATGAAAATAACTGTGCCGGGATGACAGAACCGTGGGATCTTAATCGGTTCTGTTTAATCAACTTTAAGATTTATTTTAATTAAAACACTAAAGACATTTGGACTTTAAGATTTCTCTAAACCAAGACACTTTTCTCATCCCCTGATTTCACCTTCTAAAACTAAACCTCTACAACAACGAGGAGCTTGGAGCACAGTGGGCAGCACGGCCATCGTCGTCAGCAAAACATGGATCGACATCAGCAAAACCATTCTTAGAATAAAACAACCAATCCATAGGACTTCGAGGTAGTTTGCCTAGTGCAACATAAATCCTCAACTCTTCGTTAGGCATTTGCATAATCATGTTACGTAAATTAAGCCCTAACCAGTTTTAGGATTCTGAGGTAGTCGTTTGGTACGACATAAACTCTCACATCTTCGAGGCTATTTGTATGATCATGTTGTACAAATATAAGTCCTAATTAATTAAAATTGGTAGGATGAAACATTAAATAACACCTTCTCAAATTGAAGCCAAACCATAGGATAGTTGGGAAGTCACCAAAGTTCACTTCGGGTTCGTGACATCCTTTACTTCTCTTCCATTGGACTCTTAAAATAAACTGTTCCAAATTTGAGCTATTCCCTTTTGAAATTCCAAAATTCAATTGTTTGAAACCTTAAACTTTGAAATTCTTGAGAGCAAAACCACTGATCATTATCGAGATTTTTGTTAAATGATTCCCGTCATTTAAGATGTAATTAACTATAGGGGCTTGCCCTTATAGGGAACTTTAAGAACCCAGGTAATATAAACCCTGCTTAATCTTTTATATTAAGCAGGGGAACTTGTCGGCTTATAAAATTGGTTCGCATACCAAACATATGTCACAAATCTTCTAGTTTATTTAATTGAGCCCCATCGTCAAGCAGTGTGTCTATTTTTCAGTATAAATACACGGTTTGAGGTGTGGTGCTCGTTTATATAAACTATTTGGGATGTGAGATCGGTTTGATTTCACATCTTAAAATTTTCGAACTTAAAAATCATTTTAAAAAATCAAATGCTACTTTTCAAAATATATATATATATTTAAATTAAAATTAAAATTTAAAATTCACCAACAATTTTTGTTTGGAGACCCCTTGTCAAAATACAACACAATCTAAAAAAATATGCCGACAGGCAATTTTGCAAATTTTGGGCAATTTCAAAGGCATTTGGTAGGCTTGGTGGGTTTAGGGTCCCGGGGGTCAAAATTTGAAATTTTTGGAAAAATGAAGGTTAATCGTGTGTGAGTGAAATGAAATCATTTTGGTTGAGCCATGAAGCCATGTTAAGCTCACAAGAGCCATGGTAAGACTCATTTTAGACATTCACTATGTTGTTCCTAACCCTCTTAACAAGGGGCTTAGGGGTTAAGATCCATCCATATGAATTACCTACACGAGTCAGGGAATTAAATTGGGTAAGAATGATTTTAGGGTTGAAATGTGTGTGAGAGTGTACAGTGTGTGCAAGTCAACCCTCACCAGACCAGACCATCCAGGGTAGTCCTAAGGCCATAGAGTCCTGTAGGAAACTCATCCTTTAAACCTCCATATATTGATTTTAACCCTCCAAGTGGTTTAGGGGTTTACAATCAAACATGTGGGGTTTGAAGGGAGTCAAGAAGTGGTTTGAATTTCTAAGTGATGGTGGGTTCCATTTCTAGTCCTCTAGGATAGTCAAAGGTAAAACCTATGGCTAGATCCTAAGTGCTAAGGAGAGAAGAAAAGACCTCACCAAAAATGAGGTCAACAGCAAATTGCAAATTCATTAAGTAATAGATCCTAAGGAATGCTTCCAAGTAATACTGAAGTGAATTTAAGCGATAAGAATAAAGAGCATGTAAAAGTAATTCAACTGAGAAGTGGAAGAGAGCTGGAAAATAGAGTTCAGAAAAAACTGAAGTAGAGAAAGAAGAGACTGAAGAACCAAAAGAGGACGCTTAGAAAGGTTTGGAAAGACTAATTTCTCCACCTAAGGTTGATTTGGAAAAGCTACCACCTTCATTTCCTCAGAGACTTCATCAACAAAAGTTGGATAAGCAATTTTCAAAATTCTTCTAGATATTTAAGAAGATTACCATTAATATTCCATTTTTTGAAGCCTTAGAACAAATGCCGAGCTATGTGAATTTTATGAAGGATATTCTCAACAGAAAAAGGAAGTTTGAAGATAATGAGACAGTTGCACTTAATGAAGAGTGCAGTGCAATAAATCAGAAGAAGCTTCCTGAAAAGCTTAAAGATCCTGGTAGTTTCACAATTCCATGTGCAATCAGAGACAGATTCTATGGAAAAGCTTTATGTGATTTGGGTGCAAGCATTAACCTTATGCCTCTATCAATATTCAAAAGACTGGGATTAGGAAAAATAACCCCAACTACTGTAACGTGCAATTAACAGATCGTTCGATCACATATCCAAAAGGAGTTATAGAAGATGCTTTGGTTAAAGTGGATCAATTTATCTTTTCTATTGATTTCATTGTGCTTGATATGGAGGAAGATAAAGAGATACCCATCATTTTTGGAAGACCTTTCCTAGCCACAGACAAAATAATGATAAATTTGCAAAAAGGGGAATTAACGAAGAGGGTTAATGATCAAACTATTACATTCAATATTTCGAAATCGATGAAATATCCTACAAGAGGTAAAGATGATGAATGTTATAGGATGGATGTTATCAGATATTTGAGTGAATGTCATTTCAAGTTAACTTATGAAGAAAAAACCTGAAAGAGAAAAATTAGAACATAAGCAGGAAGAGGAGTTACATCATTCTGAAGATTTTCAAGAGGAAAAATTAAATTATGTTCATGAAAAATTTGAATTGTTGGATATGACTGAAAAAGATGAATCTTATGGTCCATCAATTGAAAACCTCCTAAACTTGAGTTAAAAATGCTTCATGATCATTTGAAGTATGTTTTTCTGGGCGAGTCCTCAACCTTGCCTGTTATAATTTCATCTTAATTGACTGAAAAAGAAGAGGAGAGTTTGCTTGAAATTTTGAAGAAATACAAGAAAGCCTTTGGATGGACAATTGCTGATATTAAATGAATCAATCATTCAATTTGTATGCACGGAATTCTTATGAAAGATAATTGCAAACCTCGGGCTGATCCACAAAAGAGATTAAATCCTATCATGAAAGATGTTGTTAATAAAAAAATTTTGAAGTGGTTGGATGCTGTAATTATCTACCCTATTTTAGATAGTGCATGGGTTAGTCCTATTCACTGTGTTCCTAAGAAAGGAGGAATAATTGTGACAGTTGAACCACTCCTCGCACTTAGCGTAATTTTAAATTTTTTGTAATAAGTATATAATATATTCTTTTATCGCAGACTTACTATTCAACGCAAGTATACATATCGCTCAAGTAATACAGGGCTCTAGTGGAGTCTTGGATATCGATCCCACAGGGAATATTTTAGATGCTACGAACTACGATTTTAGAATCCAATTCATAATCACAAATTGGAAATCAAAATTGCCTATCTGTTACTAATATGCAATCGACAATAATATGAAATTTTAATAAACTAGGTCTACAAAAAAATAACTAATACTACTAATAAAGTGAAGTTTAAATATATAAGCAAAAATCTTTCTCCATTGTTAAGAAATTTAAGTGAATGGGTAATTAGAATTAGTCAAAACGGTGTTGTGCCAAATAGGAGCATACCTATTATTTACCCTTTGGTCCAGGCGTAAAGAACATTAACTAATCCTATGTTTGGTTATTGAATCTGCAGCTAGGCTGGGAGGATACTGGCTCTCACTTCGGAGCTTCCACGTCCCCCTCGCCTGAGGGCTAACATCTACACTTCAGCACCCAAACGATAGGATCGAATTGAGGATTTTAGTCTGTCACTCTAAAATCTCTAATTCTACACCTGATGAATATTATTTCCCTATTTATTTGCACCCTAATTCCAAGGATTTGTGGTCTACCTGAACCTCGGATGTAATCTTTACTATAATTGTTAAACTCAACATATTTTAACTAATCAATTAGCCAGATTGAAAGTAAATTAAGATTTAAGTAAAAGATTATCACAACTTCTTTAAACTTTTCTTGGCACTCTAATTCAATTTACCATTTTACAAAAATATCAAAACAAGGAGAAAGACAGAAAAACTACTCAGATTTCATGGAGAGGATACAATAAAACATAGATTTCATATATAAAAGCAAAGTTCTACAAACTAAAGCAAATAAATACAACTTATCTTAAATTCCTCCCCAAATAAACTCCTTTAAGTTCCTCTGAATCTCTTCCTTTCTTTACAATACGCAGAATTCTCCTTCGAAACGGCAATGTGGAAGAAATCTCTCACTTCCCTTCCACTCTTACAATCTCTCGAAGAATTCCTCAGAAATATCACTATCTGAACTCACTAATTAACACTCTAGAAACTCTATGGACTCACTAGATTCACACACTTGACTCTCTAATGGATTAGAAAGACACGTGGTGGACACAAATGGACGCTATAAGAACCAATTGGACGCTAGTGGACACTTTTTTCGGCCCCAAATTATTCCTTTTAAAATAGTTGAAGATTTTCCAAGAGTTTTCCTATCATCCCTTCAAAAATCATCCACATTCAATGTGCCTTGTGAGAGAACTGACATTCCCGCCGTCGGTGGCCTCAAGCTCGCCGTCGGTGGCCTTCTAGAATACTTAGCCTTAGACCCTTCTGCATAAGCCTTGCTGTCAGCGGTCTCGATCTTCGCCGTCGGCGGGCTTCCTCGTAATATTTTTTTTGAACTCTCGGGAAAATCACTTCGTCGGTGCCGTTGATCTCACCGTTGGCGCCCTAGATCAAATTTTCATAATTTTGTCCTTTTTGATCCAAATTCGCTCCTTTTTTGCATTTTGCTCCAGTGTCCTTAAATATTCATATATGCAACAAATCATCAAAAATACCCTTCTTTAAAGTGCAATATCATCAAAATCAATATAAAATAAGCATGAAAATCTTAACATATTTCCATTGGGTCAAAATCCCCCAAACTTAACTATTACTTCTTCTCAAGTAATCTTTAGTACTACATAAAAGTTATGATTCATTGTGGTAAAATTTTAATTCAAAAATACTATAATTTTGATTTAAATAAATATCATAGTAAGGCTTCTTAGAAAGATTTTCAAGTAATTAGATTAACTCTGCAATTGTAAGGCTATCTAGTCATCAAGTGTAAGAGTTCTAGTCTTCTATTCATTTCAATATTGACTATATGTTGCAATATCAATTAACATAGAATATTCAGAAGATAAGAAATTCACGAGGACACTACTTATAAAGAAACTAGTCATAAATATAAGTTCAGAAATGTTTTTAGTTTTCCCTTTACGTTAATCCAAGTGAAGCCAATTTTTGATAAGGCTTCTCCTCAAGGTTCTCCTCACTTAGTTTTTTTTATTATTAGGATTGCTTTTCAATCCTTGTTGACCTCTTTTTTGATGAGGTCTTCTCTTCTTCTTTTTAGTACTTAGGATCTAGCCTTAGGCTTTTCCTTTGACTATCTTAGAGGATTAGAATTGGGACCCACCATTTAGAAATTCAAACCACTTCTTAACTCCCTGCAAACTCCACAAACTTGATTGTAAACCCCTAATCACCTAGAGGGTTGAAATCAAATGTGGAAGTTTAAAGGATGAGTTCCTATAGGACTCTTTGGCCTTAGGACTGCCCTGGGTGGCCTGGTCTAGTGAGGGTTGACTTACACACACATTAAACTTATACACTACACTTTCACACACCTCCTAAAACCTCACCTATACCCAACTTGACTTCCTGACTCATAAAGTTGATTCACATGGATGATCCTTAACCCCTAAGCCCTTGGCTAAGAGGGTTAGGAACAACATAATGAATATATCAAATGAGTCCCTTCATGGCTCATGTGGGCTTGATATGGCTTCATGGCTCAACCAAAATGATTTCATTCCACTTACATTCATCCAATATTCAATTTTCTAAATTTTCAATTTTTGACCCCCGGGACCCGGGACCCGCCTAACCTACCCAAAACCCTTGAAATTACCCAAATTTTCAAAAAATCTTCAAATCACCCAAAGAATCCTCAAAACCAATCCCAAACATTCCCACATCACTCAAATTGATCATCCATAGCCAAAAATACCAAAAATTCCAAAAATACCTCCCAATACCCTCCAAATACCCAAAATGCCCCCCTTAGCAAAAAATTCCAAAATTCAGAAAATTCCCAGAAAATTCCAGAAAAACCCAAATATTCCCAATTTCATTTTGTCCAACTACACCATGGGCCAATTTGTCAATTTTCTCCACTTTTATCAAAACCCCCAATTTGACCCATTTTAACCCAAAATGAATCCAATGTCAAACCAAACCTACCTAATTGACCCAAATTCTGGTCCAATTCTATTCTAAACTTCAATTCAACATCCCCAACACCAATCTAGACCAAATCCAAGCCCAATGTAATTGGCATTTGAATCCAATTTCACTTTTGACCTTAAAGCCCAATTTGGACCCATGACCCAAACTTAGCCCAGACCAAACCAATTTAACTCCAATTAACCCCAAATATTTTCTAAACCTTCCCTAACATCCCCATAAACAAAACACTAACATGATTTGCCCAAAATTTGGATCCAAACCCCACTCAAATTCAACCCAAAAGCAAAAGGCCCACTTTTGACCTAAATCCAACCCTAACCCAAATTAGCCCAAATCCCAAAATCAAAACCCAACCAAAGTTGAAACCCCTTTGAAACACTCCCATAAACATTTCCCAACATCAATTTTACATCAATTTCAACCCTAGCCCAACATTGGCCCAAGTTAGCCCAATTTAACCTACATTAGCCCATTTACCAAATGAACCTAAATCCAACCCTATTCAAACCCAAATCACTTCAAACTCATTTCAAATCATTCATGACATACCACTAAACCAAACCCAAAAATTATTTGGCCCAAGCCTTTACCAAACTTTCATCCTAAAATCCATTTTAAAATCCAAAAGCCCACTTCCCTAAACCATTTTAAAAGCCCATCTTCACTAAATTTCAAATGCCCAAAATTCATCCAAAGTCCATATGACACTCTTCTTCATCATGCATTCAATTAAAATCATCCCTTAAGTCCTAAATCAATCATCCAATGGTTCCAAATCAAGCCTTATGCCAAATCACCCCTAAATACCAAAATTCACAAAATCCTTCTCCATGAAAGTTGACTTAACTTTTCCCAAGCCAAATGGAGCCATGAAGCCATGCATGAGCCCCATGGGAGCCATGAGAGCCATGGAATCTACTTTCCACCTCACCAAACCATTAATGGCAAGAGAGGGGATATCTTTCTTAAACCCTTTTTTACCTTAAGCATGTCACACACTAAACCATGCTTAGCCACCTCACCATGGATGGAGACCACACCATTTTCTCTTGGGCTGACCCAAGTGACTCTTTTCAGCCCAAAACCAGGCCTTGGGTGGTGAACCTAGCCCAAAACCATGGGTTGACTCATTTGAACCCAAAATAGCCTTCCCCCATTCCATTTCAATTCAACTTCTTTACACATGTCCATGGCCAATTGATCGCACTAAGCCCCAGCCCTGACCTCCCCGACCTTGAGGGTGACCTGACCCTGGCCGGCTAGCCACCACAGCCACTGGAAACCACCAGGCCGAGAGCACCCATGTGAGCCAAAGTTTGGAATTCCCACTTGCTGAGTTGCCCCATACCCAATGGCCATCATGGCTGTTCTTCCCTTGACCTAAGCAGCTGATCCCAAGCCTTAAACCCCCCTGGGAGGCCCTCCACCCTCTTATATTTAAACCTCACCTCCTCTCGGCCATTAGAGGTGTTGAACCAGACCTTACTGAAACCCTACCAAAATTACTCCAGATCACTCTCCACACTTAGAGCAGTTGATCCCCAGTGACGATTGCCACTAATCCCCACCAACAGAGCCCAATTTCTCAGCCAAAATTCCACCCAAAAACAGGACATCTCTCAATTCTATTCCAAACTCAAATTAAACTCACCCACACCTGCACAAGGTCAAGAGAAGGAGTTCGCTAGTGAAAGCCCCCTCTCCAGGCCACCCATTTGTTCCAGACTCCAAGCTTTGTAATCGGCTGTGTTCGAAATCATACCTGAACAATTCACCAGCCCAAGAGACTTCATCTGGAGCTTGCTTGGACCCAATCGAAGGTGACACAACTCTCAGATCGAAGCTTCACTTCTCTGAGCAAAGGTATAGACTCACTCTTCTTCCCGAGCTTATAGAGATTCTCTATTTAATTTGAGTCAATTTTCAATTCTAGGTCATCATTCTGAGTATTTTAATTCCAATAATTAGCATGTTGTGAAATAAATTCTAGGAAAATTTGGTGATGTTTCTTGTGACCAGAGAACCCTAGGAAAAATAGGTTTTGAATTAATTCACTTGGAATAGCCCTAATTGGCTTAAACACCCAAAATGAAACCTTAATTAATTAGAGCTAATCATGCATCAAATTGACTTGAAATCAATTCTCCACTGACCTTTAGGATCAGGGGAACCCACCATAAAAGTTTGAAGTCAATTGGACTTGGTTAGCCCTACCAAATGGGTTGATTAAGCCATTTAGCCAAACTTAAACTTTAAAAATTCATTACTTTCAAAATACTTTTCAAAAATTCACCAAATTGGTTTTGGAGCCTCTTTGATATCAGGGGAATTTAAGAAAATTAAAATTTTAATTTTCTAAAAAAGTTTATTTTTTGCATTATTTTAATATTTTTAATAATTAAAAAATAATAAAAATCACAAAAATAATAAAATTCACCAAAATGTCATATTTTGAATTTTAATCACTTAGGAACAAACCCCATATTTTTCTTAAGTCTCTATGATGAAATATTAAATTTTAAAGCCATAGGATAATTTAAAAATT
Organism: Papilionanthe hookeriana x Papilionanthe teres; assembly: GCA_022702705.1. Classification (NCBI taxonomy): domain Eukaryota; kingdom Viridiplantae; phylum Streptophyta; class Magnoliopsida; order Asparagales; family Orchidaceae; genus Papilionanthe; species Papilionanthe hookeriana x Papilionanthe teres. The sequence goes on along the minus strand of CM040432.1, from coordinate 29,598,742 downwards.
TAAAAAATGTATTTTCTAGCATTTCCACTAAAATAATTCTAATAAATCAAGGAAAAATCAGAAAATTATAAAAATTAGTTCTCTGGTTTCCTTGATATCAGAGAGATTTTTGAAAAATATAAAATTCATTTTTCAACTTTTATTTTATTTTTAAATTAATTAATACTCCAAAATTAAAATAATTCTAATAAATAAAATATAATTCAAAAAATCACCAAAATTGGTCCAAGTGGTTCTCTGGTCATTAGGAATTTCCCATAATTTTCTTAAGGATAGAAACTTTCCCTTGGTCATGTTATTTAATTTACCTTGAAAATCCCTATTTTTCACAAAAAATAATTACATAAAAAAATTAAATACAAAAAAATCACATTTTCTCCTCTAATATCTTGATTTACATGTGAGTGAAGTCACATAAAAAATTTCAAATTCATTTGAACTCAATTTAGTGAGTTATGGAATTAGTAAGTTTAAAGGGCAAAATGGTAATTAAAATTTTAACCTATAATTAAAATTTTTAGGTTTAATTAAGAGGGTGGGTAAAATATTTGATACTAAGTTGATTTTGGATGTTTGAAACTTAGGAAATTAGAGGGTAGAAACTTACCAAACAATTTGAGAATAATTAAATTAAACCTTAATTAAATAATTAATTAAATTTGGAAGAATAATAAAAATTGGAATTATTAAAATAGGGATGTTATTAGGAAGAGATTTATTCTTTAATTTAAAAAATCCCTAAATTAATCATTTCAATAACATTTAATGCCAAATTAAAATGATAATCCAAACTCAAAATTTAAAATGTTAAAAGACTTAATCATTAAATTAAATTAAAGTTAAAATACTTAAACTAAATCCTTCTAAAATTTCAATTAAAATTAATACTTTAACAATTAAATTAAATCATCTTTAAAAATATAAAAAAAATTAAATATTAAATTAAAATCAAAATTTAAATTAAATTAAATTAAATTAAAACATATTAAATCAAATAAAATTAAATGAAATTAAAACATATTAAATTAAATTAAAAAAGAATAATAATTAAATTAAATTAAAATTAAAATTTAACCAAATTAAATTAAAATTGAAATTAAATTAAATTAAATATAACATCATCTAAGACATAAAGAATTCAAAATAAATCTAAAACAACTCGAACACTATTCCAAACTTAAACCCATTAATCAAAATTAAATTAAATCACAAATCACTTGAACATCAATTTGTCCTCAAAAAAACTCTTGTTGTCATAACTCCTAAATGGAGTATTAAGTGAAGTGTTACTTCACTTATAGGATATTCAAATGTCCTAGTTCACCGAGCAAGATAACAAAACTTAAACTCTTAAAGATGATTAATTCACTTGTATAATTAAATTCTCTTGGACTTAGAATAATCCTAGAAATATTGAAAAGATGTTTAAGACTCGTCTTAAACACTTCCTCAATATGATAGGATATTTATAAGAACAATTGAACTTAATTATTCTTCGATGAAGAAAATCGTCTTTAAAACCAAAACACAAGAATCTAGACGTCATAGGAGATGACTAGCTATAGGATTAGGACTTTGGTAGACAACCAAAACCTTTCCCTTAGCTTTACCTAGGTACTTGATGAAACATTTAAATGCCTTAACATGTGTTTTAAGGGCAGCTTGGGATGACGGGAAGACCCACCAGGTACGCATTTATTTTATTGCAATTTACTTTATTGCAAATGCACTTTACTTTTCTTGCATGATAAACAACTGTTGCATGAAAACCAAAACCTTTAGGATAGTCCCTAAAACTGAAACCAAAACTAAATTAAAAGTCATTGCAAGATAAAATTCACCGCCACAACATTTCAAAATATAAAACAACTCAAAATTTAATCACCAACAAAACAAAACTACAACTATAACTAAATTAAAACGTCTTGTTGGATGATCGGGAATACCTCGGATGATGTAACCTACGTGTTGTTAACGGGATTTCCCACGGTCTAAATGAAAGTGTGGAACTCATTTAGTTGAGTTTAGCAAATTCATCTGGACTAAGTGAATCCAATAAAAATAACGATGCCGGAAGGATGGAACCGTGGGATCTTAACCGGTGTTGTTATAATCAACTTTAAGATTTGTTTTAACCAAAATACTAAAGACACTTTGATTTTAAGACTCTCTCTAAACCAAAACACTTTTCTCATCCCTTGATTTCCGATTTCTAAAACTAAACCCTCTGCAACAACAAGGAGCTCGGAGCATGGTGGGCAGCACGACCATCGTCATCAGCAAAACAACTCTACTTCATCAAAACATTCTTAGAGTTAAATAACTAAACCATAGGACTTCGAGGTAGTTTTCCTAGTGCAACATAAATCCTCAACCTTTTGTTAGGCATTTGCAATGCAAATTAAGCCCTAACCGGTCTTAGGATTCCGAGGTAGTCATCTGATATGACATAAACCCTCACATCTTCGAGGCTATTTGTGTGATCATATCACACGAACATAAGTCCTAATTAATTAAAAATTGGCAAGATTGAAACATTAAATAGGCATTAGGGCTTTCCTAAATTCAAGCCAAACATTAGGATAGTCGGGAAATTACCGAAGTTCGCTTCGAATCCGTGATTTCTCCTAGCTTTCTTCCTTCTAGTTCCCAAAATAAAATGTTCCAAATTTGATGTATTCCCTATTGAAATTCCAAAATTCAATCCCTTGAAAAACTTAAACTTTGAAATTCTTGAAAGCAAAACTACTGATTATTATCGAGAGTTTTCTTAGATGATTCCTGTCACTTAAGATGTAATTAACTATAGGGGCTTGCCATTATAGGGAACTTTAAGAACCCAGGTAATATAAACCCTGCTTAATTCATTTATATTAAGCATGGGAACTTGTCGGCTTATAAAATTGGTTCTTAGACCAAACGGATGTCACAAATCTCCTAGTTTATTTAATCGAGCCCCATCATCAAGCAGTGTGTCTATTCTTCGAGATAGACACACGGTTTGTGGTGCGGTGCTCGTTTATATAAACTATTTGGGATGTGAGATTGGTTTGATTTCATATCTTAAAACTTTTAAACTTAAAATTACTTTCAAAATCAAATGTTATCTTTTAAACTATATATATATTTAAATTAAATTTAAAATATAAAAATTCGCCGATAATTTCTGTAGGCGACCCCTTTTCAAAAATACAACACTCAACCTAAAAATAAGCCGTACAATCCTATATAATTTTTTTCTTTTCTTTTCAGGGTTTTTTTTAATCCTTTCTTTTACTTTTTCTTTTTCAAGGGAGAATTACTATATCTGGATAGTCTGTTAATGATTTTGAAGTTCACTCTTCTTTTCCTAAATTTGAAACTTTAAAACATTCTTTACCTTATATGTAATTCATAGTTTTTACATCATGGAGTCCCAATCTTTTCTTTCTCAACTAAATTCCTAAGATTCTTAATATTTCAAAATAAAGTTTTCTTTACTTTAAATAGTTAACTATATTCTTACCCTCTAATACTAAATATCTTAACTTACAAAATTAATTTTCATTGCAAAAAATATTTCTTTGAATCTTCTATAATATTTATATAAAATCTAAATATAGTTACCTGAATTAAATTTTATCACAAAAATAATATTTATAAATTTTGAAAATATGTTAACTGAGAACATATAATAGTCAATAATTTTCACCCCCCAAACATAAAATTTTCAATAATAGAAATAATACAGGGTGGAAAGGAAAATTCTGACTATACATAATACCTTTGCAATTTAGGCGTTTGTCTTTTTTGAAATTTTGCAGGTTCTTCTAAAAAAAGTTTAACTTCAACTGACCTGTAATATTAAAAACCTTTCTACACATATAACAGTTTAGAGAATTTACTGAGGTAATGAAATTTTAAAACAAGTATATAAACTAAAACATTTAACAGCAACAATTAACTACACATGACGTATGCATTTCACAACACAGAACAAACAATCTACTATTTTTAACTTAAAAGTTCACAATTACAATTACAATCACAATTCATCACAAACATTCAAAAATGATAGTACAACTACAAAACTAAACACATATATCAGAAACAATATAGTTCACAAAATACAAACGATAAAAATGAAAGTACTACAACAAGACAAACACATACATCATTTCATATCATCAAATTTAAATATCGGGCATCAAAATCCCATATTATGTCTTCATCTCCCTGGTCAGTAGGTGGATTGGGTTGATAATGAGTATAACGGGGGCACTCAGGAAAAATGACATCAGGCTCTCCTCTGTATTATCTAGCCTGAGCATAGTAATAAGCAATCTCAAAATCAGAGTGCCGCTGAAGATACTCTCTATCGTGATCATGTCTCCGCTCTAAACCTTCAATCTTTTGATCAATTCTTTCTAGTTTTTCATCTAACTTTTAAAAACTTTTCTGCTGTAGGGTCATTGCATTCATCAAATCATAAAGAGTAGGGGACCTAGATGTAGGAGGGTCATAACTAATAAAAGGGATGTGTCTACTAGTAGAAGGTGCCTTGCTCCTACTCCCAGATCTCCATTCCTCATGGGATTTGTATGTCTTCAAATTGGTTTTACTAATGGGTTTCATAGGGTGCACCCATTCTTCATTGTCATTAGCTTCTACTCCAGATAATTGACAAAGCGCATAAATTAGGCTAGGATGTCCTAAATATCTACTTGTTTCACTGTTCGTCGTAGCCATAATATTCTTATAAATTATTCTCCCCCCATTTATACTTCTATTGTTCTGAATACAAAAATTCGAAACAGCTCTCTCTCTCGAGACTTCACTATGGTGATAGGTGGGTAGCAGAGTAGAACAAATGAAATAATACCATGCCTTAGCTGTGGCATTCATCATAGAAAGAGGAAAGTTAATCCGTTCACGATTCTTAATTTTCCAAGTGCCTTTCCCATCAGTAAGAAAGTCAATAACATCATCTAACTGACCTTCCATAGTTCCAAATGTTTCATACTCGCTATTATAGTTATCGTGAAGCTCATAAAAAAGAATTAATGCGGGTAGCATTAAAATTGATAGAAAATCCTCTTACTTTGACAGGCACGTCCTCAAGTTGAGTCAGATTAGAATATAATTCTCTTATAACTTCAATAGCAGCTTTATTTTTAGTGTAACAGAAATTCTCCTATTTCCTTTCTCTAATGACTCGTTCCATCTCTCCTCCTGGATTATCAAAAACTCGATCTTGAATACACTTCTTTCCTTGGAAGATTAAAGTGTATCTTGATTTTGCTTTAACATTTATAAATTGAGTCTCGTCAAATTCAAGTCTCCTCTTTTGGCGTGGAGCCATTGTTTGATCTATTAAAAATTACAAAAATCCAAACTAAATTACAAAATAATAATACAATGGCTTCTAAAGGTGGTTTAAAGTAATCTAAATCAAGTTCCATGAATTTCTTCCAATTAATTTCTCCACATTTTCAATTTTTCCAAAATTCTTCAATGTGGAAGAAATTTATGGTGAAAATAAAAAAATTTTACATAGGAGGGAAGCTCTTACCAAGGGAAGACGAAATTCGGTGTTAAAATGTGTTGAAATAGCTCTAAATCTGAGATCTATCAAGCCCTAGGTCAAAATTTTCAGTAAATCGGGGAAGAAGACGATGAATAGTGGTGGTTGACCGGTCAACTCGCGGTAAAAAGGTAGTTTTGGGATCTCGCCATCGATGGGGTCGTTCGCGCTGTCGGTGGGCTCCAATGGATTTAATTCTAATAGTCTCAGGAAAATCACGCTATCGGCGGCCTCGAGTGCACCGTTAGTGAGATTCTCAAATATTGATCATTTTTCAAATTTTTGCTATTTCGATCAATTTTAAGCCTCGTTGTCATCCATTCGATACTTTTAATCATATATTTTAAGTGATTAAGTGATGTATTAACACAAATAAACATACACACAACAAAACTTCACAATTATATATTAAATCAAAGTGTTTACAATACACATTACATAACACACATAAGCAGATATTTTCTCAACTTAAATTCATCTAATCAGCGTCGCAATCCAAGCCACAACACTCAAAACGCTGAAAACAAACATTTCAAACATAATCTCAACTATACTGAAAATAAAAAGCAAACACACAAACATAGTTCAAAATCATGTTCAACATAAAGAAACAAATAAAGTAAAGCAATTCTACTACTCTTATGAATCAGTGCTGGTTTTTTCTCTGATATCACCCATCACTTGAACATGGACGAATAGGTTATAAAGAGGTCAAAATGGGAATTCTTCAGTTGAATCTTCTTTAATCCATCTCATCTTCTTCAATAAGCGTATTAAACTCGCTTCAAAATGCCCAGTATGATTAAAATGTTCTTTCATTCTCCAATCGATATGATCAAAGAAATCGAACATATTGTTAACTGTACTTGTTAAATTTTGTACATGCTTCTCCAGATTCTTGATTCTGTGTAAGATCATCGGTGTCTTGTCCGCTACTAGAGGTTGAATAGGAATAGAGTTTTGCGATGCTTGATCCATAATCACGCATATATCATTTTCTTTATCATTGGCTGGGAACATACGGGTTGGGTCTAAAGGTTTCTAAGGTAGTAGTACATTCTCCCTAATCTCGTACGATACTTGAAACAAACTGCATATTGAGAAAATTGTTGAAGGATGTCCATCCCCTTGAGATTATCCTTAAACGATCAGGCCAAACACAGACTTCACAATAATTGATTCAATATCAATTGGCGATCCCATTTAAATGCAGTAGTTTAATATAACACTCTCTTTGGTGACTTTAACGATTTTCATCGTCGGTAATAACTTCGCAGATATGAAAAAGTACAAATGTTTTGAAACAAGATTTAAAAGTGTTGCAGAAAAACTGACGTACCCATTTTCTCTAACTTCCCACTCTTTAGTTTCATTTGTAAAATATTGGTAAATTTCATTCATCTTATCTCTCATCGGCATGAAATTGGAATAATGGCAAACACGAACATTCTCAAGCATATATAATTCATTAATTCACCCAGAATTAATTGTTATCCACCTACCTCGCACATAGACGCTTCCTTGGTTGATTCCATGCAAATTGGCGTAGAATTCCTTCACAATTGGAACGACTACTGCTGCAGTAATATATCAAAATACTTCTCATCTTCGCTACATGATCATTTCTTCGATTGTTGACGAAGAATTGATTAATCCTCGATTGAGAAATCCTCTTCCTTAATTGACCTTCTCTTTGACATCACCTTGTTGAAAAGTCGTTGCGCCTCAGCACTGACAAACTTTCTCCGGTTGTACACTTGGAATCTAGGGTAATCTACTGAATTGGAAGCCATTAGAGAGGAATTTGAGGGAGTTGTTGACCTCATGTTTATGATAGATCAACCTTTTGACCTAAAAAGTCAACCTTGGTCAAAATCGTCAATCCTGACCCACTGACCAACCCTATTGATCCCATAGGTCAACCTTTAACCCAAAAAGTCAACTTTGGTCAAAATGGTCAATCCTGACCCAATGACCAACCTTGTTGACCCCATAGGTCTACCTTTTGACTTAAAAAGTCAACTTTGGTCAAAATGTTCAATCTTGACCCACTGACCAACCCTGTTGACCCCATAGGTCAACATTTTGACCCAAAAAAGTCAACTTTGGTCAACATAGTTAATCCTGAGCCAATAACCAACTCTGTTGACCCCATAGGTCAACCTTTTGACCTAAAAAGTCAACTATGGTCAAAATGGTCAATCACGACCCAATGACCAACCCTGTTAACTCCATAGGTCAACCTTTTGACCTAAAAAGTCAACCTTGGTCAAAATGGTCAATCCTGACCCATTGACCAACACTGTTGACTCCATAGGTCAACCTTTTGACCAAAAAAGACAACCTTGGTCAAAATGGTCAATCTTGACCCATTGGCCAACCATGTTGACCCCATAGCTTTTGATTTAAAAAGACAACTTTGGTCAAAATGGTCAATCCTGACCTAGTGACCAACCCTGTTGACCCAATAGGTCAACCTTTTGACCTAAAAAGTCAACTTTGGTCAAAATGGTTAATCCTGACCAAATGACAAACCCTATTGACCCAATAGGTCAATCCATGACCTAAAAAGTTAATTTTGGTTAAAAGGATCAATTTTTGACCAAATAACCAATTATTGGCCCAATAACATGTTTAAAACCCAAAAAATGAAAAAAATAATCAAATAATTGATTTCAAAATTATTTTGATTAATTAAATTGACTAATAATTTAATTTTCAAATATTTTAATTAATTAAATAACATAATTAATTAAAATGAAAATTAAATTAAAAGTCATAAAATGACAAAATGCACCAAAATGAAATGAAAATGAAAAAAATTAGTCAAATAATTAATCTCAAAATTATTTTGATTAATTAATTGGCTAATGATTTAATTTTTAAAATTTTAATTAATGACGTAATTAATTAAAATGAAAAATTAAATTCAAAAGCCATAAAATGCACAAATTAATTAAAAATGATGGAATTAATCAAAAAATTAATTCCAAAACTATTTTTAATTAATTAATTGACCAATAATTTAATTTTCATATTTTAATTAATGACATAATTAATTGAAATGAAAATTAAATTGAAAAGTCATGAAAAGAGACAAAATTCAATTTTAATGACATGAATATTAATCAAATAATTAATTTGGAATTATTTCGAATTAATAATTGATTAATAAAATAATTTTCAAAATTTAATTAATGACATAATTAATTAAATATGGAAATTAAAATAAGGAGGGCATTAAATGGAATTTTTAAACCTATGACATATGGTTTTCTAAAAATTCCAAAACTCATTTATGACATCACACATGACCTCATATGGGTTAGACACAACCCATATGACCCATTAAAGAGAAAATAACCCATTGATGACTCATATTTAACCATAGTAAAGGGGCATAATGACATGAAAATGAGGTGGCAAAACCATGGTGATTTAAAGTGTGACTCACCCCCTTTATAAAGTGAGGTGTCTTACCATGGTGAAGTGAGTTTAGCCACCTCCCTAGCCACCCAATGATGAGAAGACAAAGCTTTAACCATTCTTCACACCATGGTTAAGCTCATAATAACATTTCATAAAAAATGTTAAGAGGGGAGCTAATGTTTCACCACCCCATGAAATGTTAAATGAAGTGTTGCAAGGAGAGGGTCTCAACCATTTGAGTCACCATTAACCTCCCACTTAGCCAATAGAATGGGAACAAAGAGATCAAAACTTATCATGACAATTTGAAGCCATAATTGCCATGAAATGTGCACTTATTTAAGTGGCAAAATTCTCATGGGAGATGAAGAGGTGAGGGTTGGATTATATGATGGAGGTTGTACTCTACAGCTCTAACCATACTATGATCAATCCTAAGCTAACCAAGGTTGATCCATAGCCATTCATGGCTATAAAAGGGACCCTTAGCCGAAATTTTGAGGAGAAAAAAAAATCCATAGAAACCTATAGGCTGCTCAAATCCCTTGGCTCTTAACACAAAAAATCTTGCTAAGGACCTCAGCAACCTATTCCAACCAAAATCAAGCCATAGGATTAGCCCAATCAAGCCAATTTGGCCAAAATCCAAAATCAGCCAAAACTAGCCACTTTACCAAAATTGCTCTCCAGGGCTAGCTACAAAACCAAATTGAAGTGACAAAGATCTTCTTTGGGAGTCCTAGAAGCTGACCATCAGGCTTGATCAAGCTCAACATTATTATGGCCAAGGTATGGATTTATTTTGTCCAAAATAATGTATATAATCGAAAAATCATGGGTTAAACTAGCCCAGAATTGTATCATCACCTTATAGATATAATCTATACGTCCAGATGATTGCATAGGTTCAAAAATCACTCACTTTCGTTGAGAAATGAGTGAGATATTGAGCTTTGAAGTTGGACGGTTTGAATATTTTTGAATATTTGGGGGATTTATCTCCGCCGCCCGTTCCCGTGTTTTGGAATGGAGCGCTGATCTAAAGATCCCGTGTCCGCTGTTCTGCGCCGTGCACTAGATCCTCCCGCGCCTTCCACTCATCCGAGGACACATGTCGCGCCGACGATTTTCTGGCCTTAGTTAATTCTGATTAACCTTAAAATATTCAAAAATGCATATCTTTTTATCCAGAGCTCCTAAAAATAAAATAAAAATACCTTTGGAAAGCTCTTGAAGAGGAGAAAATTATTAGACCAAAATCATAATTTTATTCTCAATATTTAATTTTTAAATAATTAATACTCTCTGGAGTATTTTAATTATTAAAAATTATTTACAAATCAGAAAAATGTGAAATTTTTAGGGAAGAACCTTTAAGTTCTTAGACACATCTCCTGATTTTTCTAAGGCTAGGATAACTCTCTAGGATGTGATTTTCTAATTTCCAAGATATTTTGTTATTATTTCCAAAAATAATTATAAAATTTGGAAAATTGGAAAACTAAAATTCAAAATGATTGAGAATCTTCGGGTGATAGATAACAATTCTAAAACAACAATTCTCAAGCTACCTAATCAATCTAAAAGACATTTCAAAACAAGGTTAAGATTTATTAATTATAAAATTAATATTTCAAAACCTTTTCTTAATCCATTTCATAATGGACTAAGTCAATGATGAATCCAAACTCAAATGAACTCAAAACAAACATTAATTTGGTTTAAAAACAACTTAAGCCTAATCAAAATCATTAAACCTTAGCTAAATTAGATTTAATACAAAATCAAGAGTTTAATTAAGTTTGAGGACATATCAAACTTAATTAACCCATTAAACCTTAACTAAATTAGGTTTAATACAAAATCAAAATTTTAATTAAGTTTAAGGAAATATTAAACTTACTTAACCCATTAAACCATAACTAAATTAGTTTTAATACAAAATCAAGATTTTAATTAAGTTTAAGGAAATTTTAAACTTAATTAACCCATTAAACCTTAACTAAATTAGGTTTAATACAAAAATAAAAAATTTTAATTAAGTTTAAGGACATATTAAACTTAATTAACCCATTAAACCTTAACTAAATAATGTTTAATATAAAAATCAAAACTTTAATTAAGTTTACGGACATATTAAACTTAATTAACCCATTAAACCTTAAATAAATTAGGTTTAATACAAAAATAAAAAAAAATTAATTAAGTTTAAGGACATATTAAACTTGATTAACCCATTAAACCTTAATTAAATTAGCTTTAATACAAAAATAAAAAAATTAATTAAGTTTAAAGACATATTAAACTTAATTAACCCATTAAACCTTAACTAAATTAGGTTTAATACAAAAATCAAAACTTTAATTAAGTTTAAGGACATATTAAACTTAATTAACCCATTAAACCTTAACTAAATTAGGTTTAATACAAAAATAAAAAATTTTAATTAAGTTTAAGGACATATTAAACTTAATTAACCCATTAAACCTTAACTAAATTAGGTTTAATACAAAAATAAAAAAATTTAATTAACTTTAAGGACATATTAAACTTAATTAACCCATTAAACCTTAACTAAATTAGGTTTAATACAAAAATCAAAACTTTAGTTAAGTTTAAGGACATATTAAACTTAATTAACCCATTAAACCTTAACTAAATTAGGTTTAATACAAAAATAAAAATTTTTAATTAAGTTTAAGGACATATTAAACTTAATTAATCTATTAAACCTTAACTAAATTAGGTTTAATACAGAAATCAAAACTTTAATTAAGTTTAAGGACATATTAAACTTAATTAACCCATTAAACCTTAACTAAATTAGGTTTAATACAAAAATCAAAACTATAATTAAGTATAAGGACATATTAAACTTAATTAGCCCATTAAACCTTAAGTAAATTAGGTTTAATACAAAAATTAAAAATTTTAATTAAGTTTAAGAACATATTAAACTTAATTAACCCATTAAACCTAAATTAGGTTTAATACAAAAATCAAAACTTTAATTAAGTTTAAGGACAAATTAAACTTAATTAACCCATTAAACCTTAACTAAATTAGGTTTAATACAAAAATCAAAACTTTAATTAAGTTTAAGGACATATTAAACTTAATTAACCCATTAAACCTTAACTAAATTAGGTTTAATACAAAATCAAAACTCTAATTAAGTTTAAAGACATATTAAACTTAATTAATCCATTAAACCTTAATCACATTAGGTTTAATACAAAATCAAACCTTGGTTAAGCTTAAGACATTATTAGGCTTGATTAAAACTTTTTAACATTAATTAAATTAGGTTTAATCAAACCTAAACCTAATTAGGTCTAACCCATTAGACCTAATTAAACAATTAAGACTTAACTAATTTAGACTTAATCAAACCTTAACCTAATTAGGTCTAACCCATTAGACCAAATTAAAACATTAATTTTTAACTAAATTAGACTTAATCAAACCTAAACCTAATTAGGTCTAACCTATTAGACCTAATTAAACCATTAAGTCTTAATTAAATTAGACTTAATCAAACTTATAATCTAATTAGGTATAACCTATTAGACCTAATTAAACCATTAAGTCTTAATTAAATTAGACTTAATCAAACTTAAAACCTAATTAGGTCTAACTCATTAGACCTAATTAAACCATTAAGTCTTAACTAAATTAGACTTAATGAAACTTAAAACCTAATTAGATCTAACCCATTAGACCTAATTAAACCATTAAGTCTTAACTAAATTAGACTTAATCAAAACCTAATCTAAATTAGGTCTAACCCATTAGACCTAATTAAACCATTAAGTCTTAACTAAATTAGACTTAATCAAACCTAAACCCTAATTAGGTCTAACCCATTAGACCTAATTAAATCATTAAGTTTTAACTAAATTGGACTTAATCAAATCTAAACCCTAATTAAGTCAATCACATTAGACTTAATTAAACTATTAAACCTTAACCAATCAAGGTTTAATCAAACTTAAACTCTAATTAAGTCTACCATATTAGACTTAATTAATCTATTAAACCTTAACCAACAAAGGTTTAATCAAATCTAAACTCTAATTAAGTCTATCACATTAGACTTAATTAAACTATTAAACCTTAACTAACTAAGGTTTAATCAAACATAAACCATAATTAAGTCTACCACACTAGACTTAATTAATCTATTAAACCTTAACCAATTAAGGTTTAATCAAACTCAAACCTAAAACAACCCTTAACTTAGGTTCAACCCAACTTGAACCCAAGTTCAACGTTTAACTTAGGTTCAACCAAACTTGAACACAAGTTCAATCTTTAACTTAGGTTCAACCAACTTGAACCTTAGTTCAACATTTAACTTATGTTCAACCCTTAAGTCTAGGTTCAACCTAACTTGAACCTAACTTAACTCATACTTAAATCTAATTTGAGTTCAACCCATATTGAACTTAAGTTTGCCTTAAGTATATGTTCAACCTAACTTGAACCTAACTTAAATCAAACTTAAATTTAACCTGAGTCCAGTCCATATTTAACTTAAGTCAACCTTAAGTCTAGGTTCAACCTAACTTGAACCTAACTTAACTCAAACCAAAATCCAACTTAAAACCATAATTAAGTCTACCACATTAGACTTAATTAAACCATTAAATCTTAACTAACTAAGGTTTAATCAAACCTAAATTCTAATTAAGTCTACCACATTAAACTTAATTAAACCTTAACCAACTAAGGTTTAATCAAACCTAAACCCAAATTAGGTCTAACCCATTAGACCTAATTAAATCATTAAGTCTTAACTAAATTAGACTTAATAAAAAATAAACCATAATTAAGTCTACCACATTAGACTTAATTAAACTATTAAACCTTAACCAACTAAGTTTTAATCAAAATTAAACCATAATTAAGTCTATCACATTAGACTTAATTAAACCATTAAACCTTAACCAATTAAGATTTAATCAAACATAAACTCTAATTAAGTCTACCACATTAGACTTAATTAAACCATAAAAACTTAATTAACTAAGGTTTAATTAAACCTAAACCATAATTAAGTCTACCACATTAGACTTAATTAATTTATTAAACCTTAACCAACTAAGGTTTAATCAAACTTAAATTCTAATTAAGTCTACCACATTAGACTTAATTAAACTATTAAACCTTAACCAATTAAGGTTTAATCAAATTCAAACCCGAACCTAACTTATGTCTAAACCATATTAGACTTAAGTCAAACCATATTTAGGATCAACCTAACATGAACCTAAGTCTAACCCAAACTTGACTTAAGTCTAACCCATATTAGACTTAAGTTAAATCATATTTAGGTTCAACTTAACTTAAACTTAAGTTTAACCTAAACCAAGACATAAACCTTAGGTTACATAAATCTTTGGTTCAACCCAAATTGAACCTAAGTCGACAAAACTGAACTTAAATCGACAAAATTTTGGCATTTCAATCATAAATCGACATAAATCAATATAAACGACATAAATTTGACATTTCAAACATAAATCAACATAAATTTGACATTTCAAACATAAATCGATACAATCTACATAAATTTGACATTTCAAACATAAATCGATACAATCTACATAAATTTGACATTTCAAACATAAATCGACATAAATTTGACATTTCAACAATAAATCGATACAATCTACATAAATTTAAAATTTCAAACATAAATTAATATAAATTTGAAATTTTAAACATAAATCGATATAATCGACATAAATCTGACATTTCAAACAGAAATCGACATAACCGACATAAATCTGACATTTCAAACAGAAATCAACATAACTGACATAAATCCAAAATTCCAAACGAAACTCAACAAATTCGACATTTCAAACGAAACTATTTGGCATTAATCAACATTCCAAACATAATCAAACATAAACCGGCATTAATGGACATTTCAAACCAAATTCAATAATCACCGACATTAAATGACATCAATTGACATTTCAAACCAAATTTAACATAATTTGACATTCAACATAAATCTACATAATTTGACATAAACCAACATAAGTTCGACCTAAATTGAACTTAACACGACACAAACTGACATAATTCTTAAGTTTGACCTAAATTGAACTTAAAATGACACAAACCGACATAATTCTTAAGTTCGACCTAAATCGAACTTAACATGACAACAGTTACACTTTTTTGAGGACAAATGTTAACCTTAATCAGGAGTTTTCCTAGGCAGTATTAATTGCTTAGGATGTAACTAGCTATAGGAGCTTGCTCCTATACGAGATTAAAGAACTCATGATAGGTATTTCACCTACAAGACCTCTCTAGTTACTCAAGATTTTCATATGATTTTCTTATATGAAAAACTTCAGTAATTACATAATCTAAAGATTTATTCTATGAGATTATCATTTGATCTCTTTTTCTCTCAATCTCTATCATGATTACTCCTTCAAATTCTCCAAAGACTTCTGACAATAAGTCTAGGTAGGATAAGAATTAGGGTGATAGATAGAGAAAGAGAGTGGGAACTCCTTAACATAGACATGATACGAGAATTGATAGCGATATAAGTCGAAAATAAAAAGATTTTCATCGCCATCAGAAGTTTCCATTCATTTTTGGGAATTGGAGTGTTTAGGAATCGTATGTAGAAATTTATAAGGGATAAATTCGCTAAAAATCGCCAAAATCCATTATTTTGAACTTCAAAAATAGTCTACTCGCCGATCTCGTAGTCGGCGGCCTCGATGGTGCCATCGGCGAGCTTTGTGCAATTAAATTCCTGTTCTCTCAGAAAAAACCTACCGTCGGCAGCGTCGAGCTCGTCGTCGGTGCCCTAGGCAGAATTGTGCACAAAAACACCGTGGCCAAATACGTTTCAAATTTTCTTTATGGATCTAAATTCTTTTTAATCAAAGGGAAAATACAAGTAGTAGAATTCGATATTACTACAAATTAACGATAAATTCAAACAAACACTGAAACAAATAAAGATAACTATGACTTGCCTTCCATAAAGCACTTAGTTTAACGTTATCAGCCCGACCTAATCAGGTGTTATTCAGTTTGACTGAGCATTAAAACCTATTTAAAATTTGGTCTTTTACCCTCAAAATATGGTTTTAATCTATTTCCATTTACTTTAAATCTATTCCCAGTCTTCAGATCTTTAATTTCAATAGCTCCGTAAGTATAAACCTGAGTCACAGTAAAGGGTCCTAACCAACAAGACTTCAATTTCCAAGGAAATAACATTAGCCATGTATTGTAAAGCAAAACTTCTTATCCTGGTTCAAAGTTCTTCTGGTTAATCTTTTGATCATGTCTTAACTTCAGTTTTTCCTTATAAATTCTATCGTTATCATAAGATTCATTTTTTAATTTTTCTAATTCATTCAATTGTAACAATCTCTTCTCACCAGCATTTTGCGAATTATAATTGAATTCTTTAATCGCCCAATATGCTTTATGCTCCAATTCTACTTGTAAGTGACAAGTCTTTCCATAAATAAGTCTGTAAGGAGTCATACCAATAGGATTTTTATAAGCAGTCCTGTATGCCCGTAATGCAGTATCCAGTATTGCAAACTAATCTACTCTACTAAGGTTTACAGTCTTTTCTAAAATTTATTTAATCTCACGATTAGAAACTTCAGCTAAACCGGTGGTTTGAGGATGATAAGCAGTAGAGAATCTATGAATAATATTAAACTTTTCTGCCAATCTTTGAATATATTTATTCCTAAATTGGGATCTTCCATCAGTGATAATCACTCTCGGCATACCGTATCTTGTGAAAATGTTTCTAATTAAGAATCTTGAAACACTTTTAGCATCACAACAAGGTAAGCTTGTGATTCAATCCACTTTGATACATAATCAACTGCAATTAAAATATATAAGTTCCCAAATGAAGGAATAAATGGTCCCATGAAATCTAATCCCCAAACATAAAAAATCTCAACTTATAACATAGAATTCAGAGGCATTTCATTTCTTTTAAATATATTACCTACTCGTTGGCATCTATCACAAGTTTTGATATATCTGTAAACATCTTTAAAGAGATTAGGCCAATAAAATCCAGCCTGCAAAATTTTATGCACAGTTTTGTCAATCCCAAAATGTCCTCCAAATTTAGAATCATGAAATTTTTAAATAATCAGTTCAATTTCTTCATAAGGCACACATCTCTTAATAATAAGATCGTTACATTACTTATATAAATATTGTTCATCCCAAAAATATGCTTTTGCATCATGAATGAATTTTTTCTATTGCTGATGTGTTAGCATAATTGGCAAAATATCACTTACTATATAATTAACTATATCAGCATACCAAGGTATTTTCCACTTATTAATATTATAAAGTTGTTTATCAGGGAAACTGTCTGTTATTTCATTGTCGGTGTCAGATAATTTATTATATTCTAGTCTCAACAAATGATCAGCAATTTGATTATCAGTTCCCTTTCTATCAATTACCACAAAATCAAATTCTTGCATTAAAAGTACCCATCTGATTAATCTTAGCTTAATATCCTTCTTTTACATCAGATATTTAATTGTAGAGTGATCAATATGCATAATATATTTTGTCCCAATTAAATAAGATCTAAATTTATCAAAAGCATACACAATAGCCAGTAACTCTTTTTCAGTAACCGTATAGTTAATTTGAACATCATTAAGAGTTCTACTAGCATAATATACAACTTTAAAAATTTTATCATATCTTTGACCATGAACAGCTCCAGTAGCATAATCACTAGCATCACACATTAATTCGAATTGTTTCTTCCAGTCAGGTGAAACTATTACAGGTGCTGTGATTAGTTTTTCTTTTAATAAGTCAAAGGCATTTGAGCAGTCTTCAGTAATTTCAAATTTCTTATCCTTTTCTAGAAGTTGGCAAGGAGTTTTAGTAATTTTTGAAAAATCTTTAATATAACGCCTGCAAAATCAGCATGTCCAAGAAAACTACTTACCTCTCTCACTGTAGTAGGAGGTATTAATTTAGCTATAACTTGAATTTTTGCAGGGTCTACTTCCATGCCATTTTTCGAAATTTTATGCTCTAATACAATTCCTCCTGCAACCATAAATGGACATTTCTCCCAATTTAGAACTAAATTAGTTCTTTTGTATAGCTCCAAAACTTTTTCAAGGCGTCAAATGATTTTCCAAACACAGAGAAATCATCCATAAATACTTCTATTCCATTATCAATTAACTTACTAAATATAGACATCATACATCTCTGGAATGTCGCAGGTGCATTACATAATCCAAAAGGCATTCTTTGAAAAGCAAAAGTTCCATAAGGACTAGTAAATGTTGTTTTCTCTTGATCCACAGGAGCAATAGGCATATGATGGTAACCGGTATATCCATCCAGAAAGCAGTAGTACTAGTGTCCAGCAAGTATATCCAACATTTGGTCTAGAAAAGGAAGAGGAAAGTGATCTTTTCTAGTGCCGGCATTTAAGTTTTTATAATCAATACAAATACACCATCCAGAAACTTGTCTGATAGGTACTAGTTCATTATTCTCATTTACTTCAACAGTTACTCCTCCTTTCTTAGGAACACAAAGAATTGGACTTACCCAAGTACTATCCGAAATAGGATATATAATTCCAGCATCTAACCATTTTAAAATCACTTTTTTAACTACTTCTTTCGTAATAGGGTTCAGTCTCCTTTGTGGATCAATTCTTGGTTTATGTTCATCATTTAATAAAATTCTACGCATACAAATCGAAGGACTAAGTCCCTTAATATCAGCTAGAGTCCATCCAAAAGCTTTTTTGTACTTTTTTAATGTATCCATTAATTTTTGTTCTTGAATTTTATTTAAGTCTGAGGTTACATTTACTAGTAATGTTAAAAACTCTCCTAAAAATACATACTTAAAATGATTTGAAAGATTCTTTAATTCAAGTTCAGGGGGTTTTACAATAGATAGAATTAATATTTCATTTTCTGGTGTTGTTGAATCAAGTGTTTCAAATTTCTCCTGAATATAATCAGCTTCTTTACTATCAATTTCATCATAATTATCTTTTTCCATGTCTTATTTTTCTTCAAAATTTTCCTTGAAATATTCTTTTTTTAGATAATCACATATATCCATTCTAAAACATTCATTATTTTTTCTATTGAAGGATATTTCATTGACTTTTAGATGTTAAAGGTTACTTCTTGATCATTTGACTCAAGAGAAAAAGGTCAAAATTTTCATGCTAATTTTACACTGATTTTGATGATATTGCACTTTAAAGAAAGGTATTTTTGGTGTTTTTCTACAGGTATGAAGAATTAAGGACAAGGGAACGAAAATATGCAAAAATGAGCAGATTTAGAGAAAAAAAAGACTAAATTATGCAAATTTGACCTTGGCCGCCGACGGCGAGGTCGAGGCTGCCAATGGCGTGATTTTCCCAAGAGTTCAGAATTAATTATAAGGGAGGCCGCCGACGGTGAGGATTGAGGCCGTCAACGGTAGGGACTTTTTAAATGCATTGTTTCTAGAAGGCCACCGACGGTGCCTCGAGGCCGCTGATGGTGGGGTCGACGGATCTTTCCAGAAATACGTCGAATGCGGACGATTTTCGAAGGGGTGCCTTCACAACCCTGAGCACTCTTCTACAACTTTAAAAGGAACAAATTTAGGATGAAAAGTGCTCTTCTTCTGGTCTCTAAAGTGATTATTTGTGAGTCCATAATGCAAAAGAGAGTCAATTAGTGAGTTTAATTTAGTGAGTAGTGAGTTCAAATAGAGAATTTGTAAGTAATTCTTCGAGGGATTGTAAGAGTGGAAGGGGAGCGAGAGAACTCTTCCACATTAACATTTCAAAGGAGAATTCCAAGGAAAAGATCCAGAGGAACTTCAAGGAGTTTGCTTGGGGAGGAATTTGAGATAAGTAGTGTTTATTTGTTTTTAGTGTGTAGAACTTTACTTTATTATATGAAATCTAAGTTTTATTGCATCCACTTCATGAATTCTGAGTAGTTGTTCTATCTTTCTCCTGGTTTTGATGTTTTTGTGAAATGATTATATAATTAGTCTATTAAATAAATTATAAAAGAAGTTGTGATGGTACTATATCTAAACTTACTTTACTATACGAATTGGCCATTTGTATTGTTAAAATCCTTGAAGAATTCTTAAGACCTGATCATGTACTGAGGATTCTTAACTTGTTGTATCACATTTCTCTTTGCAAGGTAGACGGGTAAATCCTTGAAAGGAGAAGTGCAAATAAATAGGGAAATAATATTAATCGGGTGTAGAATTGGAGATTTTAGAGTGAGGCTAAAATCCTCAATTCAGTCCTATCGTTTGGGTGCTGATGTGTAGATTGTTAGCCCTCAGGTGAGGGGAACGTGGGAGCTCCAAAGTGAGAGCCGATATCCTCCCAGCCTAGCTGCAGAATCAGTAACTAAGCATTAGATTAGTCAATGTTCTTTATGCCTGGACAAAAGAGTAAAGAATAGGTATGCTCCTATTTGACACAACACATTAACACTAATTATAATTATCATTTCACTTAAATATCTTAACTAAGGAGAAAGATTCTTGCTATTATCTATATTTGAACCTAACTTTAGTAGTAGTATTAGTAAATTGTTATTTAAACTAGTTTTTAATATAAGTTTCATATTATTATTGATTGCATATTAGTGACAGATATGCATTTCGATTTAGTTGTAATTCTGAATTGATTTTTATAATCCTAGTTCAACAGCTTTAATATATCTCTCCCTGTAGGATCGATATCCAGGAATCCATTAGAGCCCTGTATTACTTGAACGATACGTATACTTGCGTTTGAAAGTAATTCTGCGATTAAAAGATTAAAATATTTAATTGTTACTAAAGTACATTCGAATTGAATAAAAGTGCAGGGTGGTTCATCATTTACTCTCATAGTCAATTCTCCTTTTTGAACATCTATCATGGCTTTTCCTGTAGCTTGGAATGGTCTTCCTAAAATGATTGAAATTTCCTTGTCTTCTTCCATATCTAAAATGATAAAGTCTATAGGAAAGATAAATTTATCAACCTTGACCAAAACATCTTCTACGACTCCTTTAGGATGTGTAATAGATCGATCAACTAACTGTAGTGTGCAATCTCTCTTATTCTTAACCTTTTAAAAGTTGATAAAGGCATCAAATTTAGCTAGCTCCCAAATCACATAATGCTAGCCCATAAAATTTTTCACCAATAGCACATGGGATAGTGAAACTACCAGGATCTTTAAGTTTTTCAGGAAGTTTTCTTTGAATTATAGCACTACAATCTTCACTGAGTGTAACGGTCTCATGATATATCCTTCATAAATTTAACATAATCAAGCATTTGTTCCAAAGCTTCAACAAAAGGAATAATTATTGATAATTTTTTTAAGATGTCTAAGAATTTAGCAAATCTTTTTCCTTTATCTTGTTCCTTTAGTCTTTGAGGAAAGGGTGGTGGTGGTCTTTCAATAGTAATTTTCATAGGTTTTAGAGGAAAATCAGGATATAAACTTTCATTTTCTCCTTCAGTTTCTTCTTTTTCCATTTTAACTATAGTTTCTTTTTGAATTCTTGTTTCTAACTTTTTTCCACTTTTTAATTGAATAGCCTTGATCTGCTCTTTTCGTTGATCTTTAGGATTTACTTCAATATTTCTAGGTAAAGTTCCAACGGGTCTATTGCTCAGTGCAGTAGCAATTTGCCCTAATTGGTTTTCTATGTTTTTTATAGCAGTTCCTTGACTTTGTAATTGATTTCTCATTGTCAAAACTAGTTCTTCCATAGATAGCTTCTTCTCCTTAAATTGTGAATTATTATAAAAATCTGGTGGATTAGAAGGTCTATAATTGGAATTAACTTGATTTTTTATATTTCCTAATGAGTTTACAGGATTGTTCCCCCACTGAGGATTAACAGGATTAGCATTACCTTGGTTATTCCAATTAAAGTTTGGATGATTCTTCCAACCTGGATTATAATAGTTTGAATAAGGGTTATTTTGTCTATTATTTATTAAATTTATAGTTTTGTATGAAGATTAAGCATCTACACTTTGTCCTAATGAATTTTCTTCTAACATCGGAGGTGTTTGAGAATGATTCATTCTGTATTGTTCTATTTTCTTTGAAAGAATAGCAATTTGAGAAACTATCATAGTTAAAGCAACAGAATCATAAATACTGTTTACTCTCTTAGGATTTACCCTTTCAGCAGGCCATTGAAAATTATTAGTAGCCATTTCTTCAATTAAAGCATAAACTTCTTTAAAAGGTTTAGACATTAGTGATCCACCACCAGCAGCGTCAATGATGGATCTAAGAGATCATACTAATCAATTATAAAAAGTTTGAATAATTAACCAATCTGGTAAAGCATGATGCGGGCATCTTCTAAGAAGTTCTTTAAATCTTTCCTAAGATTCATATATCGATTCTCCCTCATACTAACTGAAAGATGTGATATCGTTTCTAAGCTTAGCAGTCTTAGATGGTGGAAAATATTTTGATAAGAATTTTTGTGAAAGTTCTCCACAAGTTCTAATAGATCCAGGTGCTAATGAATTTAACCAAGACTTAGCCTTATCTCTTAGTGAAAAAGGAAAATGTCTAAGTCTGACAGCATAATCAGACACTCCGTCGTATTTAAAAGTAGCACAATGTTCTAGAAAACTTTCAAGATGTAAATTAGGATCTTTATTTGAAATTCCACCGAATTGATTATTTTGTACCATTTGGATAATTGCAGGTTTAAGCTCAAATGAATTAGCAACTACATCAGAAATTTGGATAGTTAAGTTAATTTCATGTAATGTAGGGTTAGCATAATATCTTAGCGGTCTAGATTGATGTTCTTTTTCTATTCTTTGGTTGTTGTTTTCCATTGTTTCAGAATTTTTAGGTTCTTTTCTCAGTTCTCTAATTCTCCTAACAGTGCGTTCTAATTCCGAATCGTAGGGTATAAGATTTTTAGAACCAAATTTATGCATACAATCAAAATCAGTCCACAGAAAAACAGTTAACTAAATAAGTTGCAATTCTATTAAAAAGTTTTATAACCGTCCTAAATTGTCTGTTACTCTAATTATGTTATATTCCCCAGCAACGGCGCCAAAAAATTCAACCACTTCGTGCACATAACGTAATTTTAATTTTTTGTAACAAGTATATAATATATTCTTTAATTACAGAGTTACTATTCAACGCAAGCATATGTATCGCTCAAGTAATACAGGGCTCTAGTGGAGTCCTGGATATCGATCCCACAGGAAATATTTTAGAGGCTATGAATTAGGATTTTAGAAACAAATTCAGAATCACAAATTAGAAATCAAAATTGCCTATCTGTCACTAATATGCAATCAACAATAATATGAAATTTTAATAAACTAGTTCTACTAAAAAATAACTAATACTACTAATAAAGTGAAGTTTAAATATATAAGCAAGAATCTTTCTCCGTTGTTAAGAAATTTAAGTGAATGGGTAACTAGAATTAGTCAAAATCGTGTTGTGCCAAATTGGAGCATGCCTATCCTTTACCCTTTGGTCCAGGCATAAAGAACATTGACTAATCCTATGCTTGGTTACTGAATCTGCGGCTAGGCTAGGAGGATACCGGCTCTCACTTCGGAGCTCCCACGTTCCCCTCGCCTAAGGGCTAACATCTACACTTCAGTACTCAAACGATAGGATCGAATTAAGTATTTTAATCTGTCACTCTAACATCTCCAATTCTACGCCCGATGAATATTATTTCTCTATTTATTTGCACCCTACTTCCAAAGATTTGTGGTCACCCTGAATCTCGAATGTAATCTTTACTGTAGTTGTTAAACTCAACATATTTTAAATAATCAAATTTCAAGATTGAAAGTAAATGAAGATTTAAGTAAAAGATTATCACAACTTCTTTAAATTTTTCTTGGCACATTAATTCAATTTACCATTTCACAAAAATATCAAAACAAAGAGAAAGACAGAAAAACTATTCAGATTTCATGGAGAGGATACAATAAAACTTGAATTTCATATATAAAAGGAAAATTCTACAAACTAAAACAAGTAAATATAACTTATCTTAAATCCCTCCCTAAGAAAACTCCTTGAAGTTCCTCTGAATCTCTTCCTTTCTTTACAGTACGTAGAATTCTCATTCGAAATGGTAATGTGGAATAAATCTCTCACTTGCCTTCCACTCTTACAATCTCTCAAAGAATTTCTCACAAATATCACTATCTGAACTCACTAATTAACACACTAGAAACTCTATGGACTCACTAGATTCACACACTTGACTCTTTAATGGATTAGAAAGACACGTGGTGGACACAAAGGGACGCTAGAGGAACCAATTGGAAGCTAGTGGACACTTTTTTCGGCCCCAAAGTATTCCTTTTAAAATAGTTGAAGAGTTTCCAAGAGTTTTACATGCATCCCTTAAAAAATTATCCACTTTCGATGTACCTTGTGAGAGAACCGACTTTCCCGCCATCGGCGGCCTCGAGCTCGCCGTCGGCGGCCTTATAGAATACTTAGCCTTGGACCCTTCTGCATAAGCCCCGCTATCGACGGTCTCGATCTTCGCCGTCGACGGGCTTCCTCATAATATTTTTTCTGAACTCTTAGGAAAATCACGTCGTCGGCGCCGTCGATCTCATCGTCGGCGCCCTAGATCAAATTTTCATAAATTTTTCCTTTTTGCTCCAAATTCAGTCTTTTTTGTATATTTTCGCTCCAATTTCCTTAAATCTTCATATCTGCAATAAATCATCAAAAATACCCTTCTTTAAAGTGCAATATCATCAAAATCAATATAAAATAAGCATGAAAATCTTAACCTATTTTCATTAGGTCAATAGTTAATGAAAAGAATGAAATGATTCCAAAAAGACAAGTTACAGAGTGGCGAATATGCATTAATTATAGAAAATTAAATCTTTCCACAAGGAAAGATCATTTTCCACTCCCATTTCTGGATCAAATGCTGGATAGACTGGCTGGATATAAATATTTTGATTTTCCAGATGGATATACTGGTTACCACCAAATTCAAATTGCTCCCGAGGATCAAGGGAAAACTACGTTTACCAGTCCTTATGGTAGGTTTGCTTTTAAAAGAATGCCCTTTGGTTTATGTAATGCCCCTGCTACATTTCAGAGATGTATGATAACTATTTTCTGTGATTCAATTGAAAAAGGGATTGAAGTTTTTATGGATGACTTTTTAGTGTTTGGAATTTCATTTGAATCATGTTTAGAACATTTATCTAAAGTTCTAAAATACCGTGAAGAAACTAATTTAGTCCTTAAATGGGAAAAATGCCAATTTATGGTAGCAGGAGGAATTGTATTAGGACATCGGGATTTCAGAAAAAGGTTTGGAGGTAGATCCTGCAAAAATTAAAGTTATATCTAATTTACCTTGCCCGACCAATTTAAGGAGAAATAGAAGTTTTTTGGGACATGCTGGATTCTACAGGGGTTACATCAAAGACTTTTAAAGATTACGAAACCTTTATACCGTTTACTGGAAAAAGATGCAATTTTTTATTTTGATGATGATTGCCTAAAAGCTTTTGAAATATTAAAAGAAAAATTAATCACTGGAAGTTGTCGGCACTATTTTGAGGTTGTGTGTTGTGTTTTGAAGAGGGGTCGCCTACAGAAATTGTCGGCGAATTTTAATTTAATTTAAATAAATAATTTGAAGAAATAATATTTGATTTTGAAAATAATTTTAAATTTGAAGGTTTTAAGATATGAGATTAAACCGATCTCACATCCCAGAATAGTTTATATAAACGAGCACCGCACCACTAACCGTGTATCTATCCTTAAGGATAGACACATCGCTTGACGAGTGAGGCTCGATTAAATAAACTAGAAGATTTGTGACATCCGTTTGGTCCGCGAACCAATTTTATAAGCCGACAAATTCCCCGCTTAATATGAAAGCATTAAACGGGGTTTATATTACTCAGGTTCTTTAAAATTCCCTATAAGGGCAAGCCCCTATAGTTAATTACATCTTAAGTGACGGGAATCACCTAAGAAAACTCTCGATAATAATCAATAATTCTGCTCTCAAGAATTTCAAAGTTTAAGTTCTCAAAGGATTGAAGTTTGGAATTTCAATAGGGAATGGATCAAATTTGGAACATTTTTTGTTTTGGGAATCCAAAGGAAGAAAAGTAGGAGAAATTACAGATTCGAAGCGAACTTCGGTAATCTCCCGACTATCCTATTGTTTGGCTTGGATTTAGGAAAGTCCTAATATTTATTTAAATGTTTTGATCTTGCCAATTTTAATTAATTAGGGCTTATATTTGTATGATAAAATCAAACAAATTGCCTCGAAGATGTGAGGGTTTATTGTTGTACCGGACGACTACCTCGGAATCCTAAGACCGGTTAGGGCTTAATTTGCAATGCAAGTGCCTAACAAAGAGGTTGAGGATTTATGTTGCACTAGGCAAACTACCTCGAAATCCTATGGCTTTGTTATTTAATTCTAGGAAAAGTTTTGCTGAAGTAGACTCGAGTTTCTTCGATGACGATGGCCGTGCTTGCCCACCATGCTCCGAGCTCCTTGTTGTTGCGAGAGGTTCAATTTTAGAAGTCATAAATCGGGGGATGAGAAAAGTGTTTTGGTTTAGAGAAGTCTTAATTTCCAAGTGTTTTTGTGTTTTAATTAAAACAAATCTTAAAGTTGATTATAACGACACCGGTTAAGATCCCACGGTTCCATCCTTCCGGCATCATTATTTTTATCGGATTCACTTAGTCCGGATGAATTTGCTAAACTCAACTGAATGAGTTCCACACTTTCATTTAGACCGTGGGAAATCCCGTTAGCAACACGTAGGTTACATCATCCGAGGTATTCCGATCATCCAACGGGACGTTTTAATTTAGTTGTAATTGTAGTTTTGTGTTCTGTTTGTGATTAAATTTTGAGTTGTTTTATATTTTGAAATGTTGTGGCGGTGAATTTTATCTTGCAATGACTTTTAACTTAGTTTTGGTTTCGGTTTAGGGACTATCCTAAAGGTGTGGGTTTTCATGCAACGGTTGTTTATCATGCAAGAAAAAGTAAGTGCAATGCGGTTAAATGAATTGCAAGAAGGTAAATTGCAAGAAAGTAGATTGCAATAAAATAAAAGCGTACTCGGAGGGTCTTCCCGTCATCCCGAGCCGCACTTAAAACACAATTAGAATATTTAAGCAAGTTCCTAGATAAAGCTAAGGGAAGGGTTATGGTTTTCTACCAAATTCCTAATCCTATAGCTAGTCATCTCCTATGACGTCTAGGTTCTTTGTGTTTTAGTTTAAGGACGATTTTCTTCATCAAAGAACAATTAAGTCCAATTGTTCTTATAAATGTCCTATCATATTGAGGAAGTGCTTAAGAATAATCTTAAACATCTTTTCAATATTTCTAGGATTGTTTTAAGTCCAAATGAATTTAATTATATAAATGAATTAATCGTCCGGGGATTCAAGTTTTGTTATCTTGCCCGATGAACTAGGACGTTTGAATATCCTATGAGTGAAGTAACATTTCATTTAATGTTACATTTTAGGAGTTATAATAACCAAAGCTTTCGAGGGTAAATTGGTATTCAAATGATTTGATTTAAGTTAATGGGTTTAAATTTGGAATAGTGTTCAAGTTATTTTAGATTTAATTTGAATTCTTTATGTCTTTAGTGATGTTATATTTAATTTAACTTAATTTAATTTAATTTAATTGAGTTTTAATTTAATTTAATTCAATTTAATTCAATTTAGTTTGATTTGATGTTACATTAAATTAATTTAATTTAATTTAGTTTTAATTTAATTTGATTTAATTTAATTTAATTTAATTCATTTAATTTGATTTAATTTAATTCATTTAATTTGATTTAATTTAGTTTAATTTAATTTGATTTAATTTAATTTGATTTAATTTAATTTAATTTAAGTTATTTAATTTAATTTAATTTAATCTTTAATTTAATTTTTAATTTAATTCAACTTTTAATTTCAATTTAATTTCAATTTAATTTAATTTAATTTAATTTACTTAATTTAATTTAATTTTATTTTTTAATTTTAATTGAAATTTTTAAAAGAGTTTAATAATTTAATTTTAGTTTAATGATTAAGTCTTTTAATGTTTTGAATTTGAGTTATCATTTTAATTAAGAATTGAATATTAATGAGATAATTAATTTAGGGATTTTTAAATTAAAGAATAAATCTCCTCCTAATAATATCCCTATTTTAATAATTCCAATTTTATTATTCTTCCAAATTTAATCAATTATTTAATTAAGGTTTAATTATTTTAAAATTGTTTAATGGGTTTCTACCCTTTAATTATTTAAATTTCAATCATCCAAATCAGATTAGGATCAAATATTTTACTTGTTAATTTTTTATTAAACCTAAAGTTTTAATTAAGGATTAAAAATTTTAATTATCACTTTACCCTTTAAGCTTAATAATTTTATAACTCACTAAATTGAACTCAAATGAACTTGAAATTTTTATATGACTTCACTCATATGTCAATAAAGACATGAGAGGAGAAAATGTGATTTTTCTGTATTTAATTTATTTATATAATTATTTTTGGTAGAAAATAGAGATTTTCAAGGAAAATTTAATAACATGACCAAGGCAAAGTTTCTGTCCTTAAGAAAATTAGGGGACATTGCTAATGACCAGAGGACCACTTGGACCAATTTTGGTGATTTTTTGAATTATATTATTTTTATTATAATTATTTTAAGTTTTGGAGTGTTAATTAATTTAAAAATAAAATAAATGTTGAAAAATGAATTTTATATTTTTCAAAAATCTCTCTAATATCAAGGAAATCAGAGAATCAAATTTTATAATTTTCTGATTTTTCTATGATTTATTATAATTATTTTAGTGAAAAAGCTAGAAAACATATTTTTTTAATTTTAAAATTATCCTAGAGCTTTAAAATTTAATATCTCACTAAATAGACCTAAGAAAAATATGGGGTTTGTTCCTAAGTGATTAAAATTCAAAATGTGACATTTTGGTGAATTTTATTATTTTTGTGATTTTTATTATTTTTTAATTATTAAAAATATTAAAATAATATTAAAAATCAACTTTTTTAGAAAATTGAAATTTTAATTTTATTAAATTCCCCTGATATCAGAGAGGCTCCAAAACAAATTTGGTGAATTTTTAAAAAGTATTTTAAAAGTTATGAATTTTTAAAGTTTAAAATGACTAAGTGGCTTAATCAACCCAATTAGTGGGGCTAACCAAGTCCAATTGACCTCAAATTTTTATGGTGGATTCCTCTGATCCTAAAGCTCAGTGGAGAATTGATTTCAAGTCAATTTGATGTATGGTTAGCTCTAATTAATTAGAGACCTATTTTGAGTGTTTAAGCCAATTAGGGTTGTTTTAAATGAACTAATTCAAAATCTATTTTTCCTAGGGTTCTCTGGTCATAAGGAACATCATAAAATTTTCCTAGAATTTATTTCACAACATGCTATTTATTGGAATTAAAATACTCAAAACAGTAACATGAATTTGAAAAATCAATAACTCTTCATAGGGATGGCCTCCGACTTTGGAAAATTCGGGGAATGTTCCCAAATTTAGAGGCTTCAAAAGCCCTATGGTCTCATGCCATGGTGAATTGTATACATGCATGGAGAATTAAAAGTATGCGAGAGAGTAAATAAATTATAAAAAATAAAATACTTGATGAAATTAAATGATTTCTTTTCCACATTATTTTCCTCTCGTTCACTCGAGCAAGAGGGTATTTTTATTTTATTTTTCTGATTTTTCTACACAAAGTTATGAATTTTTAAAGTTTAGGGAATTAAATAAATAGAAAATACCCCTAATTTTCTATTTATCCACGCGGCGCCAACTCATCCTCGGCATCTCCGAACGCACACGCGTCGCGCTCCCATTCGACGCCGCCATCTGACTCAGCGCTCCGGGCCCCGCGGTTCTTGTACCGTCTCCCGGTCCGACGCCATCCGAGCCGTCCGTCCGCGCGTGTATTGAATGGACGGCATCCGTTCATCGTCCCCGAGCGTCCTCACCCGAGAGCCGTCCACACTAAATCCCTAAGATCTCGCTCGATACTCAATGGATTTTCATTTTCTTATGCTCTATGGATTCGTCTTGAAGAGACGAACACATCTATACGGCTATCATGCATTGAAATTAAAGCATTTGAAATGGAGAATCTCCAGAAGCTCGGGATGAAGAATTAGCTCTTACCTTTGCTCAGAGAAGTGTGGCTTCGATCTGAGAGTTGTTGCACCTTCGATTGGATCCTAGCAAGCTCTAGATGAAGTCTCCTGGTCTGGTGAATTGTCTAGATGTGATTTCGACCAAGCCCGATCACAAAGCTTGGAGGCCGGAGCAAGCTGGGTGGCCCTGGAGATGGGGCTTTTGCTTGGTGGACACCTTCCCTTGGTCCGAGTGAAGGTGTAGGACCAATCAATTTGGGGATTGGCTCACCGTGGAGAAGTGTCCCGGTTTTGGGTGGAATTTCAACTACGAAATTGAGCTCACAGAGAAGAAATGGCAGGGGGATCTCACTTGGGGATCAAGTGCTCGTGTATGGGGAGGAGTCTAGAACAATTTTGGCGAGAGTTTCCTTAAGGTTTTTGTTTCGGCACCTCTCATGGCCGAGAGGGGTGGTGTTTAAATAGGAGAGGGTGGAGGGCCTCCCGGGAGAGTTAGGGCTTGGGATCAGCTTGCTCTTGGCAAGAGAAGAACAGCTCCAATGGCCATCGGGGATGGGGCGGCTCGGCGGTGAGAATTCCGAGTTGGGCTCACATGTGAGCTCTCGGCCATGGTGTTTTCCGCGGCTCGGTGGCTGGCCGGCCGTACATTGGTCACCATCCCGTTCGGGTGGGTCGTGGCTGGGGTTTGATGCATTCAATTGAGGTTTGACATGTGTAAAGTGGTTGAATCAAAGTAGAAAGGGGAAGGGGTCATTTTGGCTCATTTTGGTCAACCCATGCAAATGGGTTGGGTGCACCTTCCACGTAGCTAGCTTGGTCGAAGATAAAGTGGTTTAGGTCGGCTTAATTAGTGGGGAAGGGTCACCATCCAAGTACAATTAAGCTTAAGCATGGTTTAGTGGAGTCATGGAAGTGGAATTTAGAAAAGGTTTGGGGTTAATTGGAGTTGAATTGGGTGAGTTTGGGTTAGGTTTGGGTCATGGGTCCAAATTGGGCTTTAAGGCCAAAAGTTAAATTGGATCCAAATGTCAATCAAATTGGACTTGGATTTGGTCTAGATTGGTATTTGGGATGTTGCATTGAAGTTTAGAATTGAATTGGACCAAAATTGGGGTCAATTGGGTAGGTTTGGTTTAACATTGGGTTCACTTTGGGTTAAAATGGGCCAAATTGGGGGTTTGACAAAAGTAGGGTAAATTGACAAAATTAGCCCATGGTGTAGTTGGACAAAATGAAATTGGGAATATTTGGGATTTTCTGGAATTTTCTGGGAATTTTCTGAATTTTTGGATTTTTGGGTCAAGAGGGGTATTTTGGGTATTTGGAGGGTATTGGGAGGTTTTCTTGGAATTTTTGGTATTTTTGGGTATGGATGATCAATTTAAGTGATGTGGAAATGTTTGGGATTGATTTTGGAGAATTTTGGGTAATTTGGAAATTTTTGAGAAATTTGGGTAATTTCGAGGGTTTGGGTAAGTTAGCGGGTGTAGGGTCCCGGGGTCGAAAATTGAAAATTTGGGAAATTGAAGATTGGGTGGATGTAAGTGGAAAGAAGTCATTTTGGTTGAGCCATGAAGCCACATGAAGCTCACATGAGCCATGAAGGGACCCATTTGAGGCATTCATCTATGTTGTTCCTAACCCTCTTGCTCAAGGGCTTAGGGGTTAAGGACCATCCATGTGAATCACCTACATGAGTCGGGATGTCAAGTTGGGTATGGGTGTGGTTTTAGGAGGTGTGTGGAAGTGTAGTGTATAAGTGTAGTGTGTGTAAGTCGGCCCCTCACGCAGACCGGGCCACCTGGGGCGGTCCTAAGGCCAAAGAGTCCTATAGGAACTCATCCTTTAAACTTCCACATTTGATTTCAACCCTCTAGGTGATTAGGGGCCTATAGTCGAGTTTGTGGAGTTTGCAGGGAGTTAAGAAGTGGTTTGAATTTCTAAAAGGTGGGTCCCAATTCTAGTCCTCTAAGATAGTCAAAGGAAAAGCCTAAGGCTAGATCCTAAGTACTAAAGAGAAGAAGAGAAGACCTCATCAAAAATGAGGTCAACAAATGGACCCCCAATAGGTGTGGTGAGCTGACGGAGCACACCGCGCGTATTGGTGTTGACCGAAGAGATCAACACAACCAACACAGATGTCCAAGTGACAAACTTAGGACGAAGTGGAATAATTTCCGCTGGGGAGTGTCAAGTATATCTCTGAAACCGGAGATTCCTGAACTCTCGCTGGGGAAAGGAAAAGGAGGTGAATCCCAAATCACATGACCTGGGGGAATTTTGATTTAGATTTTATTTTGTTTCGGTTTAAGTTTCGATGTGTGAGTTTAGATTTCAATTTGGAATTTTAATTTAGATTGAAGTTTTGTCAAAATTAATTTGAAGGGATTTGATTTGAAATGAAAATTGGAATTATGAGGTTTTAGATGTAACATCTTCAACCTCGAAAGAAAATTGAATTGATCAGATTAAATCACTGCAGTGAGGAGAGATCTCAGAGCAATGCGGTATTGGATGTAAAATCCTTAACCTCAAGAGTTTGATTTTGACGTATTTCATCGCAATAGGGAAAGAATCCTAAAGCGATGCGGTCTCGGATGTAAAATCCTTAACCCTGAGAATTTGATTTTGATGTATTTCATTACGATAGGGAAAGGATCCTAAAGCGATACGGTCTTGGATGTAAAATCCTCGACCCAAAAGTTTGATTTTGATGTATTTCGGTGCAATAGGGAAAGAATCCTAAAGCAGTGCGAGTCTTGGATGTAAAATCCTCGACCCAAAAGTTTGAATTTGATGTATTTCGGTGCAATAGGAAAGAATCCTAAAGCGATGCGGTCTTGGATGTAAAATCCTCGACCCAAAAGTTTGAATTTGATGTATTTCGAGTGCAATAGGAAAGAATCCTAAAGCGATGCGGTCTTGGATGTAAAATCCTCGACCCAAAAATTTGAATTTGATGTATTTCGGTGCGATAGGAAAGAATCCTAAAACGGTCGAGTCTTGGATGTAAAATCCTCGACCTAAAAAGTTTGAATTTGATGTATTTCGGTGCAATAGGGAAAAATCCTAAAGCGGTGCGGTCTTGGATGTAAAATCCTCGACCCAAAAAGTTTGAATTTGATGTATTTCGGTGCAATAGGAAAGAATACTAAAGCGATACGGTCTTGGATGTAAAATCCTCGACCCAAAAATTTGAATTTGATGTATTTCGGTGCGATAGGGAAAGAATCCTAAAGCGGTGCGGTCTTGGATGTAAAATCCTCGACCCAAAAAGTTTGAATTTGATGTATTTCAGTGCGATAGGGAAAGAATCCTAAAGCGAGTGCGATCTTGGATATAAAATCCTCGACCCAAAAGTTTGAATTTGATGTATTTCGGTGCAATAGGGAAAGAATCCTAAAGCGGTGCGAGTCTTGGATGTAAAATCCTCGACCCAAAAATTCGAATTTGATGTATTTCGGTGCGATAGGGAAAGAATCCTAAAGCGGTGCAGTCTTGGATGTAAAATCCTCGACCCAAAAAGTTTGAATTTGATGTATTTCGGTGCAATAGGGAAAGAATCCTAAAGCAGTGCGGTCTTGGATGTAAAATCCTCGACCCAAAAATTTGAATTTGATTGATATTTGATTTGAGATCTGGAAGATCGAATTCGAAATTGATTGAGATTTGAAATGCGGAAAGATTGAATTTGAGATTTGGAAGGATGAGTTTGAACTCGATTGAAATTTGATTTAAGATTTGATTTGAAATTTGGAAGATCAAATTTGAAACTTGATCGAGATTGGATTTGAAATTTGATTGAGAATTTGATTTGTGATTTGATTTAACATTTATGTTGATTTCGTTTATCTTTTAATGATTCAAATTTTATTTTATCGTTTATTTAATGTTCATGTGAATTTGGTGTTCGTCATTTTAGATTTTTTTTTTAAGGAAAGTTTTCTTTTACTCTCTTTTTTTATTTCTTTTCTGTCCTTTGTTCGAAGTTCATTTAACTTTAATGGCGTTTCCCAATCAATTTGCACAAAAGAGGTGAAGGCCAAAAACGTGACATGATCACTTTCATTCCAATCATGTAGAAGATACATCATACATTTTGATCTGGAATATATTTCATACAATCCATG
This sequence comes from Papilionanthe hookeriana x Papilionanthe teres, assembly GCA_022702705.1. Lineage (NCBI taxonomy): Eukaryota > Viridiplantae > Streptophyta > Magnoliopsida > Asparagales > Orchidaceae > Papilionanthe > Papilionanthe hookeriana x Papilionanthe teres. The sequence goes on along the minus strand of CM040432.1, from coordinate 29,564,335 downwards.
TAAACTCAAAACGGATCGTGTATGATCTTTGTTGATCCATCAAAAGAAGCATCCGTCAAAAATCCATGTCCGAATAGTGGGGTACATGGTTAATAACATCACCTTCCAAGCCATCCTTGGCAAGGATGCCGATTGGATGTACGTTGGAGGTGTGATATCTCCCATGTAACTCACGGCTCGTAAGGCCGGAGGTTCTCTAGCTACGGGTACGGTTGGAAATGGTAAGGTGTCTTCCCGTCATCCATTCTCCCGAAAGTAAGCGAGATCCGCTTCATCGGTACTCACGGTATGCAATGCTTAGCGATATCCGCTCCGTTGCCCTTCGGTATCATGACGGAACCTACCGGTAAAGGTATCTTCACCGGCCCTCGGAACTCACCCGGGCTCGCTATCCGGAGGTCGGATCCGAACATGATGTCACACTTGTTCGGAAAGAGACGCGTGCGAAGGTCCGACGAAGTCATGGTGATCTATGTGTGGGGGTATGCGGTCACCTTGTTTGTAGATGTTGATAATGCGGCTATTGGGTATGCAATCTGCGCGGTACCCTCCCTGTTATCAATCTCTTTACCATTCTCTTGATGACTAATGACATCGGGTCCACTTGCCCATGACGGAGTATTCCGGTGGGTTTCCCTTCTGTCTTCGACAAAGTTGTAGCGAGCATCCGCATTGTATTGTGATTCTTCCCTTCCCGGCATCCATCTCCGGGGTTCCGAGTAGGTATTTTCCCTTAGGCGGCTGCTCGGCCCATTCTCTTCAAATCCCGGATGCAATCCACGATTTCTTCGTTGTTCATACTACGAGAATACATCCGTATGCGGCTCGAGGCCCTCTAGTATATTGATTCTTCTACCTTTAATTCTCTCGAAGTATTCGAAGGTTTTCTTTTCAACATTCCGCATTCTCTCCAGCTCGTATTCGGAATGATCCGCGGATGGCGAGGCCTTGTGACATATTGTGGGATATACGGTTCAATCCCTTCACGTTCTCCCGCATACCTCGGCTCCTCGGGGATGATGCACGTCGGGACATCCCCGGGGTTGCTCCGCAACAAGGTCATGCATCGCCTGGTGGTTCTATCCGGTGGCGTGGTATCCTTCTTTCTTCGATCTTCTGGAGATTTCCACAGTTCTTTCTGTTATCCTAGGAGGCGGCCTCCTTTCTTCGGAGTTCCTGGTGAGCCGGTGTCCTTGAAGTGTACGTGCGGCATTAGCAGCTGTCTCGTCGTCTTGGTCCGCGGCTAGTTTTGTTAACATCTTACGGATACGGCGATTCTTATTTCTTCGTTGCGTTGCTTGTGAGAGTAGCTCTCCGCACTTCTTAAATCTCTGTGGGCGCGGCGGCCGACAAGCTCGCCCTCTGTCGTAGCGACTACGGACTTCATTTTCTTGTCTTCTTCGGTATTTGCCTTTCTTTTCTTGCTTCTTTGGATTGGTGGCTTGGGCCACCCACTTTCATCACTTGTTTGCCGGGCGAGTTCTTCTCGGTCGGCGGGACCCGATCACTTTCCTCGTACTCGTAGGCCTGCGGTGCGAGGTTCGAGTCAATCTCGATTATCGCTCCATTTTTCACCCTCTTTTCATCGAGTGTAAGGCTTACGCCATTCTTAAAGTTCGGGACCAATCGCCCGTTCGACATTTCCTGCGAAAAGACAAGGAAAAGGATCGGGGGTCGTACTAAGAACAAGAACATTAAGAAAATGTTTATTAAAGACATTTTTTCTTTATATTATATTTTTTGTATTTTCGAATTTAACAGGAATGAAGTAGGATAAGATCAGGGAAGAGATTTAGATTTAGAAAAGAAAACAAGGAAACTTAATTATCATGACTTTATTTATCTTAGCACATTTTTTATTATTTTTTGGGTTCGGACCCAGTCATAAGTAATTACTTCATCCGTGTTTCTTAGGGATTAAGAATTCATTCCTTCGAAACATTAGGTAGCGTAATACTTTTTCAAGTATCGTCCGTTGATCGGAAGCATATGTCGTTCTCCCTGGCAATTCACTAGCCGGTAGGAACCTCCCGAGTATACTTGCTTCGACCACAAACGGTCCTTCCCAAGTGGGTTCAAATTTTCCTCCTATCTTGCGGTGTGCAAGAATAGGTCTTTGAGAACGAGAACTAAGTCACCAACTTTGAAGGTTCTTGGGCGGACCGGTTTTTCATGGGCTTGAACCATCTTAGCTTGGTATAGTTCTAAATTCACGTTGCGCTGCAAGTCTTTTCCCTTCCAAGCTTTCTAATTCTTCGAGTCGTAATTTGGCGTTTTCTTCGTCGTGATCTTGTTTGCAAGCTGCAATTCCGAGTGAAGGAAGGCTGAACCTCTAAAGGTAACACTGCCTCGGACCCATACACCAGAGCGTAAGGTGTAGCTTGAGTAGGAGTTCTGAAGGTTGTCCGGTAGGCCCATAAGGCTTCTAACAACTTCTCGTGCCAATTTCTCTTATTATCGTTCAAAGTTTTCTTCAAGATTTGAACGAGAGTTTTATTAAAAGCCTCAGCGAGGCCGTTTGCTCTTGGGTAGTAAATTGTTGAGTATCGCCAGTCGATTCCGTGTCTCCTGACAAAATTGTTGATTTGTGTGCTTCGAATGTCGATCCATTATACGAGATGATCCTGCGCGGCACCCCGAAACGGTAGACAACTTGGTTTTTGAAAAATTGTAGCACGTAGTGTGCTTTCACTTCTCTAAGTGGAATTGCCTCCGCCCACTTGGAAAAGTAATCTGTAGCCGCAAGAATGAAACGATGTCCTTTCGAAGATGGAGGTTCTATTGGACCCACTATATCTGTGCCCCAACATTCAAATGGCCATGACGCAATTGTCGGATGTAGCACATTTGGAGGTTGGTGTAGAACCACTCCGTGCACTTGGCATTGGTGACGGCTCTTGGCGATTTTCATGCGGTCGGTCATCATCGAGGGCCGGTAGTACCCTAGTCTTTTAATTTTCATTTTCATCTTCGGACCGACTGGTGAGCGCCACGAGTCCCGAATGTACCTCCTTAACAATTTCACGGGCCTCGGACCCGCTTAGGCACCTTAGCCACATTTGATCGAAAGACCTTCCGTACTGATGTGTTGTTTATTAATGCGTAAGACGGAGTTCTTTTCTTGATCCGATGGGCTAGCGATCTATCGTCCAGTAGCTTTCCTGTTTGCGGGTAGTCTATCAATGGTCGTCACTAATCTTACGTGTTTTACGTCACTTCGCTGCAATTGATTCTTTTCCTTTTTCGATTTGTGTATTGTGTCTATGTCGAGTCGTGATAGGACCCGACGTCCGTGAGCCGACACTTCCACCGATTCATCTTGCAAACGGGCAAATTCTTTTGCTAGACGGGCTAAAGCATCCGCTAAAGCATTTTCTTTTCGGGAATTTTGTAGATTGTCACATTTGGAATCCGTTCCAACAACTCGTATGGCATACTTGGAAGTATTGCTCGAGTCTTGGCTTTAAAATTCTGTCTTGTCCAGTGATACGTTGAATGATTAACCGTGAATCCCGTAGATGTTGATGTCCGTTATCCCCATTTGAATAGTTAATTCCGGTCCGTTATGAGGGCTTCATATTCTGCTTCGTTGTTTGTACACGGTTCGTCAAGTGGTAGGAGTATCTTAACATCCCCCGCTCCGGTGTTATAAAGATTAGCTCGATTCCGCCTTACCGGGCACTATCACTTGCGATTCTTCGTCTTTGTGTGCTTGAAGATGCTCCGTCGAAATATAATTCCCAACGTCGATCATCGGGGTCTTCTAGATTCATTATTTGTTCATCCGGCAAATCGTCATTGAGAGGAGATTCTGCCGGCAAAGGGTGTCTTTGCGAGAAAGTCTGCTAAGGCTTGTCCCTTTACGGCATGAAGAGGCACGAAAGTTATATCGAATTGCAATAATATCATTGACCATCCGGCAAGTCCGCGGAAAGTGTTGGACGAGTCATCAAGTATTGCAATGGATTAAACTTCGAGATCGGGTTGACCTTATGAGAAAGCATGTAGTGCCTGAGCTTTTGAGCTGCGAAGATCAGGGCCAAACAATGCTTTTCAATTGCGGGATACCTTACTTCCGTAGGAAGTAAACGACAGCTTAAGTAGTAAAGAGCGTTTTCTTTATCCTCATCATTGACACAGGCTAACGAGGCTCCGAGAGAGTCGTCTAAAGCCGCGGTATAAAGTATCAGCGGTCTACCCGAGACTCGGGGTTGCTAAAACGAGGAGGTGTCATTAAATATTGTTTAACGTCCTCGAAGGCCTTCGGCATTTCTCTTCCCAAATAAATTTGGCGTCCTTTTTAACTAGTGCCGAGAAAGGTCGACACCTACCGACAAGTTTGAGATAAAGCGTCGAAGATATGCCGACTTCCCTTGAAAAGATCGTAGTTGTTTTAAGGTTTTGGGAGGCGGCATTTCTAAGATAGCTTTAATCTTTTGCGGGTCGATTTCAATTCCACGATGTCGGACAACGAATCCTAAGAATTTCCGGAGGTGACGCCGAAGGCGCATTTTAAGGGATTCATCTTAAGGTTAAATTGTCTTAATCGTTCGAATACAATTCTCAAATCATACAGGTGGTCTTCCTTTACTTTGCTTTTGATGACCACATTGTCCACGTAGCATTCGACTTGATTGTGGATGAGATCATCAAAAATTCTTGTCATTGCTCTTTGGTAGGTTGCTCTGCGTTCTTCGATCCGAATGACATTACTTGTGTAGCAAAATACTCCGATCGGCGTCTCGAATGTCGTAAGTTTTTCATCTTCTGGAGCCATTTTTATCCGGTTGTATCTCGAAGATCCATCCATGAACGAGAATATTTCATGTGTTGAAGCAATGTTGATCATTAATTCGGGATCGGTTGAGGGAATTCATCCTTTGGACATGCCTTGTTTAAATCTCCGAAGTCCACACGATTCCGATCCGACCATTCTTCTTCTCGATCGGCACCACATTGGCTAACCAAGTCGGGTATTGTTCTTCACGGACAAATTTGGCGTCTATTAGCTTTTTAACTTCGGCTATGACTTGTTGTTCGATTTCTAGACGCATTCTTCTGGGACCTTGTCTGACTTGGAACGAGTAGGATCCACTCCTAGCTTATGGATTGCGACCTCCGGAGCTAATCCCGGCATCTCATCGTAGCTCCAAGCAAAACGGTCTTTAAATTCCATTAATAACTTGATTATTTCTTCGGAGTCTTCTTTATTGAGTAAGGAGCTAACAAAGGTAGGTCTAGTCTCTTCGCTAGTACCTAAGTTAACTTCCATTAACTCATCTATTGTAGATTTAATTTCTTCTTCGAATTCTGGTGGAGCGTCTCCAATTCGTAAATCTTCGAGTTCGTCTGTAGTTTCCATGCAGTTTTCATTGGACTTGCAAGTGACAACCAAGCAAAATTCAGTATCGTCAACTGACCCTACTGTGCCGAATCCGAGTCCATGCTTTGAATTGGGAGGATGACCGAGTTATTCCATAATTTTTCAAAATGTTGTGATTGGCCTTTTGTCCATTGTCGAGGTAAGAAACCATGTTGAATTAAATTTTGATCACGGGGAGAGTACCACTCAAAAGGTAATTCCATTAATTCGATGAAGTGACATCTTCGAATTGTACATTATTTTCAGTTTTGGAGGAAGAAGCACCACGGTAGAATTTGATTGGCCTTGCACCGTCATTACGTACCTCTTTGACCACCATACCCTCGATCTTATTAGAATGGATCGGGGTTAGGGTCATAGTATGTACGTAATGGTTAATCTTCTCGTACATTGATTTGTATTCTTCGTTCTTCTCATCTTCGAGAGAGATCTTGAATTGCGGCTTCTTCTGACTTATTGTCGCTCCTTCTTGCTTGATTTCTTTTTCTTCTTCAGAACTATTTTCCCAATCAACATTGATGGCTGGTTTCCTCTGTCCAACTGTCCTAACGTCTCTACCACGGCCTCGTCCCCGGCCTCGACCTCGGATGCGAGTTGTGGAGAAACCTTCACCATCTCGCCGGAAGGGAGTGGTGAGTGACGCGTTGGACTAGAACTTCGGGTTCTTCGTCGTTCCGAACTTTCTTTGCTTCATTTGTTACGGTATCTCCGGAGAAGATTGTTTTCTTTGGTGGTGCATAATAAGCTGCATCTTCATGGATTCCAATCTCATGTACGGAGAATGGTTGTAAGTCGCCTTTGATGCACTGTTCCCCTCCATCGTAGTATTTGATGCACTGGTGTAGAGATGATGGTACCATCCTGTTTTCATGTATCCACGGTCGGCCCAGCAGAGCGTTGAACGATGTTTCTGAATCAATTATGTGAAATTTTGCGGTTGTCTTTGCTAAGTCACCGGTCTTCATTAGTAACGTTATTGACCCGAGGGCTCTTTCTCCTTTCACGGTTGAATCCTCTTAATAACATTTTGTCCGCTTCGAGCTCGGGAGCATCAATTTCCAAATATGCTAGTGTTCGAAGACTCATTATATTGATTGATGCTCCTGGATCCACCAATACTGCGGAGAGTGTAAACTTCCCGATTGTAAGCCGAAATGTACAACGGTCGGTTGTGATCTCGTCGTCCCAAGTAGTAAGTCATTGTCCGTGAAGGTAACACCTCGATGTTCCTTTAACGAGCAAACCTCATCTAAGGAATCTCCCGGCCATTTGAGCTAAGCAAATTTCGGATCAAGTAAGGCCTTGATCGAGCTTCTCTCATCTCCTTTGATAAGATGAGAGCATCGTAAATGCTCGGCTTGGCCGGTAGTTTCCTAAGATGGGCTAACACGTTGTAGTCCACTTTATTTTCATGCGTTTCGGCTTCTTCTCGAATGGGTATTTCTTCTCGCTGGGGTTGGTTCTTCTTGAGCAACCACTCGCTTTCCTTTGTCTTTCGGACCCATTCTTGGAGGTAGAACTCTTCCACTTCTTAAGTTGACTTCGTAATTTCTTCGAATCTAGTGTTGAACTTGTCGGTGTCTCCTCTCCGAATCGGAATTACGGGCTCTTCCGGATTATCTTCGGAATGCGAAGGCTCTAACTCTATTGTGACTGGAACTCCTCAAAACTCACAGATAGATCCGTTGCTTGTTGAACTCTCGTAGCCTCCTTGATGGATATCTTCTTCGTTATTTTGATTGTCGAGATCGTGTATGATTTGAGAATTGTCGTTGGTATCGAAATCGATGTCCGGATTCTTGCTAGTTACGTAATCGTTAGAAACAGCCAAAACGTAGCCAACGCCATCACCCTTATCATTATATGATCCCACCGAAGTGAGTAGATAATCATAAAAAATCAGAGGTTCGAGGGATTTCTCCCCCGAATCAGAAACAACTATCCTAGGATAAGCGGCCCCTAGTCTAGCCTTAGGAGTCTCGGTCCTCTCTTCCTCGTCGATTTTCTTCTTCTCTTCAATCGCCTCCTCGTTGAGGTGGTTCTTCTATCGCAAGTGATAGTACCGGCTTAATAGGTCTCGAACTCCGAATTGAAGCTCGCACCGAAGCGGTTCGGATGTCGTCTAAAATCTTCTTCGAAGACCTTGTCCGAGCGATAGTCCATCCATCGTCGGTTGCATAGGGATCTATCGGAATGACGGGATCGGTTGAGATAACATTGACGGAACCTCCTTTCGGGGTTCCTTCATGTACTCCTTCGGGATTGTTATATTCCCTTTCCGAAGGTTGTCATTGAGCCAACTTTTAAAGGTAATGCAATCTTCTATCTTGTGCCTGAAGCATCCGGTGGTAGGGGCAAAAGTTGGGATCACCTTTCTTGTTGACTTCCTCTGGTCTTTTAGGCTCGGCAGCTGGAAATTTGGAGTCTTCATCGGACTACGGAACATTTTCGATCTTGCTTCATTCTTGAACGGATATTCTCTCGCTCGAAGTTCCCTTAATGTACGTTGCGGACGAGACGGTTGTTCATACTTGCGGAGACGACCGATAGCTGGATCGGGGTTGCTGTAGTAATTCGTTGTGGTTGCTTCGCGGCCGTTACGGTGGTATTTGCATCGGTTGCTTGCCTTTGTCAGCTCGTCGCAACGATCCGGATTTCTTTTCGAAGGTCTTCACCGGCTTCGCTTGTCCGTCTTGTCGGCGAAACTTAATTGCTTCGCCTCTTCTTGCAAGCTTCCGACCTTGCTTAACAACTTCTCGAAAGTCTTAATAGTGAATCCTTTGAGGAGAAGTGCTATCGGGCCGTGAATGCATTTAAGCAAGATGCCGACTGCATGCTATTCTTGTAGTTGTGGTTCACACTTCATGCTTAAGTTTCTCCATCGAAGTATGTAATCCACCAAAGTTTCGTTCGGCCTTTGTTTCTCTACCACTAAATCACCTATAGTGATGTGGTGCTGAGCTCCGACGAATCGCTTGATGAAGAGGTTCTCTAGTTCTGAGAACGTCTTCACCAAACCATTTGGTAATTCTGCATACCAGTCGAAGGTGATTCCTGACAGACTGCTGACGAACTGTCGGAAGAGTAATGCATCGCTCCCGCCGGCATTAAAACAACTGGCACGAAAGTGTGCAACATGCTGTCGGGGGTTCCCGGTTCCGTCGAAGGTCTTGAACGAGAGGTGGTACGAAGCCTTTCGGGTATTGGACGGCGTCGAATTCTTCAGGTAAGGTCTGCCGAGTCCGAATGGATGTCCCACTCTTCGATTGTGCTAAGGCTTCTCGCACTCGTTGTTCCACCAAGTTCTTGATATCCTTTTCGGGGATCATACTTTGTGTTGTATCCTTTTCAGTCGATCATCCCCATTGACGGATGTAATCTCCTTTCCTCCGTCTACAATGTGAATGACCTCCGGGGTGTCTCTCTATGTGGTTGTACTTGACACCTTGGAGAGTGGCCGGAGCTACGGCCTTCTCTTCCATCCTTTTCGCCATTTGAGCGATCGTGTCATCTTTTTCTGAAGTCGTCTTCTCATCGGTTCGGCTCCTCTCTTCTGCGGCTGCGGGAGCACCTTGCGAAGGCGATGAAGCTCGTGTCTCAACCATGTTGATTTCTGCATATTCGTCGTCCATGAATTCGATGAATCAATCTCATCTCCGAACTTTTCTTCTCTTTCTTTTGCCAACCGTCGGATATCGGTTCTCGACTTTTCCATGGCATCTTCTAGCGGGGCTTTACGTGTGTCTTTGCGGTTGTCGTGCGATAGGCTGCCGGGTCCCTTTTTCACGAGTCCCCTTTATCGCGGTAGCACTTTCTTCGGATTCTAGCCTCCTGGCGAGACTTTCTTTCTCGAGTTTCGTTGTTTCAATCTTAACGCCCAGTAGTGGGACGCCATACCATCCTTCTAGCGGCGGAAGGTCTAGGACCAGATGGTCTGTCGGCCAAATGCTGGAAGGTGGTATCCTCCCTAATTTGTAATCCTGAGACTACGACAGGCGGACTAGCCTTCATTCTTTTACTTGGCTTTTCTATCATGACGGCGGGCTCTACTCGGGGCCCAAGACGGGATTTGACTGGCACCCGCCCTATCCTTCGTCGAATCTCCGATACGGGGCAGTTTTCCTTCTTTGCTAATTTTTCTACCAAAGTTTGCGGCCGAAGCAAACGGCGTAGTTCTAGTTCTTTTCTTGCGGCTATCGTTGTAATATGTGGGGCGAGGTAATGTGGCAGGCAATCTTGCGAACATTCTCCTCATCCTCTCGCGACGGAGAGGGGATGGAACCCGCTTCCTCCCAAAAGTGGTATGTAGTCGAGCGGCGGTGTATATTCGGTAGCGGTGTATATTCCGGTAGCGGTGTATATTCGGTAGCGGTGTATATTCGAGCGGTTACGGGATTTCCTCCGGGAAAGCAATTTCGGCGGCTACGGCTTCTCCGGCGATCCTTCTACTTCGTTTCTTCTTTGGGTCCTTGTCGGTGACGGAATCTTTGAACCGGACCCGATTTCGAAAATAGAAGGTCTTACGGGAAGATCCGTACCCTCCACGGTAACGGGTTTACCATAGTTACGGATTTCTTTCCCCTTTGATTTGGCGAGAGTCGGGATAGGTGCAGAAACAACTAGACCAGTGGGGGTAGTAAGAACAGTCCTCCTGCGGACGGCAGTACTCCTCCTAGTCGGGATCCTTTGCAGAGGAGGGAACTCCTGGGTCGACCTAAGGTTGAACTCAAGCAGCGGCTCCTCAGCTTCAGATACCTTGTTCGTCAGTGCAAAGAGGGAGACGTCGGTGACCTTGACATTCGTGTTTTTAAATCCTTGTCCAAATCGGATGATCCCATTGTCGGGCAGCTCATCCTTATAGACAGCGAAGTCCAGTCCGTTGGTGAAGGAGAAAATCAGTTTCGGGGCTTCCATTTACGGGGTAGATTCTGGTTGTCAGTCCCAAGTTATGCTTCTTTTCTTTAGGACGAAAAGAAAGGAATTGAAAAGAGTCCGAACTCATTCTTGTTCATGTATTTATAAGAAGGAATCATTTGTTAAAAGAGTCACTTATTAGAGGGTTTGTTTTTATTTAGAACGGAATGTTCAAAGGTGTAGAGAAGGTAAGGAATCAGATTCAAAGTTGGAAAGGAAAAGAGAGTCTTAAGCAAGACTTCTCGACTCGAAGGATCATTCCTAAACTAACACCTATTGGGGGTCCACCCCACCTCAGAAATGAGGTAAAAGGATCTCGGAACCTCTCCGTTTAGGGGTGTCTAAATAGTGGTTCCTAAATCCGAGAGAATGTTGGCTATACTTGTCCAAGGTAGAAATGAACACGATATTCCAACGGAAAGAAGGGTAGTTTGACCCATTAGGGACATGGATATACTACCGATTTTTGAAAGCGAATTATCCGATTATAATGGAGAGAGGAATTTTCCTCGACGGAGTCGCCGAAGTTGTCGGCACTATTTTGAGGTTGTGTGTTGTGTTTTGAAGAGGGGTCGCCTACAGAAATTATCGGCGAATTTTAATTTAATTTAAATAAATAATTTGAAGAAATAATATTTGATTTTGAAAATAATTTTAAATTTGAAGGTTTTAAGATATGAGATTAAACCGATCTCACATCCCAAATAGTTTATATAAACGAGCACCGCACCACAAGCCGTGTATCTATCCTTAAGGATAGACACATCGCTTGACGGTGAGGCTCGATTAAATAAACTAGAAGATTTGTGACATCCGTTTGGTACGCGAACCAATTTTATAAGCCGACAAATTCCACTGCTTAATATGAAAGCATTAAACGGGGTTTATATTACTCGGGTTCTTTAAAATTCCCTATAAGGGCAAGCCCCTATAGTTAATTACATCTTAAGTGACGGGAATCACCTAAGAAAACTCTCGATAATAATCGATAATTCCGCTCTCGAGAATTTCAAAGTTTAAGTTCTCAAAGGATTGAAGTTTGGAATTTCAATAGGGAATGGATCAAATTTGGAACATTTTTTGTTTTGGGAATCCAAAGGAAGAAAAGTAGGAGAAATTACAGATTCGAAGCGAACTTCGGTAATCTCCCGACTATCCTATTGTTTGGCTTGGATTTAGAAAAGTCCTAATATTTATTTAAATGTTTTGATCTTGCCAATTTTAATTAATTAGGGCTTATATTTGTATGATAAAATCAAACAAATAGCCTCGAAGATGTGAGGGTTTATTGTCGTACCGGACGACTACCTCGGAATCCTAAGACCGGTTAGGGCTTAATTTGCAATGCAAGTGCCTAACGAAGAGGTTGAGGATTTATGTTGCACTAGGCAAACTACCTCGAAATCCTATGGCTTTGTTATTTAATTCTAGGAAAAGTTTTGCTGAAGTAGACTCGGGTTTCAGTCGATGACGATGGCCGTGCTTGCCCACCATGCTCCGAGCTCCTTGTTGTTGCAGAGGTTCAATTTTAGAAGTCATAAATCAGGGGATGAGAAAAGTGTTTTGGTTTAGAGAAGTCTTAATTTCCAAGTGTTTTTGTGTTTTAATTAAAACAAATCTTAAAGTTGATTATAACGACACCGGTTAAGATCCCACGGTTTCATCCTTCGGCATCATTATTTTTATCGGATTCACTTAGTCCGGATGAATTTGATAAACTCAGCCGAATGAGTTCCACACTTTCATTTAGACCGTGGGAAATCCCGTTAGCAACACGTAGGTTACATCATCCGAGGTATTCCCGATCATCCAACGGGACGTTTTAATTTAGTTGTAATTGTATTTTTGTGTTCGTTTGTGATTAAATTTTGAGTTGTTTTATATTTTGAAATGTTGTGGCGGTGAATTTTATCTTGCAATGACTTTTAACTTAGTTTTGGTTTCAGTTTTAGGGACTATCCTAAAGGTGTGGGTTTTCATGCAACAGTTGTTTATCATGCAAGAAAAAGTAAGTGCAATGCAGTTAAATGAATTGCAAGAAGGTAAATTGCAAGAAAGTAGATTGCAATAAAATAAAAGCGTACCTGGAGGGTCTTCCCGTCATCCCGAAGCCGCACTTAAAACACAATTAGAATATTTAAGCAAGTTCCTAGATAAAGCTAAGGGAAGGGTTATGGTTTTCTACCAAATTCCTAATCCTATAGCTAGTCATCTCCTATGACGTCTAGGTTCTTTGTGTTTTGGTTTAAGGACGATTTTCTTCATCAAAGAACAATTAAGTCCGATTGTTCTTATAAATGTCCTATCATATTGAGGAAGTGCTTAAGAATAATCTTAAACATCTTTTCAATATTTCTAGGATTGTTTTAAGTCCAAATGAATTTAATTATATAAATGAATTAATCGTCCGGGATTCAAGTTTTGTTATCTTGCCTGAGTGAACTAGGACGTTTGAATATCCTATGAGTGAAGTAACATTTCATTTAATGTTACGTTTAGGAGTTATAATAACCAAAGCTTTCGAGGGTAAATTGGTATTCAAATGATTTGATTTAAGTTAATGGGTTTAAATTTGGAATAGTGTTCGAGTTATTTTAGATTTAATTTGAATTCTTTATGTCTTTAGTGATGTTATATTTAATTTAACTTAATTTAATTTAATTTAATTGAGTTTTAATTTAATTTAATTCAATTTAATTCAATTTAGTTTGATTTGATGTTACATTAAATTAATTTAATTTAATTTGATTTAATTTAATTTAATTTAATTTAATTTAATTTTATTTAATTTAATTCATTTAATTTGATTTAATTTAGTTTAATTTAATTTGATTTAATTTAATTTGATTTAATTTAATTTAATTTAAGTTATTTAATTTAATTTAATTTAATCTTTAATTTAATTTTTAATTTAATTCAACTTTTAATTTCAATTTAATTTAATTTAATTTAATTTAATTTAATTTACTTAATTTAATTTAATTTTTAATTTAATTTTATTTTTAATTTTAATTGAAATTTTTAAAAGAGTTTAATAATTTAATTTTAGTTTAATGATTAAGTCTTTTAATGTTTTGAATTTGAGTTATCATTTTAATTAAGAATTGAATATTAATGAGATAATTAATTTAGGGATTTTAAAATTAAAGAATAAATCTCCTCCTAATAATATCCCTATTTTAATAATTCCAATTTTATTATTCTTCCAAATTTAATCAATTATTTAATTAAGGTTTAATTATTTTAAAATTGTTTAATGGGTTTCTACCCTTTAATTATTTAAATTTCAATCATCCAAATCAGATTAGGATCAAATATTTTACTTGTTAATTTTTTATTAAACCTAAAGTTTTAATTAAGGATTAAAAATTTTAATTATCACTTTACCCTTTAAGCTTAATAATTTCATAACTCACTAAATTGAACTCAAATGAACTTGAAATTTTTATATGACTTCACTCATATGTCAATAAAGACATGAGAGGAGAAAATGTGATTTTTCTGTATTTGATTTATTTATATAATTATTTTTGGTAGAAAATAGAGATTTTCAAGGAAAATTTAATAACATGACCAAGGCAAAGTTTCTGTCCTTAAGAAAATTAGGGGACATTCCTAATGACCAGAGGACCACTTGGACCAATTTTGGTGATTTTTTGAATTATATTTTTTTTATTATAATTATTTTAAGTTTTGGAGTGTTAATTAATTTAAAAATAAAATAAATGTTGAAAAATGAATTTTATATTTTTTAAAAATCTCTCTGATATCAAGGAATTTAGAGAATCAAATTTTACAATTTTTTGATTTTTCTATGATTTATCATAATTATTTTAGTGAAAAAGCTAGAAAACATATTTTTTTTAATTTTAAAATTATCCTAGAGCTTTAAAATTTAATATCTCACTAAATAGACCTAAGAAAAATATGGGGTTTGTTCCTAAGTGATTAAAATTCAAAATGTGACATTTTGGTGAATTTTATTATTTTTGTGATTTTTATTATTTTTTAATTATTAAAAATATTAAAATAATATTAAAAATCAACTTTTTTAGAAAATTGAAATTTTAATTTTCTTAAATTCCTCTGATATCAGAGAAGCTCCAAAACCAATTTGGTGAATTTTTAAAAAGTATTTTAAAAGTTATGAATTTTTAAAGTTTAAAATGACTAAGTGGCTTAATCAACCCAATTAGTGGGGCTAACCAAGTCCAATTGACCTCAAATTTTTATGGTGGGTTCCTCTGATCCTAAAGCTCAGTGGAGAATTGATTTCAAGTCAATTTGATGTATGGTTAGCTCTAATTAATTAGAGACCTATTTTGAGTGTTTAAGCCAATTAGGGTTGTTTTAAATGAACTAATTCAAAACCTATTTTTCCTAGGGTTCTCTGGTCATAAGGAACATCATAAAATTTTCCTAGAATTTATTTCACAACATGCTATTTATTGGAATTAAAATACTCAAAACAGTAACATGAATTTGAAAAATCAATAACTCTTCATAGGGATGGCCTCTGACTTTGGAAAATTTAGGGAATGTTCCCAAATTCGGAGGCTTCAAAACCCCTATGGTCTCATGCCATGGTGAATTGTATACATGCATGGAGAATTAAAAGTATGCAGAGAGTAAATAAATTATAAAAAATAAAATACTTGATGAAATTAAATGATTTCTTTTCCACATTATTCTCCTCTCGTTCATCGAGCAAGAGGGTATTTTTATTTTATTTTTCTGATTTTTCTACACAAAGTTATGAATTTTTGAAGTTTAGGGAATTAAATAAATAGAAAATACCCCTAATTTTCTATTTATCCACGCGCGCCAACTCATCCTCGGCATCTCCGAACGCACACGCGTCGCGCTCCCATTCGACGCCGCCATCTGACTCAGCGCTCCGGGCCCCGCGATTCTTGTACCGTCTCCTGGTCCGACGCCATCTGAGCCGTCCGTCCGCGCGTGTATTGAATGGACAGCATCCGTTCATCGTCCCCGAGCGTCCTCACCCGAGAGCCGTCCACACTAAATCCCTAAGATCTCACTCGATACTCAATGGATTTTCATGTTCTTATGCTCTATGGATTCGTCTTGAAGAGACGAACACATCTATACTGGCTATCATGCATTGAAATTAAAGCATTTGAAATGGAGAATCTCCGGAAGCTCGGGATGAAGAATTAGCTCATACCTTTGCTCGGAGAAGTGTGGCTTCGATCCGAGAGTTGTTGCACCTTCGATTGGATCCTAGCAAGCTCCGGATGAAGTCTCCTGGTCCAGTGAATTGTCTAGATGTGATTTCGACCAAGCCCGATCACAAAGCTTGGAGGTCGGAGCAAGCTGGGTGGCCTAGAGATGGGCCTTTTGCTGGTGGACACCTTCCCTTGGTCTGGTGAAGGTGTAGGACCAATCAATTTGGGGATTAACTCACTGTGGAGAAGTGTCCTGGTTTTGGGTGGAATTTCAACTCTGAAATTGAGTTCACAGAGAAGAAATGGCAGGGGGATCTCACTGGGGATCAAGTGCTCGTGTATGGGGAGGAGTCTAGAACAATTTTGGCGAGTTTCCTTAAGGTTTTTGTTTCGAGCACCTCTCATGGCCGAGAGGGGTGGTGTTTAAATAGGAGAGGGTGGAGGGCCTCCCGGGGAGAGTTAGGGCTTGGGATCAGCCTGCTCTTGGCAAGAGAAGAACGAGCTCCAATGGCCACGCGGGGATGAGGCGGCTCGGCAGGTGAGAATTCCAAGTTGGGCTCACATGTGAGCTCTCGGCCATGGTGTTTTCCGGCGGCTCGGTGGCCGGCCGGCCGGCATGGGTCACCCTCGAGGTCGGGTGGGTCGGGGCTGGGACTTGGTGCAAGCAATTGGCAATTGCCATGTGTAAAGAGCTTGGATTGAAATGGAATGGGGGAAGACCATTTTGGGTTCAAATGAGTCAACCCATGGTTTTGGGCTAGGTTCACCACCCAAGGCCTGGTCTTGGGCTGAAAAGATCACTTGGGTCGGCCAAGAGAGAATGGTGTGGTCTCCATCCATGATGAGGTGGCTAAGCATGGTTTAGTGTGTGACATGCTTAAGGTAAAAAAGGGGTTAAGGAGGATTAGGAAAGGGGCCCCTCCTTTTGCCATTAATGGCTTGATCACATGTCAAGCCTTCCATGGCTTCATGTGGCTTGTCCATGGCTTGCATGGCTCACCTTTGGCTTGGGAAAAGGTTTGGTCAATTTCATGAAAATGGATTTTAGGAATTTTTGGTAATTTGATGGAAATTTGTATGAAACTTGATTTGGAATAATTTGATGGTGAATTTAGGACTTAGGTAATGGATTTAATTAAGTGGATGACAAATGGAGATGTCATGTGGGCTTTAGGGTAGATTTTGGGCTTTTGAATTTGAAGGAAGTGGGCTCTTAGGAAAGTTTAAGGGAAATGGGCTTTTTGATTTTAGGATGGGCATTTGGGTAAAGATTTTGTGAAGAACTTTGTCAAATAAATGTCATAATTGGTTTAGGGATGTTCTATGAAGGGCTTGGAGTCAATTTGGTGTGATTTGGAGTTGAATTGGTTTGAATTTGGGTTTATTTGGTAAGTGGGCCTATGTAAGTCAAATTGGGCTAACTTGGGCCAATGTTGGGCTAGGGTTGAAATTGATGTAAAATTAATGTTGAGAAATATTTATGAGAGTGCTTCAAAGAGGTTTTGGCTTTGGTTGGGCTTTGATTTTGGGGTTTGGGCTCATTTGGGTTAGGTTTGGGTTTATGTCAAAAATGAGCCTTTTAGTTTTGGGTTGAATTTGAGTGGGGTTTGGGTCTAAATTTTGGGCAAATCATGTTAGTGTTTTGTTTGTGGGAATGTTAACGAAGATTTAGAAAAGGTTTGGGGTTAATTGGAGTTGAATTGGGTGAGTTTGGGTTAGGTTTGGGTCATGGGTCCAAATTGGGCTTTAAGGCCAAAAGTGAAATTGGATCCAAACGTCAATCAAATTGGACTTGGATTTGGTCTAGATTGGTATTGGGGATGTTGCATTGAAGTTTAGAATTGAATTGGACCAAAATTGGGGTCAATTGGGTAGGTTTGGTTTAACATTGGGTTCACTTTGGGTTAAAATGGGCCAAATTGGGGGTTTTGACAAAAGTAGGGTAAATTGACAAAATTGGCCCATGGTGTAGTTGGACAAAATGAAATTGGGAATATTTGGGATTTTCTGGAATTTTCTGGGAATTTTCTGAATTTTTGGATTTTTGGGTCAAGAGGGGTATTTTGGGTATTTGGAGGGTATTGGGAGGTTTTCTTGGAATTTTTGGTATTTTTGGGTATGGATGATCAATTTAAGTGATGTGGAAATGTTTGGGATTGATTTTGGAGAATTTTGGGTAATTTGGAAATTTTTGAGAAATTTGGGTAATTTCGAGGGTTTTGGGTAGGCTAAGCGGGTGTAGGGTCCCGGGGGTCAAAAATTGAAAATTTGGGAAATTGAAGATTGAGTGGATGTAAGTGGAAAGAAGTCATTTTGGTTGAGCCATGAAGCCACACCAAGCTCACATGAGCCATGAAGCCACACCAAGCTCACATGAGCCATGAAGGGACCCATTTGAGGCATTCACTATGTTGTTCCTAACCCTCTTAGCCAAGGGCTTAGGGGTTAAGGACCATCCATGTGAATCACCTACATGAGTCAGGATGTCAAGTTGGGTATGGGTGTGGTTTTAGGAGGTGTGTGGAAGTGTAGTGTATAAGTGTAGTGTGTGTGTAAGTCGGCCCCTCACCGCACCGGGCCACTGTGGGCGGTCCCAAGGCCAAAGAGTCCTATAGGAACTCATCCTTTAAACTTCCACATTTGATTTCAACCCTCTAGGTGATTAGGGGCCTATAGTCAAGTTTGTGGAGTTTGCGGGGAGTTAAGAAGTGGTTTGAATTTCTAAAAGGTGGGTCCCAATTCTAGTCCTCTAAGATAGTCAAAGGAAAAGCCTAAGGCTAGATCCTAAGTACTAAAGAGAAGAAGAGAAGACCTCATCGAAAATGAGGTCAACCGACCTCGTTATAATTTCACCAAATTGGGAAGAACCTTTTGAATAAATGTGTGATGCTAGTGATTATGCTATTGGTGCTTGTTTTGGGTCGAAATATAATAAAATTTTCAAAGTTATTTATTATGCTAGTAAAACTCTTAATGAAGCTCAAATTAATTATACCATTACTGAGAAAGAGTTATTAGCTATAGTATTTGCCGTTGATAAATTTCGATCATATTTAATTGGAACTAAATGTGTGGTTTATACTGGTCATTCTACTATAAAATATTTAATGAATAAGAAGGATGTGAAACCACGATTGATTAGATGGATTATTCTTTTGCAAGAATTTGATTTTGAGATAGTAGATAGGAAGGGTTCTGATAATCAATTAGCCGATCATTTGTCCAGGCTTAAAAATGAAAAATCTCTCTGTGTTACTGAAGAAATTAATGAAAATTTTCCTGATGAAAAATTATTCACTGTTAATGAGTGGTGTGTTCCGTGGTATGCCAACATAGTAAACTTTATTGTCAGTAATATTATACCCTATGGATTGACATACCAGGAAAAAAAAAATTTTTGTCTGATGCTAAGACTTATTTTTTGGATGACCCATTTTGATATAAACAAGGAAAAGATATTATAATTCGAAGATGTGTTCCTTTGGAAGATACTTATGAAATTATTCAAAAATATCATGATTCTGATTATGGGAGACATTTTGGAGTCGATAAAACCGCATATAAAATCTTACAATCTCGGATTTTATTGGCCTACAATTTTTAAGGATGTGAATGGATATATTAAAAATTATGATAGAAGTTAACGTGTAGGCAATATTTCTAGAAGAAATGAGATGCCCCTCAATTATATGTTGGAAGTTGAAATATTTGATGTTTGGGGATTAGATTTCATGGTCCATTTATACCATCTTTCGGAAATGTTTATATTTTGATAGCAGTAGACTATGTTTCCAAATGGATCGAAGCTATTGCTTTACCTCGATGTGATGCTCAAAGTGTTTCAAAGTTTTTAAGAATAATATATTTTGTACATTTGGAATACCAAGAGTAATCATAACCGATGGGGAAGTCATTTTAAAAAAGCGATTATTGAGAATTTAACAATGAAATATCATATAAATCATCGCATTGCTATTGCTTATCATCCTCAGACAAGTGGCTTGGTTGAATTATCCAACTGTGAAATTAAAAGAATATTAAAAAAATATTGTTAATCCACATATAAAGGATTGGTCAATCAAACTGGATTATGCTTTGTGGGTCTATAGGACTGCCTATAGAACCACTATAGGAATATCCCCATATAGATTGATTTTTGGAAAAGCTTGTCATTTGCTTATTTAAGTTGAGCATAAAGCATATTGAGCTCTTAAAGAGTTCAATTATAATTTGAAAGATGCTACTGAGAAGAGATTATTGAAATTAAATGAGCTTGAAGAGATAAAGAATGAATCTTATGAAAATGCTAAGATTTATAAGAAAAAGATGAAGTTATGGCATGATCGGAAGATGATCGCTGAAAAATTTATTAAGAAATTCATACCTATTTTTGATGAAATTGCACTTTAAAGAAGGGTATTTTCTTTATTTTATTGTAGGAATGAAGAATTTAGGTGATAAAAGCAAAAATCATAAAAAGAAGAGAATTTGGAGCAAAATCATGCAAATTGTGCTGAGTCGCCGACGGCGAGATCGAGCCCGCCGACGGCGAGGTTACAAGAAGAAAATTCTGAAGGATTTATAACTGTCTCACTGACAGTGAGCCCGAGCTCGCTGACAGCAAGCTAGAGCAGTTTGAAGATTTTCTAGAAGCCTCGCTGACAGCGAGGTAGTTCGTCGCCGACGGTAAGCTAGTTCAAATGGTGCAGATACATTGAACCTGGACACTTTTTGAAGGGATGCTTACACACCTCTTGGTCCTTTGCTTACCTCTATATATAGAAGCCGAAATTAAGTCTTTTGTGTGTTACTTTTGTGTTCTAAGTGTCTTTAGAGTGCAGTTTTGTGTCTTAGTGTGTCTTAGAGAGTTTTTGAGTAAGTTAGTGAGTTTTTAGTGAGTTTTGCTGTACTGGAAGGAAGAGTCAAAGGAACTGCGAGGAGTCTGCTTGGGGATAAATTAAGATAAGTATTTGTATTTATTGTTTTTAACTTTAAATGAAATCCATGCTTAGTTTAGTTTCCATGCATTCCTGAGTAGTTTATTTAGTCTTTCTCCTCGTTATGAAATTAAGTGATTTGATGAACTAAAAATAGAAGTATTTTTATATATTAATAAATTGTGATAATTTTTACTTAAAACTTAATTTACTTTTCAAGCTGGCCATTTGATTTGTTAAAATATGTTGATTATCAACTATAGTAAAAATTACATCCGATATTCGGGGAAATTCAAAAGCCTTGGAAGGAGGGTGCAAATAAATAGGGAAATAATATCATCGGGCGTAGAATCGAGCATTTTAGTGTGACGGACTAAAATATTCAATTCGGTCCTATTGTTTGAGAGCTGAAGTGTAGATGTTAGCCCTCGGGCGAGGGGAACGTGGGAGCTCGAAGTGGCAGTCGGTATCCTCCCGGCCTAGCCGCAGATTCGGTAATCAAACATAGGATTAGTCAAAATTCTTTACACTGGACCAAAGGGTAAAGAATAGGAATGCTCCCATTTGTCACAATACCTTAACATTATCTATTTAAATTCATCAATCACTTAAATTTCTAAACAAGGGGAAAGATACTTTTTTCTGAATAGTTAAGACTTATTTAGCAATTAGTTTTATTTTCTGCACTTGCAATTCGTATTAATTTTCTACTTAGTTTATCTAATTAAAATACTTAGTTTACTTTATTGCGCTTAAATTCGAATTCCAAATTTTCGTATAATATTATTATTATTATTATTTTAAAATTAATCTGTTATTTAATTTTCTCTTTCCCTGTGGGATCGATAACCGTGGACTCCACTAGAGCCTCGTATTACTTGATACGATACGTATACTTGCGTAGCATCCACAACATAAATAATTACAATTCTATATATATAATATAGCGGGGTCAAGTTTTTGGCTTCGTTGCAATCAAATTAAAATATCATAATATAAAATTGTGGGTCAGAAGATTCTTACTAAAAATCTTGTGCTAGGATAGAAAGTTTTGCTGTATAATGACAGATTGAGAATTTTTTCTGGAAAACTTAAGTCCAGGTGGATGGGTCCATTTATTGTGATAAGGGTTTGTTCCTAAGGAGCTGTGGATATTCAAGATCCTAAGACTGGAAAAATATTTAAAGTTAACGGTCATAGACTTATCCCTTATTTTTCAGTCGATCAACTTAAACTTGATGAGAATCTAATGTTGGGTCACTCAGAATGAGTTACGGGTATGTCAACTGAAGACGTTAAACCAAGCGCTTTGTGGGAGGCAACCCATAGTTATCGGTGTGCTTTGCTTTATATTTACTTTGTGTGCTTTGTTTGGTTTGTTTTTTTTTGGTAGTAGTATTTTGGAGTTTTTTATGTTATAATAGTGTTTATTTGACCTTATTTTATGACTTAGAGGAGTCGAAATGGAATTTTGGATATTTGACAGATCTGTGCTAAATTGAGCACTGGCAGCTAAGCGCCGCCTAGTTGGCGCTTAGGCGCCGGAGTTATGAAGCATGTGATAAATGAGGTTATAGAAGCCTAAATTGTGGGAAAATAGTTTTTGAAGTTATTTTGGAGTTTTAAAACATTTAAGGGCAGTTTATGCACTTCTAATGTCTATAAAAAGGCCCTGGATTAAGAGAAACACTTGCCCCAAGTCCTATTTTCATTCCCGAGTCTCAAGAAGAGTGTTTTGAGTGCATCATGTCTTCCCGGGAGAATGGGATCAAGAAGAAAGAGGATTACGAAGAGATTAAGTTTATTAGTGATAGTGCTAAAGAGTTATTTAATGGATTTCTCACCGTTAGTATTCAAGGAATTGTAGAAAAGATTGCAAAGATCAAAGCCCCAAGTGACCTCAATCGAAGCAAAGATTAATGAAACTAACACACATATGAAGCATATGGGATGGTAACTCAAGATGCAATTTAGTTATACAAGTCATGTGGAAGAAGCGGATAAGGCGATCTTCTAGAAGAATAAGTCGTTAGAAGAAGAAGATGTAAGAGTGTTCAATCATCGCATGTTCTATCAGATTTTTATTCCAGAAGGGTCAAATGGAAATAATAGTAGTTCTGGATATATTCTACCTACTGGAGATTGGAATTAAATGTTAGTTTGATCTTGTGGTTTGTTTTGTGTATCTTATGTCTTTTGTGTTTGATATTTTAAGAGTTTTATGTTTTATGTTTGTGTTATGTTACATTTTAATATGTGATTGTTACATCTTATTGATGTAAACCTATCTTTATGATAATTGAGTCTGTTTGTATCTAAGGAACTTCATCCAAAGTGTTTGGATAAAAATTTTTAATTTGTATTAAGTGTGGTTTGTTTTTAATGAATATAAGTCTTTGTTTGTGTGAAACTTGATTGGAATCGGTGGATATTAAAATTTGAAATTGGAGTACTGGAAGATTTATGGGAAGAGACAATTATTTTGAGAAGATTAAGGGTGATTAACTAAGTGATTTAATGCATTTTCTTAATTGTTAAAATCTGGGCACTGGCGGCTAAGAGTCAGAGTGCCGACGCTAGCGACAGATTTCGCGGCTAAGCACCGAAGGCCTCGAGCTTAAATGTCGGTTCGTGAAAATTGATTTTCAGTAGTTAAAATCCCGAAGATCATCATTTTTAACTACCCTTATCATCTTCAACCTCTGATTTTCACGAAAAAGGAGCCTAAGGCATCAATATATTGGATCATTTGAAGCCGATCTCGAAAAAAATTGTTAAATTTGGATTCCTTAAGGTAAGAGCACTACTCCTAAGTAAAAATTTTTTATTTTCACCATGTATTTTGAGTAAATTTTTGAAAACCTAAAATCACTATTCATGGTGAAAATTTGAAGAAAAGCATGAGAAATTTCTTGGATTTAGTGGAAATTACTTTTGGAAGTTAATTTAGCAAGTTTAGTTTTATTTTGGAATTTATGGTGAATTTTTTCGTGAAATTTTTAGAGATGGCTCGAAAATGAAAGTGTGCAAGAGATAAGACAAGATTTTATTATGACAAGTTTGTTAGTGCAAGGGATGAGGAATGATACGTTGACACACTATAGTCACGTAAATTAATTCCTGAGCGTATGTTCAGTAAGCTCGGAGAAGTTATTGAAGAGATGATTTCTAGAAGAAATTAGGAGAATTACTTTTGCTTCTCTATCGTCGTCGTTACTTCGTGGTCGAGAGTTTTATGCAAACTTACCTGGAGCAGAAGAAAATTTAGTGATGGTGAGGAGGCAGGAAGTTCATTTTTTATCCGTGGTAATCAATGTCTTTTATCGACTGCCTCCTGATATGTTTTGTTTTTATTCTAACTATCATCCTACCGAAGGAGAGTTAGATAAGATAATGGCATTTCAGACTGATGGAAGAGGATTATAGAAGATAACTAATGATAGAAGAATTAATTTTCTCGGCCTCTAAGTTAAATGCCACTTCTAAAGCATGACATTATTTTATCTCATCTAAGCTGTTGCCTTCAAGTCATACTAGTGAAGTTACAAGGGAAAGAGCTGTGGAGAACTATTGCATTCAGCAAGAGAAGCCTCTAAATATTGGAGCAATCATTTTTTATTACATTTTGAATTGTGCCAGATCTACCACTACCGCTTGGTATGGGATTTCCTTCCTTGATTCATTCATTATGTGAGCGGTCTGGTGTGAAATTTGAAACTTGGGAAGAGGTTCTTCGGCCTTTGACACCAATTACCAGTGTAAACGTTGGAGCTTACACTGTACATGAAGAGTTTGGTTAGAGAGGAGGATTTGGTAGGGCTTCTACTGCTTCTGCTTTTGCTTCTACAGCCTCTACTTCCTATGCTACTACTTCGCGAGCTTCATCATCTAGTGATTTACAAACTGGTTTATTGAGAAAGATTTTGAAGAAGGTGAGTCTTACTCGTGAGCATATTAGAGACATGGATGGTAAGATGGATAATATGGAAAGATTTATTATAAAACATGATGAATATGAGGAAAATTACCAACATTATTTGGATAGAGTGATTAAAGGTGATCTGAGTGCTGAGATGCCCCCTCATCCATTCTATATACCTTATGTGCCATCCAGAGATTGGAACGAGCAAGATGATGATGATGATGATGAGGATGATTAGTAGATTTGATTTTTTTATGTGTTACTGAGTTTCTGTTGACGTACTGATGTATTTGTGTCTTGTGTTTTCTTTTTGATGTTGTGTTTACGGTGTGAACTCTGGTAGTATACTGATTTTACTTTGACTACTTTTTTATGCATATCCAGATGTATCTTTTTTGGATTGATATTTGTATATGTTGCTTTATGTGATATATGTGTAGTAGTAAATGTTTTAATGTTTTAATGGCTATGTTGTGTCAAAGTCTTACAATGTGTACTTTAATTCCAAAACTGTTAGGAGAATATGGAACACTATTAAAAACTATTATTTAAAAACTGCATGTTTAAAACTTTTCAAAATCTACTACTACAATTTATTATCTGGTATTGGTGTGATTTCAGTTATTTTTCAGTTGGTGTGTATTTGCTTTGAAAACCTCCACTACTATAGAAGACTTTTGAAATTTTTACTTTTCTTTTTATCGAAATTTTGAATTTGATTTCTTTTTACTCTTGTTTTTTTTAAACTGTTATACTTACATATTTAGAATATTAAGATTCCTGCAAGCATGTTATGTTAGTTTTTAATTCTCACCCATGTATCATTTCTTATGCTTAAATGTTTTATCCTAACTAAAAATTAAAGTTTGTGGGAGGGGGGGGTGGGGGGAATTTTAAAAACGAGAAAAACTTTTCAAAAACCTACAATTTTATTTGTTCTCGGGAATACTTTAAATTTTATTTTTGATTGAAAACAATTATGTATATGAAGTTTTATTAGGGAAAAAAATTTTGAATATAGAAATGAATAAGAGAATTTAGTTAAAATTTATAGTAATAATAAAAAATTTAAAGTCAAACATTTCTTAGTAAAGAAATATTAAATATAGTTGAACTATCTTTAGTAAGAAATGATGTATTTTTGGATAAATAGAAGATTTCACTTTTATTCTTCAAAGCCTAAAATTATTTTGTTGAGGAATAATTTTCAAATACTATTATTATGATTTTTAAGTGAAAGATATATATCGGACCTTTATTTTAAATGGAAGGGTGGAATTCAAATCATTAATGGCCTATCTAGATATGGTAATCCTTGCCTTACAAAAAAAAAGAAAAAAAAAGAAAAAAAAAGAAAAGAAAAAAATGAAAAAAATGAAAAAAAGAAAAAAAAAGAAGAAAAGAATGTGAAAAGGGAGAAAAAGCTTGAGGATTTAAGGGTCTAATAAAAAATTAGTTCCATACCTAAAGTATAAGATATAAGTTCGAGAAAATCTAAAGCTTAAGGTTATAATATTGTAAGTAAAATTATTTTCAAATAAAAATGTTTAAGTGAGAAAAATAAAATGTTTGAATCCTATATTTTGAAGAATCTACAAGTATTTCGAATTAGATAGAAACCTATATTTTACATTATCCTTTACCTAAGAACTTTCTAAACTTTAAGTTGGTCTTAATTACTTA
Source organism: Papilionanthe hookeriana x Papilionanthe teres (assembly GCA_022702705.1). Classification (NCBI taxonomy): domain Eukaryota; kingdom Viridiplantae; phylum Streptophyta; class Magnoliopsida; order Asparagales; family Orchidaceae; genus Papilionanthe; species Papilionanthe hookeriana x Papilionanthe teres. The sequence goes on along the minus strand of CM040432.1, from coordinate 29,538,307 downwards.
AATTTTTTCTAAATTGGACTATTCCATCTCTAGAACAAAATTTTGTTACCTTTCTAAGAAACTCATTACATAATTTGCATGCTAAAATTTTCTATGTGATTAAGAGTCACTTGAGGAAAAGTAACATTTTTAAGTTTGGGGGATTTTGATAAACCTAAAATATATAGTGTTTTTATGCACATTTTTATACATGCTTTTGATGATATTGCACTTTAATGAAAGGTATTTTGTGTTTTCTTGCAGGTATGATGAAAATGAGTGATTATGATGAAAGGAGGAAAATTGGATCAAATTCCAGTCCCGTTATGAGGGCTTCATATTCTGCTTCGTTGTTTGTACACGGTTCTGTCAAGTGGTAGGAGTATCTTAATATCCCCCGCTCCGGTGTTATAAAGATTAGCCTGATTCCTGCCTTACGGGCACTTATCACTTGCGATTCTTCGTCTTTGTGTGCTGAAGATGCTCCGTCGAAATATAATTCCCAACGTCGATCATCAGGGTCTTCTAGATTCATTATTTGTTCATCTGGCAAATCGTCATTGAGAGGAGATTCTGCCGGCAAAGGGTGTGCTGCGAGAAAGTCTGCTAAGGCTTGTCCCTTTACGGCATGAAGAGGCACGAAAGTTATATCGAATTGCAATAATATCATTGACCATCTGGCAAGTCTGCCGGAAAGTGTTGGACGAGTCATCAAGTATTGCAATGGATTAAACTTCGAGATCAGGTTGACCTTATGAGAAAGCATGTAGTGCCCGAGCTTTTGAGCTGCGAAGATCGGGACAAACAATGCTTTTCAATTGCGGGATACCTTACTTCCGTAGGAAGTAAACGACAGCTTAAGTAGTAAAGAGCGTTTTCTTTATCCTCATCATTGACCTGGGCTAACAGGGCTCCGAGAGAGTCGTCTAAAGCCGCGGTATAAAGTATCAGCGGTCTACACGAGGTCGGGGTTGCTAAAACAGGAGGTGTCATTAAATATTGTTTAACGTCCTCGAAGGCCTTCGGCATTTCTCTTCCCAAATAAATTTGGCGTCCTTTTTAACTAGTGCCGAGAAAGGCTGACACCTACTCGACAAGTTTGAGATAAAGCGTCGAAGATATGCCGACTTCCCTTGAAAAGATCGTAGTTGTTTTAAGGTTTTGGGAGGCGGCATTTCTAAGATAGCTTTAATCTTTTGCGGGTCGATTTCAATTCCACGATGTCGGACAACGAATCCTAAGAATTTCCCGGAGGTGACGCCGAAGGCGCATTTTAAGGGATTCATCTTAAGGTTAAATTGTCTTAATCGTTCGAATACAATTCTCAAATCATACAGGTGGTCTTCCTTTACTTTGCTTTTGATGACCACATTGTCCACGTAGCATTCGACTTGATTGTGGATGAGATCATCAAAAATTCTTGTCATTGCTCTTTGGTAGGTTGCTCCTGCGTTCTTCAGTCCGAATGACATTACTGTGTAGCAAAATACTCCGATCGGCGTCCTGAATGTCGTAAGTTTTTCATCTTCTGGAGCCATTTTTATCTGGTTGTATCCTGAAGATCCATCCATGAACGAGAATATTTCATGTGTTGAAGCAATGTTGATCATTAATTCTGGGATCGGTTGAGGGAATTCATCCTTTGGACATGCCTTGTTTAAATCTCTGAAGTCCACACAGATTCTGATCTGACCATTCTTCTTTCTGATCGGCACCACATTGGCTAACCAAGTCGGGTATTGTTCTTCACGGACAAATTTGGCGTCTATTAGCTTTTTAACTTCGGCTATGACTTGTTGTTCGATTTCTAGACGCATTCTTCGGGACCTTGTCCGACTGGAACGAAGTAGGATCCACTCCTAGCTTATGGATTGCGACCTCCGGAGCTAATCCCGGCATCTCATCGTAGCTCCAAGCAAAACGGTCTTTAAATTCCATTAATAACTTGATTATTTCTTCGGAGTCTTCTTTATTGAGTAAGGAGCTAACAAAGGTAGGTCTAGTCTCTTCGCTAGTACCTAAGTTAACTTCCATTAACTCATCTATTGTAGATTTAATTTCTTCTTCGAATTCTGGTGGAGCGTCTCCAATTCGTAAATCTTCGAGTTCGTCTGTAGTTTCCATGCAGTTTTCATTGGACTTGCAAGTGACAACCAAGCAAAATTCAGTATCGTCAACTGACCCTACTGTGCCGAATCCGAGTCCATGCTTTGAATTGGGAGGATGACCGAGTTATTCCATAATTTTTCAAAATGTTGTGATTGGCCTTTTGTCCATTGTCGAGGTAAGAAACCATGTTGAATTAAATTTTGATCACAGGGAGAGTACCACTCAAAAGGTAATTCCATTAATTCTGATGAAGTGACATCTTCGAATTGTACATTATTTTCAGTTTTGGAGGAAGAAGCACCACGGTAGAATTTGATTGGCCTTGCACCGTCATTACGTACCTCTTTGACCACCATACCCTCGATCTTATTAGAATGGATCGGGGTTAGGGTCATAGTATGTACGTAATGGTTAATCTTCTCGTACATTGATTTGTATTCTTCGTTCTTCTCATCTTCGAGAGAGATCTTGAATTGCGGCTTCTTCTGACTTATTGTCGCTCCTTCTTGCTTGATTTCTTTTTCTTCTTCGAACTATTTTCCCAATCAACATTGATGGCCGGTTTCCTCTGTCCAGCTTGTCCTAACGTCTCTACCACGGCCTCGTCCCCGGCCTCGACCTCGGATGCGAGTTGTGGAGAAACCTTCACCATCTCGCCGGAAGGGAGTGGTGAGTGACTGTTGGACTAGAACTTCAGGTTCTTCGTCGTCCTGAACTTTCTTTGCTTCATTTGTTACGGTATCTCTGGAGAAGATTGTTTTCTTTGGTGGTGCATAATAAGCTGCATCTTCATGGATTCCAATCTCATGTACGGAGAATGGTTGTAAGTCGCCTTTGATGCACTGTTCCCCTCCATCGTAGTATTTGATGCACTGGTGTAGAGATGATGGTACCATCTCGTTTTCATGTATCCACGGTCGGCCCGACGGAGCGTTGAACTATGTTTCGAATCAATTATGTGAAATTTTGCGGTTGTCTTTGCTAAGTCACCGGTCTTCATTAGTAACGTTATTGACCCGAGGGCTCTTTCTCCTTTTACGGTTGAATCCTCTTAATAACATTTTGTACGCTTCGAGCTCGGGAGCATCAATTTCCAAATATGCTAGTGTTCGAAGACTCATTATATTGATTGATGCTCCTGGATCCACCAATACTGCGGAGAGTGTAAACTTCCCGATTGTAACCGAAATGTACAACGGTCGGTTGTGATCTCGTCGTCCCAAGTAGTAAGTCATTGTCCGTGAAGGTAACACCTCGATGTTCCTTTAACGAGCAAACCTCATCTAAGGAATCTCCGGCCATTTGAGCTAAGCAAATTTCGGATCAAGTAAGGCCTTGATCAGAGCTTCTCTCATCTCCTTTGATAAGATGAGAGCATCGTAAATGCTCAGTTTGGCCGGTAGTTTCCTAAGATGGGCTAACACGTTGTAGTCCACTTTATTTTCATGCGTTTCGGCTTCTTCTCGAATGGGTATTTCTTCTCGCTGGGGTTGGTTCTTCTTGAGCAACCACCGCTTTCCTTTGTCTTTCGGACCCATTCTTGGAGGTAGAACTCTTCCACTTCTTAAGTTGACTTCGTAATTTCTTCGAATCTAGTGTTGAACTTGTCGGTGTCTCCTCCCGAATCGGAATTACGGGCTCTTCCGGATTATCTTCAGAATGCGAAGGCTCTAACTCTATTGTGATTCGGAACTCCTCGAAACTCACAGATAGATCCGTTGCTTGTTGAACTCTCGTAGCCTCCTTGATGGATATCTTCTTCGTTATTTTGATTGTCGAGATCGTGTATGATTTGAGAATTGTCGTTGGTATCGAAATCGATGTCCGGATTCTTGCTAGTTACGTAATCGTTAGAAACGACCAAAACGTAGCCAACGCCATCACCCTTATCATTATATGATCCCACCGAAGTGAGTAGATAATCATAAAAATCGGAGGTTCGAGGGATTTCTCCCACGAATCGAAACAACTATCCTAGGATAAGCAGCCCCTAGTCTAGCCTTAGGAGTCTCGGTCCTCTCTTCCTCGTCGATTTTCTTCTTCTCTTCAATCGCCTCCTGTTGAGGTGGTTCTTCTATCGCAAGTGATAGTACCGGCTTAATAGGTCTCGAACTCTGAATTGAAGCTCGCACCGAAGCGGTTCGGATGCTGTCTAAAATCTTCTTCGAAGACCTTGTCCAGGCGATAGTCCATCCATCGTCAGTTGCATAGGGATCTATCGGAATGACGGGATCAGTTGAGATAACATTGACGGAACCTCCTTTTTGGGGTTCCTTCATGTACTCCTTCGGGATTGTTATATTCCCTTTCCGAAGGTTGTCATTGAGCCAACTTTTAAAGGTAATGCAATCTTCTATCTTGTGCCCGAGCATCCGGTGGTAGGGGCAAAAGTTGGGATCACCTTTCTTGTTGACTTCCTCTGGTCTTTTAGGCTCGGCGATTTGGAAATTTGGAGTCTTCATCGGACTACGGAACATTTTCGATCTTGCTTCATTCTTGAACGGATATTCTCTGCTCGGAAGTTCCCTTAATGTACGTTGCGGACGAGACGGTTGTTCATACTTGCGGAGACGACCGATAGCTGGATCGGGGTTCTTTGTGACTACAGTTGTGGTTCTTGCGGCCGTTACGGTGGTATTTGCATCGGTTGCTTGCCTTTGTCAACTGCTGCAACGATCCGGATTTCTTTTCGAAGGTCTTCACCGGCTACGCTTGTCCGTCTTGTCGGCGAAACTTAATTGCTTCGCCTCTTCTTGCAAGCTTCCGACCTTGCTTAACAACTTCTCGAAAGTCTTAATAGTGAATCCTTTGAGGAGAAGTGCTATCGGGCCGTGAATGCATTTAAGCGAGATGCCGATCGCATGCTTATTCTTGTAGTTGTGGTTCACACTTCATGCTTAAGTTTCTCCATCGAAGTATGTAATCCACCAAAGTTTCGTTCGGCCTTTGTTTCTCTACCACTAAATCACCTATAGTGATGTGGTGCTTGAGCTCGAGCGAATCGCTTGATGAAGAGGTTCTCTAGTTCGAGAACGTCTTCACCAAACCATTTGGTAATTCCGCATACCGATCGAAGGTGATTCACGACGGAGCTGGCGACGAGCTGTCGGAAGAGTAATGCATCGCTCCCGCCGGCATTAAAACAAGCGGCACGAAAGTGTGCAACATGCCTTGTCGGGGGTTCCGGTTCCGTCGAAGGTCTTGAACGGAGGTGGTACGAAGCCTTTCGGGTATTGGACGGCATCGAATTCTTCCAGGTAAGGTCTACCGGTCCGAATGGATGTCCCACTCTTCGATTGTGCTAAGGCTTCTCGCACTTGCTTGTTCCACCAAGTTCTTGATATCCTTTTCGGGGATCATACTTTGTGTTGTATCCTTTTCGGTGATCATCCCCATTGACGGATGTAATCTCCTTTCCTCCGTCTACAATGTGAATGACCTCTGGGGGTGTCTCTCTATGTGGTTGTACTTGACACTGGAGAGTGGCCAGAGCTACGGCCTTCTCTTCCATCCTTTTCGCCATTTGAGCGATCGTGTCATCTTTTTTCTGAAGCTGTCTTCTCATCAGTTCTGGCTCCTCTCTTTCTGCGGCTGCAGGAGCACCTTGCGAAGGCGATGAAGCTCGTGTCTCGGCCATGTTGATTCTGCATATTCGTCGTCCATGAATTCCGATGAATCAATCTCATCTCCGAACTTTTCTTCTCTTTCTTTTGCCAACCGTCGGATATCGGTTCTCAACTTTTCCATGGCATCTTCTAGCGGGGCTTTCTGTGTGTCTTTGCGGTTGTCGTGCGATAGCTGCCGGGTCCCTTTTTCACGAGTCCCCTTTATCGCAGTAGCACTTTCTTCAGATTCTAGCCTCCTGGCGAGACTTTCTTTCTCGGGCTGCTTTGTTTCGATCTTAAGCGCCGAGTAGTGGGACGCCATACCATCCTTCTAGCGGCGGAAGGTCTAGGACCGGATGGTACGTCGGCCGAATCGTTGGAAGGTGGTATCCTCCCTAATTTGTAATCCTGAGACTACGACAGGCGGACTAGCCTTCATTCTTTTACTTGGCTTTTCTATCATGACGGCGGGCTCTACTCGGGGCCCAAGACGGGATTTGACTGGCACCCGCCCTATCCTTCGTCGAATCTCCGATACGGGGCAGTTTTCCTTCTTTGCTAATTTTTCTACCAAAGTTTGCAGCCGAGCAAACGGCGTAGTTCTAGTTCTTTTCTTGCGGCTATCGTTGTAATATGTGGGCTGAGGTAATGTGGCAGCAATCTTGCGAACATTCTCCTCATCCTCTGCAGCGGAGAGGGGATGGAACCTGCTTCCTCCCAAAAGTGGTATGTAGTCGAGCGGCGGTGTATATTACGGTAGCGGTGTATATTCGGTAGCGGTGTATATTCGGTAGCGGTGTATATTCGAGCGGTTACGGGATTTCCTCCGGGAAAGCAATTTCGGCGGCTACGGCTTCTCCGGCGATCCTTCTACTTTGTTTCTTCTTTGGGTCCTTGTCGGTGACGGAATCTTTGAACTCGGACCCGATTTCGAAAATAGAAGGTCTTACGGGAAGATCCGTACCCTCCACGGTAACGGGTTTACCATAGTTACGGATTTCTTTCCCCTTTGATTTGGCGAAGTCGGGATAGGTGCGAAACAACTAGACCGGTGGGGGTAGTAAGAACGAGTCCTCCTGCGGACGGCGGTACTCCTCCTAGTCGGGATCCTTTGCGAGAGGAGGGAACTCCCGGGTCGACCTGAGGTTGAACTCGAGCGGCGGCTCCTCGGCTTCGGATACCTTGTTCGTCGGTGCAAAGAGGGAGACGTCGGTGACCTTGACATTCGTGTTTTTAAATCCTTGTCCAAATCGGATGATCCCATTGTCGGGCGAGCTCATCCTTATAGACGGCGAAGTCCGATCCGTTGGTGAAGGAGAAAATCGGTTTCGGGGCTTCCATTTCTGCGGGGTAGATTCTGGTTGTCGGTCCCGAGTTATGCTTCTTTTCTTTAGGACGAAAAGAAAGGAATTGAAAAGAGTCCGAACTCATTCTTGTTCATGTATTTATAAGAAGGAATCATTTGTTAAAAGAGTCACTTATTAGAGGGTTTGTTTTTATTTAGAACGGAATGTTCAAAGGTGTAGAGAAGGTAAGGAATCAGATTCAAAGTTGGAAAGGAAAAGAGAGTCTTAAGCAAGACTTCTCGACTCGAAGGATCATTCCTAAACTAACACCTATTGGGGGTCCACCCCACCTCAGAAATGAGGTAAAAGGATCTCAGAACCTCTCTGTTTAGGGGTGTCTAAATAGTGGTTCCTAAATCCGAGAGAATGTTGGCTATACTTGTCCAAGGTAGAAATGAACACAGTATTCCAACGGAAAGAAGGGTAGTTTGACCCATTAGGGACATGGATATACTACCGATTTTTGAAAGCAGAATTATCTGATTATAATGGAGAGAGGAATTTTCCCCAGCGGAGTCGCCAGAAGTTGTCGGCACTATTTTGAGGTTGTGTGTTGTGTTTTGAAGAGGGGTCGCCTACAGAAATTATCGGCGAATTTTAATTTAATTTAAATAAATAATTTGAAGAAATAATATTTGATTTTGAAAATAATTTTAAATTTGAAGGTTTTAAGATATGAGATTAAACCGATCTCACATCCCAAATAGTTTATATAAACGAGCACCGCACCACTAACCGTGTATCTATCCTTAAGGATGAGACACAGCATCGACGAGTGAGGCTCGATTAAATAAACTAGAAGATTTGTGACATCCGTTTGGTACGCGAACCAATTTTATAAGCCGACAAATTCCCCTGCTTAATATGAAAGCATTAAACGGGGTTTATATTACACAGGTTCTTTAAAATTCCCTATAAGGGCAAGCCCCTATAGTTAATTACATCTTAAGTGACGGGAATCACCTAAGAAAACTCTCGATAATAATCAATAATTCCGCTCTCGAGAATTTCAAAGTTTAAGTTCTCAAAGGATTGAAGTTTGGAATTTCAATAGGGAATGGATCAAATTTGGAACATTTTTTGTTTTGGGAATCCAAAGGAAGAAAAGTAGGAGAAATTACAGATTCGAAGCGAACTTCGGTAATCTCCCGACTATCCTATTGTTTGGCTTGGATTTAGAAAAGTCCTAATATTTATTTAAATGTTTTGATCTTGCCAATTTTAATTAATTAGGGCTTATATTTGTATGATAAAATCAAACAAATAGCCTCGAAGATGTGAGGGTTTATTGTCGTACCGGACGACTACCTCGGAATCCTAAGACCAGTTAGGGCTTAATTTGCAATGCAAGTGCCTAACGAAGAGGTTGAGGATTTATGTTGCACTAGGCAAACTACCTCGAAATCCTATGGCTTTGTTATTTAATTCTAGGAAAAGTTTTCTTGAAGTAGACTCGGGTTTCTGCGATGACGATGGCCGTGCTTGCCCACCATGCTCCGAGCTCCTTGTTGTTGCGAGGTTCAATTTTAGAAGTCATAAATCGGGGGATGAGAAAAGTGTTTTGGTTTAGAGAAGTCTTAATTTCCAAGTGTTTTTGTGTTTTAATTAAAACAAATCTTAAAGTTGATTATAACGACACGGTTAAGATCCCACGGTTTCATCCTTCCGGCATCATTATTTTTATCGGATTCACTTAGTCCAGATGAATTTGATAAACTCAACTGAATGAGTTCCACACTTTCATTTAGACCGTGGGAAATCCCGTTAGCAACACGTAGGTTACATCATCCGAGGTATTCCAGATCATCCAACGGGACGTTTTAATTTAGTTGTAATTGTATTTTGTGTTCGTTTGTGATTAAATTTTGAGTTGTTTTATATTTTGAAATGTTGTGGCGGTGAATTTTATCTTGCAATGACTTTTAACTTAGTTTTGGTTTCGGTTTTAGGGACTATCCTAAAGGTGTGGGTTTTCATGCAACGAGTTGTTTATCATGCAAGAAAAAGTAAGTGCAATGCGGTTAAATGAATTGCAGAAGGTAAATTGCAAGAAAGTAGATTGCGATAAAATAAAAGCGTACACTGGAGGGTCTTCCCGTCATCCCGAAGCCGCACTTAAAACACAATTAGAATATTTAAGCAAGTTCCTAGATAAAGCTAAGGGAAGGGTTATGGTTTTCTACCAAATTCCTAATCCTATAGCTAGTCATCTCCTATGACGTCTAGGTTCTTTGTGTTTTGGTTTAAGGACGATTTTCTTCATCGAAGAACAATTAAGTCCGATTGTTCTTATAAATGTCCTATCATATTGAGGAAGTGCTTAAGAATAATCTTAAACATCTTTTCAATATTTCTAGGATTGTTTTAAGTCCAAATGAATTTAATTATATAAATGAATTAATCGTCCGGGGATTCAAGTTTTGTTATCTTGCCCAGTGAACTAGGACGTTTGAATATCCTATGAGTGAAGTAACATTTCATTTAATGTTCTGTTTAGGAGTTATAATAACCAAAGCTTTCGAGGGTAAATTGGTATTCAAATGATTTGATTTAAGTTAATGGGTTTAAATTTGGAATAGTGTTCAAGTTATTTTAGATTTAATTTGAATTCTTTATGTCTTTAGTGATGTTATTTTAATTTAACTTAATTTAATTTAATTTAATTGAGTTTTAATTTAATTTAATTCAATTTAATTCAATTTAGTTTGATTTGATGTTACATTAAATTAATTTAATTTAATTTGATTTAATTTAATTTAATTTAATTTAATTTAATTTTATTTAATTTAATTCATTTAATTTGATTTAATTTAGTTTAATTTAATTTGATTTAATTTAATTTGATTTAATTTAATTTAATTTAAGTTATTTAATTTAATTTAATTTAATCTTTAATTTAATTTTTAATTTAATTCAACTTTTAATTTCAATTTAATTTAATTTAATTTAATTTAATTTAATTTACTTAATTTAATTTAATTTTTAATTTAATTTTATTTTTAATTTTAATTGAAATTTTTAAAAGAGTTTAATAATTTAATTTTAGTTTAATGATTAAGTCTTTTAATGTTTTGAATTTGAGTTATCATTTTAATTAAGAATTGAATATTAATGAGATAATTAATTTAGGGATTTTAAAATTAAAGAATAAATCTCCTCCTAATAATATCCCTATTTTAATAATTCCAATTTTATTATTCTTCCAAATTTAATCAATTATTTAATTAAGGTTTAATTATTTTAAAATTGTTTAATGGGTTTCTACCCTTTAATTATTTAAATTTCAATCATCCAAATCAGATTAGGATCAAATATTTTACTTGTTAATTTTTTATTAAACCTAAAGTTTTAATTAAGGATTAAAAATTTTAATTATCACTTTACCCTTTAAGCTTAATAATTTCATAACTCACTAAATTGAACTCAAATGAACTTGAAATTTTTATATGACTTCACTCATATGTCAATAAAGACATGAGAGGAGAAAATGTGATTTTTCTGTATTTGATTTATTTATATAATTATTTTTGGTAGAAAATAGAGATTTTCAAGGAAAATTTAATAACATGACCAAGGCAAAGTTTCTGTCCTTAAGAAAATTAGGGGACATTCCTAATGACCAGAGGACCACTTGGACCAATTTTGGTGATTTTTTGAATTATATTTTTTTTATTATAATTATTTTAAGTTTTGGAGTGTTAATTAATTTAAAAATAAAATAAATGTTGAAAAATGAATTTTATATTTTTTAAAAATCTCTCTGATATCAAGGAATTTAGAGAATCAAATTTTACAATTTTTTGATTTTTCTATGATTTATCATAATTATTTTAGTGAAAAAGCTAGAAAACATATTTTTTTTAATTTTAAAATTATCCTAGAGCTTTAAAATTTAATATCTCACTAAATAGACCTAAGAAAAATATGGGGTTTGTTCCTAAGTGATTAAAATTCAAAATGTGACATTTTGGTGAATTTTATTATTTTTGTGATTTTTATTATTTTTTAATTATTAAAAATATTAAAATAATATTAAAAATCAACTTTTTTAGAAAATTGAAATTTTAATTTTCTTAAATTCCTCTGATATCAGAGAAGCTCCAAAACCAATTTGGTGAATTTTTAAAAAGTATTTTAAAAGTTATGAATTTTTAAAGTTTAAAATGACTAAGTGGCTTAATCAACCCAATTAGTGGGGCTAACCAAGTCCAATTGACCTCAAATTTTTATGGTGGGTTCCTCTGATCCTAAAGCTCAGTGGAGAATTGATTTCAAGTCAATTTGATGTATGGTTAGCTCTAATTAATTAGAGACCTATTTTGAGTGTTTAAGCCGATTAGGGTTGTTTTAAATGAACTAATTCAAAACCTATTTTTCCTAGGGTTCTCTGGTCATAAGGAACATCATAAAATTTTCCTAGAATTTATTTCACAACATGCTATTTATTGGAATTAAAATACTCAAAACAGTAACATGAATTTGAAAAATCAATAACTCTTCATAGGGATGGCCTCTGACTTTGGAAAATTTAGGGAATGTTCCCAAATTCGGAGGCTTCAAAACCCCTATGGTCTCATGCCATGGTGAATTGTATACATGCATGGAGAATTAAAAGTATGCAGAGAGTAAATAAATTATAAAAAATAAAATACTTGATGAAATTAAATGATTTCTTTTCCACATTATTCTCCTCTCGTTCACTGAGCAAGAGGGTATTTTTATTTTATTTTTCTGATTTTTCTACACAAAGTTATGAATTTTGAAGTTTAGGGAATTAAATAAATAGAAAATACCCCTAATTTTCTATTTATCCACGCGGCGCCAACTCATCCTCGGCATCTCCGAACGCACACGCGTCGCGCTCCCATTCGACGCCGCCATCGACTCGGCGCTCGGGCCCCGCGATTCTTGTACCGTCTCTCGGTCCGACGCCATCCCGAGCCGTCCGTCCGCGCGTGTATTGAATGGACGACATCCGTTCATCGTCCCCGAGCGTCCTCACCCGAGAGCCGTCCACACTAAATCCCTAAGATCTCACTCGATACTCAATGGATTTTCATGTTCTTATGCTCTATGGATTCGTCTTGAAGAGACGAACACATCTATACGGCTATCATGCATTGAAATTAAAGCATTTGAAATGGAGAATCTCCAGAAGCTCGGGATGAAGAATTAGCTCATACCTTTGCTCGGAGAAGTGTGGCTTCGATCCGAGAGTTGTTGCACCTTCGATTGGATCCTAGCAAGCTCCGGATGAAGTCTCACAGTGCAGTGAATTGTCCAGATGTGATTTCGACCAAGCCCGATCACAAAGCTTGGAGGTCTGGAGCAAGCTGGGTGGCTCTAGAGATGGGCCTTTTGTTGGTGGACACCTTCCCTCGGTACGGTGAAGGTGTAGGACCAATCGATTTGGGGATTAACTCACTCGTGGAGAAGTGTCCTGGTTTTGGGTGGAATTTCAACTCTGAAATTGAGTTCACAGAGAAGAAATGGCAGGGGGATCTCACTGGGGATCAAGTGCTCTGTGTATGGGGAGGAGTCTAGAACAATTTTGGCAGAGTTTCCTTAAGGTTTTTGTTTCAGCACCTCTCATGGCCGAGAGGGGTGGTGTTTAAATAGGAGAGGGTGGAGGGCCTCCCAGGGAGAGTTAGGGCTTGGGATCAGCTGCTCTTGGCAAGAGAAGAACAGCTCCGATGGCCACTGGGGATGAGGCGGCTCGGCGAGTGAGAATTCCAAGTTGGGCTCACATGTGAGCTCTCGGCCATGGTGTTTTCCGGCGGCTCGGTGGCCGGCCGGCCGAGCATGGGTCACCCTCGAGGTCGGGTGGGTCGGGGCTGGGACTTGGTGCAAGCAATTGGCAATTGCCATGTGTAAAGAGCTTGGATTGAAATGGAATGGGGGAAGACCATTTTGGGTTCAAATGAGTCAACCCATGGTTTTGGGCTAGGTTCACCACCCAAGGCCTGGTCTTGGGCTGAAAAAGATCACTTGGGTCGGCCAAGAGAGAATGGTGTGGTCTCCATCCATGATGAGGTGGCTAAGCATGGTTTAGTGTGTGACATGCTTAAGGTAAAAAGGGGTTAAGGAGGATTAGGAAAGGGGCCCCTCCTTTTGCCATTAATGGCTTGATCACATGTCAAGCCTTCCATGGCTTCATGTGGCTTGTCCATGGCTTGCATGGCTCACCTTTGGCTTGGGAAAAGGTTTGGTCAATTTCATGAAAATGGATTTTAGGAATTTTTGGTAATTTGATGGAAATTTGTATGAAACTTGATTTGGAATAATTTGATGGTGAATTTAGGACTTAGGTAATGGATTTAATTAAGTGGATGACAAATGGAGATGTCATGTGGGCTTTAGGGTAGATTTTGGGCTTTTGAATTTGAAGGAAGTGGGCTCTTAGGAAAGTTTAAGGGAAATGGGCTTTTTGATTTTAGGATGGGCATTTGGGTAAAGATTTTGTGAAGAACTTTGTCAAATAAATGTCATAATTGGTTTAGGGATGTTCTATGAAGGGCTTGGAGTCAATTTGGTGTGATTTGGAGTTGAATTGGTTTGAATTTGGGTTTATTTGGTAAGTGGGCCTATGTAAGTCAAATTGGGCTAACTTGGGCCAATGTTGGGCTAGGGTTGAAATTGATGTAAAATTAATGTTGAGAAATATTTATGAGAGTGCTTCAAAGAGGTTTTGGCTTTGGTTGGGCTTTGATTTTGGGGTTTGGGCTCATTTGGGTTAGGTTTGGGTTTATGTCAAAAATGAGCCTTTTAGTTTTGGGTTGAATTTGAGTGGGGTTTGGGTCTAAATTTTGGGCAAATCATGTTAGTGTTTTGTTTGTGGGAATGTTAACGAAGATTTAGAAAAGGTTTGGGGTTAATTGGAGTTGAATTGGGTGAGTTTGGGTTAGGTTTGGGTCATGGGTCCAAATTGGGCTTTAAGGCCAAAAGTGAAATTGGATCCAAACGTCAATCAAATTGGACTTGGATTTGGTCTAGATTGGTATTGGGGATGTTGCATTGAAGTTTAGAATTGAATTGGACCAAAATTGGGGTCAATTGGGTAGGTTTGGTTTAACATTGGGTTCACTTTGGGTTAAAATGGGCCAAATTGGGGGTTTTGACAAAAGTAGGGTAAATTGACAAAATTGGCCCATGGTGTAGTTGGACAAAATGAAATTGGGAATATTTGGGATTTTCTGGAATTTTCTGGGAATTTTCTGAATTTTTGGATTTTTGGGTCAAGAGGGGTATTTTGGGTATTTGGAGGGTATTGGGAGGTTTTCTTGGAATTTTTGGTATTTTTGGGTATGGATGATCAATTTAAGTGATGTGGAAATGTTTGGGATTGATTTTGGAGAATTTTGGGTAATTTGGAAATTTTTGAGAAATTTGGGTAATTTCAAGGGTTTTGGGTAGGCTAAGCGGGTGTAGGGTCCTGGGGGTCAAAAATTGAAAATTTGGGAAATTGAAGATTGGGTGGATGTAAGTGGAAAGAAGTCATTTTGGTTGAGCCATGAAGCCACACCAAGCTCACATGAGCCATGAAGCCACACGAAGCTCACATGAGCCATGAAGGGACCCATTTGAGGCATTCACTATGTTGTTCCTAACCCTCTTAGCAAGGGCTTAGGGGTTAAGGACCATCCATGTGAATCACCTACATGAGTCAGGATGTCAAGTTGGGTATGGGTGTGGTTTTAGGAGGTGTGTGGAAGTGTAGTGTATAAGTGTAGTGTGTGTGTAAGTCAGCCCCTCACCAGACCAGGCCACCAGGGCAGTCCTAAGGCCAAAGAGTCCTATAGGAACTCATCCTTTAAACTTCCACATTTGATTTCAACCCTCTAGGTGATTAGGGGCCTATAGTCAAGTTTGTGGAGTTTGCAGGGAGTTAAGAAGTGGTTTGAATTTCTAAAAGGTGGGTCCCAATTCTAGTCCTCTAAGATAGTCAAAGGAAAAGCCTAAGGCTAGATCCTAAGTACTAAAGAGAAGAAGAGAAGACCTCATCAAAAATGAGGTCAACCGACCTGTTATAATTTCACCAAATTGGGAAGAACCTTTTGAATAAATGTGTGATGCTAGTGATTATGCTATTGGTGCTGTTTTGGGTCAGAAATATAATAAAATTTTCAAAGTTATTTATTATGCTAGTAAAACTCTTAATGAAGCTCAAATTAATTATACCATTACTGAGAAAGAGTTATTAGCTATAGTATTTGCCGTTGATAAATTTCGATCATATTTAATTGGAACTAAATGTGTGGTTTATACTGGTCATTCTACTATAAAATATTTAATGAATAAGAAGGATGTGAAACCACGATTGATTAGATGGATTATTCTTTTGCAAGAATTTGATTTTGAGATAGTAGATAGGAAGGGTTCTGATAATCAATTAGCCGATCATTTGTCCAGGCTTAAAAATGAAAAATCTCTACGTATTCTTGAAGAAATTAATGAAAATTTTCCTGATGAAAAATTATTCACTGTTAATGAGTGGTGTGTTCCGTGGTATGCCAACATAGTAAACTTTATTGTCAGTAATATTATACCCTATGGATTGACATACCAGGAAAAAAAGAAATTTTTGTCTGATGCTAAGACTTATTTTTTGGATGACCCATTTTGATATAAACAAGGAAAAGATATTATAATTCGAAGATGTGTTCCTTTGGAAGATACTTATGAAATTATTCAAAAATATCATGATTCTGATTATGGGAGACATTTTGGAGCTGATAAAACTGCATATAAAATCTTACAATCTGGATTTTATTGGCCTACAATTTTTAAGGATGTGAATGGATATATTAAAAATTATGATAGAAGTTAACGTGTAGGCAATATTTCTAGAAGAAATGAGATGCCCCTCAATTATATGTTGGAAGTTGAAATATTTGATGTTTGGGGATTAGATTTCATGGTCCATTTATACCATCTTTCGGAAATGTTTATATTTTGATAGCAGTAGACTATGTTTCCAAATGGATTGAAGCTATTGCTTTACCTCGATGTGATGCTCAAAGTGTTTCAAAGTTTTTAAGAATAATATATTTTGTACATTTGGAATACCAAGAGTAATCATAACTGATGGGGGAAGTCATTTTAAAAAAGCGATTATTGAGAATTTAACAATGAAATATCATATAAATCATCGCATTGCTATTGCTTATCATCCTCAGACAAGTGGTTTGGCTGAATTATCCAACTGTGAAATTAAAAGAATATTGAAAAATACTGTTAATCCAAATATAAAGGATTGGTCAATCAAACTGGATTATGCTTTGTGGGTCTATAGGACTGCCTATAGAACCACTATAGGAATATCCCCATATAGATTGATTTTTGGAAAAGCTTGTCATTTGCTTATTTAAGTTGAGCATAAAGCATATTGAGCTCTTAAAGAGTTCAATTATAATTTGAAAGATGCTACTGAGAAGAGATTATTGAAATTAAATGAGCTTGAAGAGATAAAGAATGAATCTTATGAAAATGCTAAGATTTATAAGAAAAAGATGAAGTTATGGCATGATCGGAAGATGATCGCTGAAAAATTTATTAAGAAATTCATACCTATTTTTGATGAAATTGCACTTTAAAGAAGGGTATTTTCTTTATTTTATTGTAGGAATGAAGAATTTAGGTGATAAAAGCAAAAATCATAAAAAGAAGAGAATTTGGAGCAAAATCATGCAAATTGTGCTGAGTCGCCGACGGCGAGATCGAGCCCGCCGACGGCGAGGTTACAAGAAGAAAATTCTGAAGGATTTATAACTGTCTCACTGACAGTGAGCCCGAGCTCGCTGACAGCAAGCTAGAGCAGTTTGAAGATTTTCTAGAAGCCTCGCTGACAGCGAGGTAGTTCGTCGCCGACGGTAAGCTAGTTCAAATGGTGCGTATACATTGAACCCGGACACTTTTTGAAGGGATGCTTACACACTTCTTGGTCCTTTGCTTACCTCTATATATAGAAGCCGAAATTAAGTCTTTTGTGTGTTACTTTTGTGTTCTAAGTGTCTTTAGAGTGCGGCTTTGTGTCTTAGTGTGTCTTAGAGAGTTTTTGAGTAAGTTAGTGAGTTTTTAGTGAGTTTTGTCTGTATCGGAAGGAAGAGTCAAAGGAGCTGCGAGGAGTCCGCTTGGGGATAAATTAAGATAAGTATTTGTATTTATTGTTTTTAACTTTAAATGAAATCCATGCTTAGTTTAGTTTCCATGCATTACGAGTAGTTTATTTGAGTCTTTCTCCTCTGTTATGAAATTAAGTGATTTGATGAACTAAAAATAGAAGTATTTTTATATATTAATAAATTGTGATAATTTTTACTTAAAACTTAATTTACTTTTCAAACTGGCCATTTGATTTGTTAAAATATGTTGATTATCAACTATAGTAAAAATTACATCTGATATTCGGGGAAATTCAAAAGCCTTGGAAGGAGGGTGCAAATAAATAGGGAAATAATATCACTGGGCGTAGAATTGAGCATTTTAGTGTGACAGACTAAAATATTCAATTCGGTCCTATTGTTTCGAGAGCTGAAGTGTAGATGTTAGCCCTCGGGCGAGGGAACGTGGGAGCTACGAAGTGGCGGTCGGTATCCTCCCGACCTAGCCGCAGATTCGGTAATCAAACATAGGATTAGTCAAAATTCTTTACACTGGACCAAAGGGTAAAGAATAGGAATGCTCCTATTTGTCACAATACCTTAACATTATCTATTTAAATTCATCAATCACTTAAATTTCTAAACAAGGGGAAAGATACTTTTTCCGAATAGTTAAGACTTATTTAGCAATTAGTTTTATTTCCGCACTTGCAATTCGTATTAATTTTCTACTTAGTTTATCTAATTAAAATACTTAGTTTACTTTATTGCGCTTAAATTCGAATTCCAAATTTTCGTATACTATTATTATTATTATTATTTTAAAATTAATTGTTATTTAATTTTCTCTTTCCCTGTGGGATCGATAACCAGGACTCCACTAGAGCCCTGTATTACTTGATACGATACGTATACTTGCGTAGCATCCACAACATAAATAATTACAATTCTATATATATAATATAGCGGGGTCAAGTTTTTGGCTTCGTTGCAATCAAATTAAAATATCATAATATAAAATTGTGGGTCGAAGATTCTTACTAAAAATCTTGTGCTAGGATAGAAAGTTTTGTTGTATAATGACGATTGAGAATTTTTTCTGGAAAACTTAAGTCCAGGTGGATGGGTCCATTTATTGTGATAAGGGTTTGTTCCTAAGGAGCTGTGGATATTCAAGATCCTAAGACTGGAAAAATATTTAAAGTTAACGGTCATAGACTTATCCCTTATTTTTCAGTCGATCAACTTAAATTTGATGAGAATCTAATGTTGGGTCACTCAGAATGAGTTACGGGTATGTCAACCGAAGACGTTAAACCAAGCGCTTTGTGGGAGGCAACCCATAGTTATCGGTGTGCTTTGCTTTATATTTACTTTGTGTGCTTTGTTTGGTTTGTTTTTTTTGGTAGTAGTATTTTGGAGTTTTTTATGTTATAATAGTGTTTATTTGACCTTATTTTATGACTTAGAGGAGTCGAAATGGAATTTTGGATATTTGACGGATCTGTGCTAAATTGAGCAACGGCGGCTAAGCGCTCGCTTAGTTGGCGCTTAGGCGCCGGAGTTATGAAGCATGTGATAAATGAGGTTATAGAAGCCTAAATTGTGGGAAAATAGTTTTTGAAGTTATTTTGGAGTTTTAAAACATTTAAGGGCAGTTTATGCACTTCTAATGTCTATAAAAAGGCCCTGGATTAAGAGAAACACTTGCCCCAAGTCCTATTTTCATTCCCGAGTCTCAAGAAGAGTGTTTTGAGTGCATCAAGTCTTCCTGGGAGAATGGGATCAAGAAGAAAGAGGATTCTGAAGAGATTAAGTTTATTAGTGATAGTGCTAAAGAGTTATTTAATGGATTTCTCACCGTTAGTATTCAAGGAATTGTAGAAAAGATTGCAAAGATCAAAGCCCCAGTGACCTCAATCGAAGCAAAGATTAATGAAACTAACACACATTTGGTGCATATGGGATGGCAACTCAAGATGCAATTCAGTCATACAAGTCACGTGGAAGAAGCGGATAAGGCGATGTTCCTGAAGAACAAGTGGTTAGAAGAAGAAGATGTAAGAGTGTTCAATCATCGCATGTTCTATCAGATTTTTATTCCAGAAGGGTCAAATGGAAATAATAGTAGTTCTGGATATATTCTACCTACTGGAGATTGGAATTAAATGTTAGTTTGATCTTGTGGTTTGTTTTGTGTATCTTATGTCTTTTGTGTTTGATATTTTAAGAGTTTTATGTTTTATGTTTGTGTTATGTTACATTTTAATATGTGATTGTTACATCTTATTGATGTAAACCTATCTTTATGATAATTGAGTCCGTTTGTATCTAAGGAACTTCATCCAAAGTGTTTGGATAAAAATTTTTAATTTGTATTAAGTGTGGTTTGTTTTTAATGAATATAAGTCTTTGTTTGTGTGAAACTTGATTGGAATCGGTGGATATTAAAATTTGAAATTGAGATACTTGGAAGATTTATGGGAAGAGACAATTATTTTGAGAAGATTAAGGGTGATTAACTAAGTGATTTAATGCATTTTCTTAATTGTTAAAATGCGAGCACTGGCGGCTAAGAGTCAGAGTGCCGACGCTAGCGACAGATTTCGCGGCTAAGCACCGAAGGCCTCGAGCTTAAATGTCGGTTCGTGAAAATTGATTTTCAGTAGTTAAAATCCCGAAGATCATCATTTTTAACTACCCTTATCATCTTCAACCTCTGATTTTCACGAAAAAGGAGCCTAAGGCATCAATATATTGGATCATTTGAAGCCGATCTCGAAAAAAATTGTTAAATTTGGATTCCTTAAGGTAAGAGCACTACTCCTAAGTAAAAATTTTTTATTTTCACCATGTATTTTGAGTAAATTTTTGAAAACCTAAAATCACTATTCATGGTGAAAATTTGAAGAAAAGCATGAGAAATTTCTTGGATTTAGTGGAAATTACTTTTGGAAGTTAATTTAGCAAGTTTAGTTTTATTTTGGAATTTATGGTGAATTTTTTCGTGAAATTTTTAGAGATGGCTCGAAAATGAAAGTGTGCAAGAGATAAGACAAGATTTTATTATGACAAGTTTGTTAGTGCAAGGGATGAGGAATGATACGTTGACACACTATAGTCACGTAAATTAATTCCTGAGCGTATGTTCAGTAAGCCTGGAGAAGTTATTGAAGAGATGATTTCTAGAAGAAATTAGGAGAATTACTTTTGCTTCTCTGCGTTGTCGTTACTTACGTGGTCGAGAGAGTTTTATGCAAACTTACCCGGAGCGGAAGAAAATTTAGTGATGGTGAGGAGCGGGAAGTTCATTTTTTATCTGTGGTAATCAATGTCTTTTATCGACTGCCTCCTGATATGTTTTGTTTTTATTCTAACTATCATCCTACTGAAGGAGAGTTAGATAAGATAATGGCATTTCAGACTGATGGAAGAGGATTATAGAAGATAACTAATGATAGAAGAATTAATTTTCTGGCCTCTAAGTTAAATGCCACTTCTAAAGCATGACATTATTTTATCTCATCTAAGCTGTTGCCTTCAAGTCATACTAGTGAAGTTACAAGGGAAAGAGCTGTGGAGAACTATTGCATTCAGCAAGAGAAGCCTCTAAATATTGGAGCAATCATTTTTTATTACATTTTGAATTGTGCCAGATCTACCACTACTGCTGGTATGGGATTTCCTTCCTTGATTCATTCATTATGTGAGCGGTCTGGTGTGAAATTTGAAACTTGGGAAGAGGTTCTTCGGCCTTTGACACCAATTACCAGTGTAAACGTTGGAGCTTACACTGTACATGAAGAGTTTGGTTAGAGAGGAGGATTTGGTAGGGCTTCTACTGCTTCTGCTTTGCTTCTACTACCTCTACTTCCTATGCTACTACTTCGCGAGCTTCATCATCTAGTGATTTACAAACTGGTTTATTGAGAAAGATTTTGAAGAAGGTGAGTCTTACTCGTGAGCATATTAGAGACATGGATGGTAAGATGGATAATATGGAAAGATTTATTATAAAACATGATGAATATGAGGAAAATTACCAACATTATTTGGATAGAGTGATTAAAGGTGATCTGAGTGCTGAGATGCCCCCTCATCCATTCTATATACCTTATGTGCCATCCAGAGATTGGAACGAGCAAGATGATGATGATGATGATGAGGATGATTAGTAGATTTGATTTTTATGTGTTACCGAGTTTACGTTGACGTATCGATGTATTTGTGTCTTGTGTTTTCTTTTTGATGTTGTGTTTACGGTGTGAACTCCGGTAGTATATCGATTTTACTTTGACTACTTTTTTATGCATATCCAGATGTATCTTTTTTGGATTGATATTTGTATATGTTGCTTTATGTGATATATGTGTAGTAGTAAATGTTTTAATGTTTTAATGGCTATGTTGTGTCAAAGTCTTACAATGTGTACTTTAATTCCAAAACTGTTAGGAGAATATGGAACACTATTAAAAATTATTATTTAAAAACTGCATGTTTAAAACTTTTCAAAATCTACTACTACAATTTATTATCTGGTATTGGTGTGATTTCAGTTATTTTTCAGTTGGTGTGTATTTGCTTTGAAAACCTCCACTACTATAGAAGACTTTTGAAATTTTTACTTTTCTTTTTATCGAAATTTTGAATTTGATTTCTTTTTACTCTTGTTTTTTTTAAACTGTTATACTTACATATTTAGAATATTAAGATTCCTGCAAGCATGTTATGTTAGTTTTTAATTCTCACCCATGTATCATTTCTTATGCTTAAATGTTTTATCCTAACTAAAAATTAAAGTTTGTGGGGGGGGTGGGAATTTTAAAAACAGAAAAACTTTTCAAAAACCTAAAATTTTATTTTTTCTCGGGAATACTTTAAATTTTATTTTTGATTGAAAACAATTATGTATATGAAGTTTTATTAGGGAAAAAAATTTTGAATATAGAAATGAAGAAGAGAATTTAGTTAAAATTTATAGTAATAATAAAAAATTTAAAGTCAAACATTTCTTAGTAAAGAAATATTAAATATAGTTGAACTATCTTTAGTAAGAAATGATGTATTTTTGGATAAATAGAAGATTTCACTTTTATTCTTCAAAGCCTAAAATTATTTTGTTGAGGAATAATTTTCAAATACTATTATTATGATTTTTAAGTGAAAGATATATATCGGACCTTTATTTTAAATGGAAGGGTGGAATTCAAATCATTAATGGCCTATCTAGATATGGTAATCCTTGCCTTACAAAAAAAAAGAAAAAAAAAAGAAAAAAAAAAGAAAAGAAAAAAAATGAAAAAAAATGAAAAAAAGAAAAAAAAAAGAAGAAAAGAATGTGAAAAGGGAGAAAAAGCTTGAGGATTTAAGGGTCTAATAAAAAATTAGTTCCATACCTAAAGTATAAGATATAAGTTCTGAGAAAATCTAAAGCTTAAGGTTATAATATTGTAAGTAAAATTATTTTCAAATAAAAATGTTTAAGTGAGAAAAATAAAATGTTTGAATCCTATATTTTGAAGAATCTACAAGTATTTCTGAATTAGATAGAAACCTATATTTTACATTATCCTTTACCTAAGAACTTTCTAAACTTTAAGTTGGTCTTAATTACTTAAATTTTTTCTAAATTGGACTATTCCATCTCTAGAACAAAATTTTGTTACCTTTCTAAGAAACTCATTACATAATTTGCATGCTAAAATTTTCTATGTGATTAAGAGTCACTTGAGGAAAAGTAACATTTTTAAGTTTGGGGGATTTTGATAAACCTAAAATATATAGTGTTTTTATGCACATTTTTATACATGCTTTTGATGATATTGCACTTTAATGAAAGGTATTTTGTGTTTTCTTGCAGGTATGATGAAAATGAGTGATTATGATGAAAGGAGGAAAATTGGATCAAATTCCAGTCCCGTTATGAGGGCTTCATATTCTGCTTCGTTGTTTGTACACGGTTCTGTCAAGTGGTAGGAGTATCTTAATATCCCCCGCTCCGGTGTTATAAAGATTAGCCGATTCCTGCCTTACCGGGCACTATCACTTGCGATTCTTCGTCTTTGTGTGCTGAAGATGCTCCGTCGAAATATAATTCCCAACGTCGATCATCGGGGTCTTCTAGATTCATTATTTGTTCATCCGGCAAATCGTCATTGAGAGGAGATTCGCCGGCAAAGGGTGTCTTGCGAGAAAGTCTGCTAAGGCTTGTCCCTTTACGGCATGAAGAGGCACGAAAGTTATATCGAATTGCAATAATATCATTGACCATCCGGCAAGTCTGCCGGGAAAGTGTTGGACGAGTCATCGAGTATTGCAATGGATTAAACTTCGAGATCGAGTTGACCTTATGAGAAAGCATGTAGTGCACGAGCTTTTGAGCTGCGAAGATCGGGGCCAAACAATGCTTTTCGATTGCGGGATACCTTACTTCCGTAGGAAGTAAACGACGACTTAAGTAGTAAAGAGCGTTTTCTTTATCCTCATCATTGACACAGGCTAACGGGGCTCCGAGAGAGTCGTCTAAAGCCGCGGTATAAAGTATCGACGGTCTACACGAGAGCGGGGTTGCTAAAACGGGAGGTGTCATTAAATATTGTTTAACGTCCTCGAAGGCCTTCGGCATTTCTCTTCCCAAATAAATTTGGCGTCCTTTTTAACTAGTGCCGAGAAAGGTCGACACCTACGACAAGTTTGAGATAAAGCGTCGAAGATATGCCGACTTCCCTTGAAAAGATCGTAGTTGTTTTAAGGTTTTGGGAGGCGGCATTTCTAAGATAGCTTTAATCTTTTGCGGGTCGATTTCGATTCCACGATGTCGGACAACGAATCCTAAGAATTTCCGGAGGTGACGCCGAAGGCGCATTTTAAGGGATTCATCTTAAGGTTAAATTGTCTTAATCGTTCGAATACAATTCTCGAATCATACGAAGTGGTCTTCCTTTACTTTGCTTTTGATGACCACATCGTCCACGTAGCATTCGACTTGATTGTGGATGAGATCATCAAAAATTCTTGTCATTGCTCTTTGGTAGGTTGCTCTGCGTTCTTCGGTCCGAATGACATTCTTGTGTAGCAAAATACTCCGATCGGCGTCTCGAATCGTTGTAAGTTTTTCATCTTCGGAGCCATTTTTATCCGGTTGTATCCCGAAGATCCATCCATGAACGAGAATATTTCATGTGTTGAAGCAATGTTGATCATTAATTACGGGATCGGTTGAGGGAATTCATCCTTTGGACATGCCTTGTTTAAATCTCCGAAGTCCACACAGATTCGATCGACCATTCTTCTTTCGATTGGCACCACATTGGCTAACCAAGTCGGGTATTGTTCTTCACGGACAAATTTGGCGTCTATTAGCTTTTTAACTTCGGCTATGACTTGTTGTTCGATTTCTAGACGCATTCTTACGGGACCTTGTACGACTCGGAACGAAGTAGGATCCACTCCTAGCTTATGGACTGCGACCTCTGGAGCTAATCCTGGCATCTCATCGTAGCTCCAAGCAAAACAGTCTTTAAATTCCATTAATAACTTGATTATTTCTTCGGAGTCTTCTTTATTGAGTAAGGAGCTAACAAAGGTAGGTCTAGTCTCTTCGCTAGTACCTAAGTTAACTTCCATTAACTCATCTATTGTAGATTTAATTTCTTCTTCGAATTCGGTGGAGCGTCTCGATTCGTAAATCTTCGAGTTCGTCCGTAGTTTCCATGCGGTTTTCATTGGACTTGCAAGTGACAACCAAGCAAAATTCGGTATCGTCAGCCGACCCTCTCGTGCCGAATCCGAGTCCATGCTTTGAATTGGGAGGATGACCGAGTTATTCCATAATTTTTCAAAATGTTGTGATTGGCCTTTTGTCCATTGTCGAGGTAAGAAACCATGTTGAATTAAATTTTGATCACGGGGAGAGTACCACTCAAAAGGTAATTCCATTAATTCGATGAAGTGACATCTTCGAATTGTACATTATTTTCGAGTTTTGGAGGAAGAAGCACCACGGTAGAATTTGATTGGCCTTGCACCGTCATTACGTACCTCTTTGACCACCATACCCTCGATCTTATTAGAATGGATCGGGGGTTAGGGTCATAGTATGTACGTAATGGTTAATCTTCTCGTACATTGATTTGTATTCTTCGTTCTTCTCATCTTCGAGAGAGATCTTGAATTGCGGCTTCTTCTGACTTATTGTCGCTCCTTCTTGCTTGATTTCTTTTTCTTCTTCAGAACTATTTTCCCAATCAACATTGATGGCTGGTTTCCTGCGTCCAGCTGTCCTAACGTCTCTACCACGGCCTCGTCCCCGGCCTCGACCTCGGATGCGAGTTGTGGAGAAACCTTCACCATCTCGCCGGAAGGGAGTGGTGAGTGATCGATGGACTAGAACTTCGGGTTCTTCGTCGTTCCGAACTTTCTTTGCTTCATTTGTTACGGTATCTCTGGAGAAGATTGTTTTCTTTGGTGGTGCATAATAAGTTGCATCTTCATGGATTCCAATCTCATGTACGGAGAATGGTTGTAAGTCGCCTTTGATGCCTCTGTTCCCCTCCATCGTAGTATTTGATGCATGTGGTGTAGAGATGATGGTACCATCCTGTTTTCATGTATCCACGGTCGGCCGACGGAGCGTTGAACTATGTTTCGAATCAATTATGTGAAATTTTGCGGTTGTCTTTGCTAAGTCACCGGTCTTCATTAGTAACGTTATTGACCGAGGGCTCTTTCTCCTTTACGGTTGAATCCTCTTAATAACATTTTGTACGCTTCGAGCTCGCGAGCATCAATTTCCAAATATGCTAGTGTTCGAAGACTCATTATATTGATTGATGCTCCTGGATCCACCAATACTACGGAGAGTGTAAACTTCCCGATTGTAAGCTGAAATGTACAACGGTCGGTTGTGATCTGCTGTCCCAAGTAGTAAGTCATTGTCCGTGAAGGTAACACCTCGATGTTCCTTTAACGAGCAAACCTCATCTAAGGAATCTCCGGCCATTTGAGCTAAGCAAATTTCTGGATCAAGTAAGGCCTTGATCAGAGCTTCTCTCATCTCCTTTGATAAGATGAGAGCATCGTAAATGCTCAGTTTGGCCGGTAGTTTCCTAAGATGGGCTAACACGTTGTAGTCCACTTTATTTTCATGCGTTTCGGCTTCTTCTCGAATGGGTATTTCTTCTGTCGGGGTTGGTTCTTCTTGAGCAACCACCGCTTTCCTTTGTCTTTCGGACCCATTCTTGGAGGTAGAACTCTTCCACTTCTTAAGTTGACTTCGTAATTTCTTCGAATCTAGTGTTGAACTTGTCGGTGTCTCCTCTCCGAATCGGAATTACGGGCTCTTCCGGATTATCTTCGAATCGAAGGCTCTAACTCTATTGTAGTTGGAACTCCTCGAAACTCACGGATAGATCCGTTGCTTGTTGAACTCTCGTAGCCTCCTTGATGGATATCTTCTTCGTTATTTTGATTGTCGAGATCGTGTATGATTTGAGAATTGTCGTTGGTATCGAAATCGATGTCCGGATTCTTGCTAGTTACGTAATCGTTAGAAACAGCCAAAACGTAGCCAACGCCATCACCCTTATCATTATATGATCCCACCGAAGTGAGTAGATAATCATAAAAAATCAGAGGTTCGAGGATTTCTCCCCGAATCAGAAACAACTATCCTAGGATAAGCAGCCCCTAGTCTAGCCTTAGGAGTCTCGGTCCTCTCTTCCTCGTCGATTTTCTTCTTCTCTTCAATCGCCTCCTGTTGAGGTGGTTCTTCTATCGCAAGTGATAGTACCAGCTTAATAGGTCTCGAACTACGAATTGAAGCTCGCACGAAGCGGTTCGGATGCTTGTCTAAAATCTTCTTCGAAGACCTTGTCCGGGCGATAGTCCATCCATCGTCGATTGCATAGGGATCTATCGGAATGACGGGATCGGTTGAGATAACATTGACGGAACCTCCTTTATGGGGTTCCTTCATGTACTCCTTCGGGATTGTTATATTCCCTTTCCGAAGGTTGTCATTGAGCCAACTTTTAAAGGTAATGCAATCTTCTATCTTGTGCCCAAGCATCTGGTGGTAGGGGCAAAAGTTGGGATCACCTTTCTTGTTGACTTCCTCTGGTCTTTTAGGCTCAGCAGTTGGAAATTTGGAGTCTTCATCGGACTACGGAACATTTTCGATGCTTGCTTCATTCTTGAACGGATATTCTCTGCTCGGAAGTTCCCTTAATGTACGTTGCGGACGAGACGGTTGTTCATGCTGCGGAGACGGCGATAGCTGGATCGGGGTTCTTGGTAATTCATTGTGAGTTCTTTGCGGCCGTTACGGTGGTATTTGCATCGGTTGCTTGCCTTTGTCAGCTAGCTGCAACGATCCCGGATTTCTTTTCGAAGGTCTTCACCGGCTACGCTTGTCCGTCTTGTCGGCGAAACTTAATTGCTTCGCCTCTTCTTGCAAGCTTCCGACCTTGCTTAACAACTTCTCGAAAGTCTTAATAGTGAATCCTTTGAGGAGAAGTGCTATCGGGCCGTGAATGCATTTAAGCAAGATGCCGACTGCATGCTATTCTTGTAGTTGTGGTTCACACTTCATGCTTAAGTTTCTCCATCGAAGTATGTAATCCACCAAAGTTTCGTTCGGCCTTTGTTTCTCTACCACTAAATCACCTATAGTGATGTGGTGTCGAGCTCCGGCGAATCGCTTGATGAAGAGGTTCTCTAGTTCGAGAACGTCTTCACCGAACCATTTGGTAATTCGCATACCGGTCGAAGGTGATTCTCGACGGACTGGCGACGAAGCTGTCGGAAGAGTAATGCATCGCTCCCGCCGGCATTAAAACAAGCGGCACGAAAGTGTGCAACATGTCGTCGGGGTTCCCGGTTCCGTCGAAGGTCTTGAACGGAGGTGGTACGAAGCCTTTCGGGTATTGGACGGCATCGAATTCTTACGGGTAAGGTCTACCGGTCCGAATGGATGTCCCGCTCTTCGATTGTGCTAAGGCTTCTCGCACTTGCTTGTTCCACCAAGTTCTTGATATCCTTTTCGGGGATCATACTTTGTGTTGTATCCTTTTTCAGTGATCATCCCCATTGACGGATGTAATCTCCTTTCCTCCGTCTACGATGTGAATGACCTGCGGGGGTGTCTCTCATGTGGTTGTACTTGACACTGGAGAGTGGCCGAGCTACGGCCTTCTCTTCCATCCTTTTCGCCATTTGAGCGATCGTGTCATCTTTTTCCGAGGCTGTCTTCTCATCGGTTACGGCTCCTCTCTTCTGCTGGCTGCGAGGAGCACCTTGCGAAGGCGATGAAGCTCGTGTCTCGACCATGTTGATTTCGCATATTCGTCGTCCATGAATTCGATGAATCAATCTCATCTCCGAACTTTTCTTCTCTTTCTTTTGCCAGCCGTCGGATATCGGTTCTCAACTTTTCCATGGCATCTTCTAGCGGGGCTTTACGTGTGTCTTTGCGGTTGTCGTGCGATAGGCTGCCGGGTCCCTTTTTCACGAGTCCCCTTTATCGCGGTAGCACTTTCTTCGGATTCTAGCCTCTGGCGAGACTTTCTTTCTCGGGCTGCTTGTTTCAATCTTAATCGCCCGGTAGTGGGACGCCATACCATCCTTCTAGCGGCGGAAGGTCTAGGACCGGATGGTCACGTCGGCCAAATGCTGGAAGGTGGTATCCTCCTAATTTGTAATCCCGAGACTACGACGGGCGGACTAGCCTTCATTCTTTTACTTGGCTTTTCTATCATGACGGCGGGCTCTACTCGGGGCCCAAGACGGGATTTGGTCGGCACCCGCCCTATCCTTCGTCGAATCTCCGATACGGGGCGGTTTTCCTTCTTTGCTAATTTTTCTACCAAAGTTTGCGGTCGAAGCAAACGGCGTAGTTCTAGTTCTTTTCTTGCGGCTATCGTTGTAATATGTGGGGCTGAGGTAATGTGGCGACAATCTTGCGAACATTCTCCTCATCCTCTGCGGCGGAGAGGGGATGGAACACTGCTTCCTCCCAAAAGTGGTATGTAGTCGAGCGGCGGTGTATATTACGGTAGCGGTGTATATTCGGTAGCGGTGTATATTCGGTAGCGGTGTATATTCGAGCGGTTACGGGATTTCCTCCGGGAAAGCAATTTCGGCGGCTCCGGCTTCTCCGGCGATCCTTCTACTTCGTTTCTTCTTTGGGTCCTTGTCGGTGACGGAATCTTTGAGCTGGACCCGATTTCGAAAATAGAAGGTCTTACGGGAAGATCTGTACCCTCCACGGTAACGGGTTTACCATAGTTACGGATTTCTTTCCCCTTTGATTTGGCGAAGTCGGGATAGGTGCGAAACAACTAGACCGAGTGGGGGTAGTAAGAACGAGTCCTCCTGCGGACGGCGGTACTCCTCCTAGTCGGGATCCTTTGCGAGAGGAGGGAACTCCTGGGTCGACCTAAGGTTGAACTCGAGCGGCGGCTCCTCGGCTTCGGATACCTTGTTCGTCGGTGCGAAGAGGAGACGTCGGTGACCTTGACATTCGTGTTTTTAAATCCTTGTCCAAATCGGATGATCCCATTGTCGGGCGGCTCATCCTTATAGACGGCGAAGTCCAGTCCGTTGGTGAAGGAGAAAATCGGCTTCGGGGCTTCCATTTCGCGGGGTAGATTACGGTTGTCGGTCCCGAGTTATGCTTCTTTTCTTTAGGACGAAAAGAAAGGAATTGAAAAGAGTCCGAACTCATTCTTGTTCATGTATTTATAAGAAGGAATCATTTGTTAAAAGAGTCACTTATTAGAGGGTTTGTTTTTATTTAGAACGGAATGTTCGAAAGGTGTAGAGAAGGTAAGGAATCGGATTCAAAGTTGGAAAGGAAAAGAGAGTCTTAAGCGAGACTTCTCGACTCGAAGGATCATTCCTAAACTAACACCTATTGGGAGTCCACCCCACCTCGAAATGAGGTAAAAGGATCTCGAGAACCTCTCCGTTTAGGGGTGTCTAAATAGTGGTTCCTAAATCCGAGAGAATGTTGGCTATACTTGTCCAAGGTAGAAATGAACACAGTATTCCAACGGAAAGAAGGGTAGTTTGACCCATTAGGGACATGGATATACTACCGATTTTTGAAAGCAGAATTATCTGATTATAATGGAGAGAGGAATTTTCCCCAGCGGAGTCGCCAGAAGTTGTCGGCACTATTTTGAGGTTGTGTGTTGTGTTTTGAAGAGGGGTCGCCTACAGAAATTATCGGCGAATTTTAATTTAATTTAAATAAATAATTTGAAGAAATAATATTTGATTTTGAAAATAATTTTAAATTTGAAGGTTTTAAGATATGAGATTAAACCGATCTCACATCCCAAATAGTTTATATAAACGAGCACCGCACCACTAACCGTGTATCTATCCTTAAGGATGAGACACCGCTTGACGGTGAGGCTCGATTAAATAAACTAGAAGATTTGTGACATCCGTTTGGTACTGCGAACCAATTTTATAAGCCGACAAATTCCCTGCTTAATATGAAAGCATTAAACGGGGTTTATATTACACAGGTTCTTTAAAATTCCCTATAAGGGCAAGCCCCTATAGTTAATTACATCTTAAGTGACGGGAATCACCTAAGAAAACTCTCGATAATAATCAATAATTCCGCTCTCAAGAATTTCAAAGTTTAAGTTCTCGAAAGGATTGAAGTTTGGAATTTCGATAGGGAATGGATCAAATTTGGAACATTTTTTGTTTTGGGAATCCAAAGGAAGAAAAGTAGGAGAAATTACGGATTCGAAGCGAACTTCGGTAATCTCCGACTATCCTATTGTTTGGCTTGGATTTAGAAAAGTCCTAATATTTATTTAAATGTTTTGATCTTGCAATTTTAATTAATTAGGGCTTATATTTGTATGATAAAATCAAACAAATAGCCTCGAAGATGTGAGGGTTTATTGTCGTACGGACGACTACCTCGGAATCCTAAGACCGGTTAGGGCTTAATTTGCAATGCAAGTGCCTAACGAAGAGGTTGAGGATTTATGTTGCACTAGGCAAACTACCTCGAAATCCTATGGCTTTGTTATTTAATTCTAGGAAAAGTTTTCTTTGAAGTAGACTCGGAGTTTTCGCTGATGACGATGGCCGTGCTTGCCCACCATGCTCCGAGCTCCTTGTTGTTGCGAGGTTCAATTTTAGAAGTCATAAATCAGGGGATGAGAAAAGTGTTTTGGTTTAGAGAAGTCTTAATTTCCAAGTGTTTTTGTGTTTTAATTAAAACAAATCTTAAAGTTGATTATAACGACACCGGTTAAGATCCCACGGTTTCATCCTTCCGGCATCATTATTTTTATCGGATTCACTTAGTCCAGATGAATTTGATAAACTCAACTGAATGAGTTCCACACTTTCATTTAGACCGTGGGAAATCCCGTTAGCAACACGTAGGTTACATCATCAGAGGTATTCCGGATCATCCAACGGGACGTTTTAATTTAGTTGTAATTGTATTTTTGTGTTCGTTTGTGATTAAATTTTGAGTTGTTTTATATTTTGAAATGTTGTGGCGGTGAATTTTATCTTGCAATGACTTTTAACTTAGTTTTGGTTTCGGTTTTAGGGACTATCCTAAAGGTGTGGGTTTTCATGCAACTGATTGTTTATCATGCAAGAAAAAGTAAGTGCGATGCGGTTAAATGAATTGCAGAAGGTAAATTGCAAGAAAGTAGATTGCAATAAAATAAAAGCGTACCTGGAGGGTCTTCCCGTCATCCGAAGCCGCACTTAAAACACAATTAGAATATTTAAGCAAGTTCCTAGATAAAGCTAAGGGAAGGGTTATGGTTTTCTACCAAATTCCTAATCCTATGGCTAGTCATCTCCTATGACGTCTAGGTTCTTTGTGTTTTGGTTTAAGGACGATTTTCTTCATCAAAGAACAATTAAGTCCAATTGTTCTTATAAATGTCCTATCATATTGAGGAAGTGCTTAAGAATAATCTTAAACATCTTTTCAATATTTCTAGGATTGTTTTAAGTCCAAATGAATTTAATTATATAAATGAATTAATCGTCAGGGATTCAAGTTTTGTTATCTTGCTCGAGTGAACTAGGACGTTTGAATATCCTATGAGTGAAGTAACATTTCATTTAATGTTACGTTTAGGAGTTATAATAACCAAAGCTTTCGAGGGTAAATTGGTATTCAAATGATTTGATTTAAGTTAATGGGTTTAAATTTGGAATAGTGTTCAAGTTATTTTAGATTTAATTTGAATTCTTTATGTCTTTAGTGATGTTATTTTAATTTAACTTAATTTAATTTAATTTAATTGAGTTTTAATTTAATTTAATTCAATTTAATTCAATTTAGTTTGATTTGATGTTACATTAAATTAATTTAATTTAATTTGATTTAATTTAATTTAATTTAATTTAATTTAATTTTATTTAATTTAATTCATTTAATTTGATTTAATTTAGTTTAATTTAATTTGATTTAATTTAATTTGATTTAATTTAATTTAATTTAAGTTATTTAATTTAATTTAATTTAATCTTTAATTTAATTTTTAATTTAATTCAACTTTTAATTTCAATTTAATTTAATTTAATTTAATTTAATTTAATTTACTTAATTTAATTTAATTTTTAATTTAATTTTATTTTTAATTTTAATTGAAATTTTTAAAAGAGTTTAATAATTTAATTTTAGTTTAATGATTAAGTCTTTTAATGTTTTGAATTTGAGTTATCATTTTAATTAAGAATTGAATATTAATGAGATAATTAATTTAGGGATTTTAAAATTAAAGAATAAATCTCCTCCTAATAATATCCCTATTTTAATAATTCCAATTTTATTATTCTTCAAATTTAATCAATTATTTAATTAAGGTTTAATTATTTTAAAATTGTTTAATGGGTTTCTACCCTTTAATTATTTAAATTTCAATCATCCAAATCAGATTAGGATCAAATATTTTACTTGTTAATTTTTTATTAAACCTAAAGTTTTAATTAAGGATTAAAAATTTTAATTATCACTTTACCCTTTAAGCTTAATAATTTCATAACTCACTAAATTGAACTCAAATGAACTTGAAATTTTTATATGACTTCACTCATATGTCAATAAAGACATGAGAGGAGAAAATGTGATTTTTCTGTATTTGATTTATTTATATAATTATTTTTGGTAGAAAATAGAGATTTTCAAGGAAAATTTAATAACATGACCAAGGCAAAGTTTCTGTCCTTAAGAAAATTAGGGGACATTCCTAATGACCAGAGGACCACTTGGACCAATTTTGGTGATTTTTTGAATTATATTTTTTTATTATAATTATTTTAAGTTTTGGAGTGTTAATTAATTTAAAAATAAAATAAATGTTGAAAAATGAATTTTATATTTTTTAAAAATCTCTCTGATATCAAGGAATTTAGAGAATCAAATTTTACAATTTTTTGATTTTTCTATGATTTATCATAATTATTTTAGTGAAAAAGCTAGAAAACATATTTTTTTTAATTTTAAAATTATCCTAGAGCTTTAAAATTTAATATCTCACTAAATAGACCTAAGAAAAATATGGGGTTTGTTCCTAAGTGATTAAAATTCAAAATGTGACATTTTGGTGAATTTTATTATTTTTGTGATTTTTATTATTTTTTAATTATTAAAAATATTAAAATAATATTAAAAATCAACTTTTTTAGAAAATTGAAATTTTAATTTTCTTAAATTCCTCTGATATCAGAGAAGCTCCAAAACCAATTTGGTGAATTTTTAAAAAGTATTTTAAAAGTTATGAATTTTTAAAGTTTAAAATGACTAAGTGGCTTAATCAACCCAATTAGTGGGGCTAACCAAGTCCAATTGACCTCAAATTTTTATGGTGGGTTCCTCTGATCCTAAAGCTCAGTGGAGAATTGATTTCAAGTCAATTTGATGTATGGTTAGCTCTAATTAATTAGAGACCTATTTTGAGTGTTTAAGCCAATTAGGGTTGTTTTAAATGAACTAATTCAAAACCTATTTTTCCTAGGGTTCTCTGGTCATAAGGAACATCATAAAATTTTCCTAGAATTTATTTCACAACATGCTATTTATTGGAATTAAAATACTCAAAACAGTAACATGAATTTGAAAAATCAATAACTCTTCATAGGGATGGCCTCTGACTTTGGAAAATTTAGGGAATGTTCCCAAATTCAGAGGCTTCAAAACCCCTATGGTCTCATGCCATGGTGAATTGTATACATGCATGGAGAATTAAAAGTATGCAGAGAGTAAATAAATTATAAAAAATAAAATACTTGATGAAATTAAATGATTTCTTTTCCACATTATTCTCCTCTGTTCACTGAGCAAGAGGGTATTTTTATTTTATTTTTCTGATTTTTCTACACAAAGTTATGAATTTTTGAAGTTTAGGGAATTAAATAAATAGAAAATACCCCTAATTTTCTATTTATCCACGCGGCGCCAACTCATCCTCGGCATCTCCGAACGCACACGCGTCGCGCTCCCATTCGACGCCGCCATCTGACTCAGCGCTCCGGGCCCCGCGATTCTTGTACCGTCTCTCGGTCCGACGCCATCCCGAGCCGTCCGTCCGCGCGTGTATTGAATGGACGACATCCGTTCATCGTCCCCGAGCGTCCTCACCCGAGAGCCGTCCACACTAAATCCCTAAGATCTCACTCGATACTCGATGGATTTTCATGTTCTTATGCTCTATGGATTCGTCTTGAAGAGACGAACACATCTATACGGCTATCATGCATTGAAATTAAAGCATTTGAAATGGAGAATCTCCAGAAGCTCGGGATGAAGAATTAGCTCATACCTTTGCTCAGAGAAGTGTGGCTTCGATCTGAGAGTTGTTGCACCTTCGATTGGATCCTAGCAAGCTCCAGATGAAGTCTCCTGGTCTGGTGAATTGTCTAGATGTGATTTCGACCAAGCCCGATCACAAAGCTTGGAGGCTGGAGCAGCCTGGGTGGCCTAGAGATGGGCCTTTTGTCTGGTGGACACCTTCCCTTGGTCCGGTGAAGGTGTAGGACCAATCGATTTGGGGATTAACTCACCTGTGGAGAAGTGTCCTGGTTTTGGGTGGAATTTCGACTACGAAATTGAGTTCACGAGAGAAGAAATGGCGGGGGATCTCACCTGGGGATCAAGTGCTCGTGTATGGGGAGGAGTCTAGAACAATTTTGGCGAGTTTCCTTAAGGTTTTTGTTTCGGCACCTCTCATGGCCGAGAGGGGTGGTGTTTAAATAGGAGAGGGTGGAGGGCCTCCCGGGGAGAGTTAGGGCTTGGGATCGAGCTGCTCTTGGCAGAGAAGAACGGCTCCGATGGCCGCTGGGGATGAGGCGGCTCGGCGGTGAGAATTCCAAGTTGGGCTCACATGTGAGCTCTCGGCCATGGTGTTTTCCGGCGGCACTGGTGGCCGGCCGGCCGAGCATGGGTCACCCTCGAGGTCGGGTGGGTCGGGGGCGGGACTTGGTGCGAAGCGATTGGCAGTTGCCATGTGTAAAGAGCTTGGATTGAAATGGAATGGGGGGAAGACCATTTTGGGTTCAAATGAGTCAACCCATGGTTTTGGGCTAGGTTCACCACCCAAGGCCTGGTCTTGGGCTGAAAAGATCACTTGGGTCGGCCGAGAGAGAATGGTGTGGTCTCCATCCATGATGAGGTGGCTAAGCATGGTTTAGTGTGTGACATGCTTAAGGTAAAAAGGGGTTAAGGAGGATTAGGAAAGGGGCCCCTCCTTTTGCCATTAATGGCTTGATCACATGTCGAAGCCTTCCATGGCTTCATGTGGCTTGTCCATGGCTTGCATGGCTCACCTTTGGCTTGGGAAAAGGTTTGGTCGATTTCATGAAAATGGATTTTAGGAATTTTTGGTAATTTGATGGAAATTTGTATGAAACTTGATTTGGAATAATTTGATGGTGAATTTAGGACTTAGGTAATGGATTTAATTAAGTGGATGACAAATGGAGATGTCATGTGGGCTTTAGGGTAGATTTTGGGCTTTTGAATTTGAAGGAAGTGGGCTCTTAGGAAAGTTTAAGGGAAATGGGCTTTTTGATTTTAGGATGGGCATTTGGGTAAAGATTTTGTGAAGAACTTTGTCAAATAAATGTCATAATTGGTTTAGGGATGTTCTATGAAGGGCTTGGAGTCAATTTGGTGTGATTTGGAGTTGAATTGGTTTGAATTTGGGTTTATTTGGTAAGTGGGCCTATGTAAGTCAAATTGGGCTAACTTGGGCCAATGTTGGGCTAGGGTTGAAATTGATGTAAAATTAATGTTGAGAAATATTTATGAGAGTGCTTCAAAGAGGTTTTGGCTTTGGTTGGGCTTTGATTTTGGGGTTTGGGCTCATTTGGGTTAGGTTTGGGTTTATGTCGAAAATGAGCCTTTTAGTTTTGGGTTGAATTTGAGTGGGGTTTGGGTCTAAATTTTGGGCAAATCATGTTAGTGTTTTGTTTGTGGGAATGTTAACGAAGATTTAGAAAAGGTTTGGGGTTAATTGGAGTTGAATTGGGTGAGTTTGGGTTAGGTTTGGGTCATGGGTCCAAATTGGGCTTTAAGGCCAAAAGTGAAATTGGATCCAAACGTCAATCAAATTGGACTTGGATTTGGTCTAGATTGGTATTGGGGATGTTGCATTGAAGTTTAGAATTGAATTGGACCAAAATTGGGGTCAATTGGGTAGGTTTGGTTTAACATTGGGTTCACTTTGGGTTAAAATGGGCCAAATTGGGGGTTTTGACAAAAGTAGGGTAAATTGACAAAATTGGCCCATGGTGTAGTTGGACAAAATGAAATTGGGAATATTTGGGATTTTCTGGAATTTTCTGGGAATTTTCTGAATTTTTGGATTTTTGGGTCGAAGAGGGTATTTTGGGTATTTGGAGGGTATTGGGAGGTTTTCTTGGAATTTTTGGTATTTTTGGGTATGGATGATCAATTTAAGTGATGTGGAAATGTTTGGGATTGATTTTGGAGAATTTTGGGTAATTTGGAAATTTTTGAGAAATTTGGGTAATTTCGAGGTTTTGGGTAGGTTAAGCGGGTGTAGGGTCCGGGGGTCAAAATTGAAAATTTGGGAAATTGAAGATTGAGTGGATGTAAGTGGAAAGAAGTCATTTTGGTTGAGCCATGAAGCCACACCAAGCTCACATGAGCCATGAAGCCACACCGAAGCTCACATGAGCCATGAAGGGACCGATTTGAGGCATTCAGCTATGTTGTTCCTAACCCTCTTAGCCGAGGGCTTAGGGGTTAAGGACCATCCATGTGAATCACCTACATGAGTCGGGATGTCAAGTTGGGTATGGGTGTGGTTTTAGGAGGTGTGTGGAAGTGTAGTGTATAAGTGTAGTGTGTGTGTAAGTCGGCCCCTCACCGAGACCGAGGCCACTGGGGCGGTCCTAAGGCCAAAGAGTCCTATAGGAACTCATCCTTTAAACTTCCACATTTGATTTCAACCCTCTAGGTGATTAGGGGCCTATAGTCGAGTTTGTGGAGTTTGCGGGGAGTTAAGAAGTGGTTTGAATTTCTAAAAGGTGGGTCCCGATTCTAGTCCTCTAAGATAGTCAAAGGAAAAGCCTAAGGCTAGATCCTAAGTACTAAAGAGAAGAAGAGAAGACCTCATCAAAAATGAGGTCAACCGACCTGTTATAATTTCACCAAATTGGGAAGAACCTTTTGAATAAATGTGTGATGCTAGTGATTATGCTATTGGTGCTTGTTTTGGGTCGGAAATATAATAAAATTTTCAAAGTTATTTATTATGCTTAGTAAAACTCTTAATGAAGCTCAAATTAATTATACCATTATCGAGAAAGAGTTATTAGCTATAGTATTTGCCGTTGATAAATTTCGATCATATTTAATTGGAACTAAATGTGTGGTTTATACTTGGTCATTCTACTTATAAAATATTTAATGAATAAGAAGGATGTGAAACCACGATTGATTAGATGGATTATTCTTTTGCAAGAATTTGATTTTGAGATAGTAGATAGGAAGGGTTCGATAATCAATTAGCCGATCATTTGTCCGAGGCTTAAAAATGAAAAATCTCTATCGTATTCTTGAAGAAATTAATGAAAATTTTCACGATGAAAAATTATTCACTCGTTAATGAGTGGTGTGTTCAGTGGTATGCCAACATAGTAAACTTTATTGTCGGTAATATTATACCATATGGATTGACATACCGGGAAAAAAGAAATTTTTGTACGATGCTTAAGACTTATTTTTGGATGACCCATTTTGATATAAACGAGGAAAAGATATTATAATTCGAAGATGTGTTCCTTTGGAAGATACTTATGAAATTATTCAAAAATATCATGATTCGATTATGGGAGACATTTTGGAGCTG
Source organism: Papilionanthe hookeriana x Papilionanthe teres (assembly GCA_022702705.1). Classification (NCBI taxonomy): domain Eukaryota; kingdom Viridiplantae; phylum Streptophyta; class Magnoliopsida; order Asparagales; family Orchidaceae; genus Papilionanthe; species Papilionanthe hookeriana x Papilionanthe teres. The sequence continues at coordinate 29,499,791 of CM040432.1, read as the reverse complement.
ATAAAGCTGCATATAAAATCTTACAATCGGATTTTATTGGCTTACAGATTTTTAAGGATGTGAATGGATATATTAAAAATTATGATAGAAGTTAACGTGTAAGCGATATTTCTAGAAGAAATGAGATGCCCCTCGATTATATGTTGGAAGTTGAAATATTTGATGTTTGGGGATTAGATTTCATGGTCCATTTATACCATCTTTCGGAAATGTTTATATTTTGATAGACGATGAGACTATGTTTCCAAATGGATTGAAGCTATTGCTTTACCTCGATGTGATGCTCAAAGTGTTTCAAAGTTTTTAAGAATAATATATTTTGTACATTTGGAATACCAAGAGTAATCATAAGCGATGGGGGAAGTCATTTTAAAAAAGCGATTATTGAGAATTTAACAATGAAATATCATATAAATCATCGCATTGCTATTGCTTATCATCCTCAGACAAGTGGTTTGGCTGAATTATCCAACTGTGAAATTAAAAGAATATTGAAAAATACTGTTAATCCAAATATAAAGGATTGGTCGATCAAGTTGGATTATGCTTTGTGGGTCTATAGAATTTGCTATAGAACCACTATAGGAATATCCCCATATAGATTGATTTTTGGAAAAGCTTGTCATTTGCTTATTTAAGTTGAGCATAAAGCATATTGAGCTCTTAAAGAGTTCAATTATAATTTGAAAGATGCTACTGAGAAGAGATTATTGAAATTAAATGAGCTTGAAGAGATAAAGAATGAATCTTATGAAAATGCTAAGATTTATAAGAAAAAGATGAAGTTATGGCATGATCGGAAGATGATCGCTGAAAAATTTATTAAGAAATTCATACCTATTTTTGATGAAATTGCACTTTAAAGAAGGGTATTTTCTTTATTTTATTGTAGGAATGAAGAATTTAGGTGATAAAAGCAAAAATCATAAAAAGAAGAGAATTTGGAGCAAAATCATGCAAATTGTCTTCGAGTCGCCGACGGCGAGATCGAGCCCGCCGACGGCGAGGTTACAAGAAGAAAATTCGAAGGATTTATAAGCTGTCTCAGCTGACGGTGAGCCCGAGCTCGGCCGACGACGAGCTAGAGCGGTTGAAGATTTTCTAGAAGCCTCGGCGACAACGAGGTAGTTCGTCGCCGACGGTAAGCTAGTTCAAATGGTGCGGATACATTGAACTTGGACACTTTTTGAAGGGATGCTTACACACCTCTTGGTCCTTTGCTTACCTCTATATATAGAAGCCGAAATTAAGTCTTTTGTGTGTTACTTTTGTGTTCTAAGTGTCTTTAGAGTGCGGTTTTGTGTCTTAGTGTGTGTCTTAGAGAGTTTTTGAGTAAGTTAGTGAGTTTTTAGTGAGTTTCTTTGTCTTGGAAGGAAGAGTCGAAAAGGCTGAGAGAGTACGCTTGGGGATAAATTAAGATAAGTATTTGTATTTATTGTTTTTAACTTTAAATGAAATCCATGCTTAGTTTAGTTTCCATGCATTACGAGTAGTTTATTTAGTCTTTCTCCCTGTTATGAAATTAAGTGATTTGATGAACTAAAAATAGAAGTATTTTTATATATTAATAAATTGTGATAATTTTTACTTAAAACTTAATTTACTTTTCAACTGGCCATTTGATTTGTTAAAATATGTTGATTATCAACTATAGTAAAAATTACATCGATATTCGGGGAAATTCAAAAGCCTTGGAAGGAGGGTGCAAATAAATAGGGAAATAATATCACTTGGGCGTAGAATTGAGCATTTTAGTGTGACGGACTAAAATATTCAATTCGGTCCTATTGTTTGAGAGCTGAAGTGTAGATGTTAGCCCTCGGGCGAGGGAACGTGGGAGCTACGAAGTGGCGATCGGTATCCTCCCGACCTAGCCGCGGATTCGAGTAATCAAACATAGGATTAGTCAAAATTCTTTACACTGGACCAAAGGGTAAAGAATAGGAATGCTCCTATTTGTCACAATACCTTAACATTATCTATTTAAATTCATCAATCACTTAAATTTCTAAACAAGGGGAAAGATACTTTTTCTGAATAGTTAAGACTTATTTAGCAATTAGTTTTATTTCCTGCACTTGCAATTCGTATTAATTTTCTACTTAGTTTATCTAATTAAAATACTTAGTTTACTTTATTGCGCTTAAATTCAGAATTCCAAATTTTCGTATAATATTATTATTATTATTATTTTAAAATTAGTTGTTATTTAATTTTCTCTTTCCCTGTGGGATCGATAACCAGGACTCCACTAGAGCCCTGTATTACTTGATACGATACGTATACTTGCGTAGCATCCACAACATAAATAATTACAATTCTATATATATAATATAGCGGGGTCGAGTTTTTGGCTTCGTTGCAATCAAATTAAAATATCATAATATAAAATTGTGGGTCGAGAAGATTCTTACTAAAAATCTTGTGCTAGGATAGAAAGTTTCTGTTGTATAATGACGGATTGAGAATTTTTTCGGAAAACTTAAGTCCGAGTGGATGGGTCCATTTATTGTGATAAGGGTTTGTTCTTAAGAGTCTGTGGATATTCAAGATCCTAAGGTCGGAAAAATATTTAAAGTTAACAGTCATAGACTTATACCTTATTTTTCAGTCGATCAACTTAAATTTGATGAGAATCTAATGTTGGGTCACTCAGAATGAGTTATGGATATGTCAGCCTGAAGACGTTAAACCAAGCGCTTTGTGGGAGGCAACCCATAGTTATCGGTGTGCTTTGCTTTATATTTACTTTGTGTGCTTTGTTTGGTTTGTTTTTTTTTGGTAGTAGTATTTTGGAGTTTTTTATGTTATAATAGTGTTTATTTGACCTTATTTTATGACTTAGAGGAGTCGAAATGGAATTTTGGATATTTGACAGATCTGTGCTAAATTGAGCACTGGCAGCTAAGCGCCGCCTAGTTGGCGCTTAGGCGCCGGAGTTATGAAGCATGTGATAAATGAGGTTATAGAAGCCTAAATTGTGGGAAAATAGTTTTTGAAGTTATTTTGGAGTTTTAAAACATTTAAGGGCAGTTTATGCACTTCTAATGTCTATAAAAAGGCCCTGGATTAAGAGAAACACTTGCCCAAGTCCTATTTTCATTCCCGAGTCTCAAGAAGAGTGTTTTGAGTGCATCGAGTCTTCCTGGGAGAATGGGATCAAGAAGAAAGAGGATTCGAAGAGATTAAGTTTATTAGTGATAGTGCTAAAGAGTTATTTAATGGATTTCTCACCGTTAGTATTCGAGGAATTGTAGAAAAGATTGCAAAGATCAAAGCCCAGGTGACCTCAATCGAAGCAAAGATTAATGAAACTAACACACATTTGGTGCATATGGGATGGCAACTCGAGATGCAATTCGGTCATACAAGTCACGTGGAAGAAGCGGATAAGGCGATGTTCCTGAAGAACAAGTGGTTAGAAGAAGAAGATGTAAGAGTGTTCAATCATCGCATGTTCTATCAGATTTTTATTCCAGAAGGGTCAAATGGAAATAATAGTAGTTACGGATATATTCTACCTACTGGAGATTGGAATTAAATGTTAGTTTGATCTTGTGGTTTGTTTTGTGTATCTTATGTCTTTTGTGTTTGATATTTTAAGAGTTTTATGTTTTATGTTTGTGTTATGTTACATTTTAATATGTGATTGTTACATCTTATTGATGTAAACCTATCTTTATGATAATTGAGTGCTGTTTGTATCTAAGGAACTTCATCCAAAGTGTTTGGATAAAAATTTTTAATTTGTATTAAGTGTGGTTTGTTTTTAATGAATATAAGTCTTTGTTTGTGTGAAACTTGATTGGAATCGGTGGATATTAAAATTTGAAATTGGAGTATTTGGAAGATTTATGGGAAGAGACAATTATTTTGAGAAGATTAAGGGTGATTAACTAAGTGATTTAATGCATTTTCTTAATTGTTAAAATCCGAGCCTGGCGGCTAAGAGTCGAGTGCCGACGCTAGCGACGATTTCGCGGCTAAGCACCGAAGGCCTCGAGCTTAAATGTCGGTTCGTGAAAATTGATTTTCGGTAGTTAAAATCCCGAAGATCATCATTTTTAACTACCCTTATCATCTTGACCTACGATTTTCACGAAAAAGGAGCCTAAGGCATCAATATATTGGATCATTTGAAGCCGATCTCGAAAAAAATTGTTAAATTTGGATTCCTTAAGGTAAGAGCACTACTCCTAAGTAAAAATTTTTTATTTTCACCATGTATTTTGAGTAAATTTTTGAAAACCTAAAATCACTATTCATGGTGAAAATTTGAAGAAAAGCATGAGAAATTTCTTAGATTTAGTGGAAATTACTTTTGGAAGTTAATTTAGCAAGTTTAGTTTGATTTTGGAATTTATGGTGAATTTTTTCGTGAAATTTTTAGAGATGGCTCAAAAATCAAAGTGCGTGAGAGATAAGACAAGATTTGATTATGACAAGTTTGTTAGTGCAAGGGCTGAGGAATGATACGTTGACACACTATAGTCACGTAAATTAATTCCTGAGCGTATGTTCAGTAAGCCTGGAGAAGTTATTGAAGAGATGATTTCTAGAAGAAATTAGGAGAATTACTTTTGCTTCTCTGCTGTCGCTGTTACTTCTGTGGTCAGAGAGTTTTATGCAAACTTACCTGGAGCAGAAGAAAATTTAGTGATGGTGAGGAGGCAGGAAGTTCATTTTTTATCTGTGGTAATCAATGTCTTTTATCGACTGCCTCCTGATATGTTTTGTTTTTATTCTAACTATCATCCTACTGAAGGAGAGTTAGATAAGATAATGGCATTTCTGACTGATGGAAGAGGATTATAGAAGATAAATAATGATAGAAGAATTAATTTTCAGGCCTCTAAGTTAAAATGCAACTTCTAAAGCATGACATTATTTTATCTCATCTAAGCTTTGTTGCCTTGAAGTCATACTAGTGAAGTTACAAGGGAAAGAGCTGTGGAGAACTATTGCATTCAGCAAGAGAAGCCTCTAAATATTGGAGCAATCATTTTTTATTACATTTTGAATTGTGCCAGATCTACCACTACTGCTGGTATGGGATTTCCTTCCTTGATTCATTCATTATGTGAGCGGTCTGGTGTGAAATTTGAAACTTGGGAAGAGGTTCTTCGGCCTTTGACACCAATTACCAGTGTAAACGTTGGAGCTTACATTGTACATGAAGAGTTTGGTTAGAGAGGAGGATTTGGTAGGGCTTCTCACTGCTTTGCTAGCTTCTACAGCCTCTACTTCCTATGCTACTACTTCGCGAGCTTCATCATCTAGTGATTTACAAAACTGGTTTATTGAGAAAGATTTTGAAGAAGGTGAGTCTTACTCGTGAGCATATTAGAGACATGGATGGTAAGATGGATAATATGGAAAGATTTATTATAAAACATGATGAATATGAGGAGAATTACCAGCATTATTTGGATAGAGTGATTAAAGGTGATCTGAGTGCTGAGATGCCCCCTCATCCATTCTATATACCTTATGTGCCATCAGAGATTGGAACGAGCAAGATGTTGATGATGATGATGAGGATGATTAGTAGATTTGATTTTTTTATGTGTTGTCGAGTTTACGTTGACGTACTTGATGTATTTGTGTCTTGTGTTTTCTTTTTGATGTTGTGTTTACGGTGTGAACTACGGTAGTATACTGATTTTACTTTGACTACTTTTTTATGCATATCCGAGATGTATCTTTTTTGGATTGATATTTGTATATGTTGCTTTATGTGATATATGTGTAGTAGTAAATGTTTTAATGTTTTAATGGCTATGTTGTGTCAAAGTCTTACAATGTGTACTTTAATTCCAAAGCTCGTTAGGAGAATATGGAACACTATTAAAAATTATTATTTAAAAACTGCATGTTTAAAACTTTTCAAAATCTACTACTACAATTTATTATACGGTATTGGTGTGATTTCGGTTATTTTTCAGTTGGTGTGTATTTGCTTTGAAAACCTCCACTACTATAGAAGACTTTTGAAATTTTTACTTTTCTTTTTATCGAAATTTTGAATTTGATTTCTTTTTACTCTTGTTTTTTTTAAAGCTCGTTATACTTACATATTTAGAATATTAAGATTCCTGCAAGCATGTTATGTTAGTTTTTAATTCTCACCCATGTATCATTTCTTATGCTTAAATGTTTTATCCTAACTAAAAATTAAAGTTTGTGGGAGGGGGGGGGGGGTGGGGGGGAATTTTAAAAACAGAAAAACTTTTCAAAAACCTACAATTTTATTTGTTCTCAGGAATACTTTAAATTTTATTTTTGATTGAAAACAATTATGTATATGAAGTTTTATTAGGGAAAAAAAATTTTGAATATAGAAATGAATAAGAGAATTTAGTTAAAATTTATAGTAATAATAAAAAATTTAAAGTCAAACATTTCTTAGTAAAGAAATATTAAATATAGTTGAACTATCTTTAGTAAGAAATGATGTATTTTTGGATAAATAGAAGATTTCACTTTTATTCTTCAAAGCTCTAAAATTATTTTGTTGAGGAATAATTTTCAAATACTATTATTATGATTTTTAAGTGAAAGATATATATCGGACCTTTATTTTAAATGGAAGGGTGTAATTCAAATCATTAAAGGCCTATCTAGATATGGCAATCCTTGCCTTACAATAAAAAAGAAAAAAAAGAAAAAATAAGAAAAGTAAAGAAAAAGAAAAAAAAAGAAAAAAAAAGTAAAAAAAAAAAAGAAAAGTATGTGAAAAGGGAGAAAAAGCTTGAGGATTTAAGGGTCTAATAAAAAATTAGTTCCATACCTAAAGTATAAGATATAAGTTCTGAGAAAATCTAAAGCTTAAGGTTATAATATTGTAAGTAAAATTATTTTCAAATAAAAATGTTTAAGTGAGAAAAATAAAATGTTTGAATCCTATATTTTGAAGAATCTACAAGTATTTCGAATTAGATAGAAACCTATATTTTACATTATCCTTTACCTAAGAACTTTCTAAACTTTAAGTTGGTCTTAATTACTTAAATTTTTCTAAATTGGACTATTCCATCTCTAGAACAAAATTTTGTTACCTTTCTAAGAAACTCATTACATAATTTGCATGCTAAAATTTTCTATGTGATTAAGAGTCACTTGAGGAAAAGTAACATTTTTAAGTTTGGGGGATTTTGATAAACCTAAAATATATAGTGTTTTTATGCACATTTTTATACATGCTTTTGATGATATTGCACTTTAATGAAAGGTATTTTGTGTTTTCTTGCAGGTATGATGAAAATGAGTGATTATGATGAAAGGAGGAAAATTGGATCAAATTTGGAGCAAAAAAATGAAAAAATGAAAAATTAGCCACTATCGGCTAAGCGCCGTCTGGTCGGCGCTTAGGCGCCACAGTTAAAAAATCAAATTTTCTTCATTTTTGGTGCCAATTTCAAGGGGTGTTTGAAGCAAATTTTGGTGGTGATTTCCTTAACTTCCCATGAGCAGAAAATTTGAATGAAGGGATGCATCTTTTGTTGGATACGTTGAATCTGGACATGAGTTGAAGAGACACCAAGGCTTTATTTGGAAAATTATATCATGAAGACTTGGAATTAGTTAAGAGAGTCCTCTTCTAATTTTATTTGCTGTCTTTTATTGTTTATAGTTTTTTAAAAGTCTTTTAGAGTTAGTAGCGAGTAGGACAGGAGAAAGGGATTGGAGTGAAGCCTTTTTCTCACCAATTCTCTTCCTTCCTTTTATTTAGATTTTATTAAAGTCTGGAGTTTGTTTCTGAGTCATCAGAGTAAGACAACCCACTCTAAGGAGTGTTTTAGTGGAAAGTCAAGTTTCAAAGGAACTTCTGGAGTCTTGTGGAGAGGATTTTCAGATAAGTATTTACTTCTATTTTTATATTTAGTTTTAATTAAATCTTGTTGTGTTTTTACTATGATTTCTATTTTCAAATCAATGTGTTCTAGTGTTTTCTCCATGAGATCTGAGTAATTTTCTTTATCTTTTTCTTTCTTAAATGAAGAAGTAATTAAATTATGTAGGATTGTTGTGGAAAGTATAAGTGTTTAAAGTTGGAATAAGTTGTAAAGATTTAATTCCATGAACTTAATTCACTTCTTAATTTGGCTAGTTAAGATGTTAAAATTTGTTGTGAGATTATGTAAGATCCAATGCGGTATTGTCTCAAACAATAATTGGTATAATTCACATGCAATTATATGGGTGAGAATTATAGTCCATATAACGGAATGCAAATATTTGAGGAGATATGTTTTTAATGGGGAGTAAAATAAGAGAACTTTAGAGCGACAGGCTAAAGCCCTCTAATTTAGTTTGATATTTTAAATTTTGTTATGAGAAGTTAGCCCCCAAGTGGAGGTAATCGAGGGAACTCTAGAGTGAGAGCTAGTATCTTCCTTGCCTAAATATTTTCAAAATTTTAAAATTTCAAATTAACCAATGTCCTTTATAGAACCAAGTAAGGGTAAAGAATAAATTTGCTCATATTTGTCACAAAACATTTAAATACTTACACAATAATACTTTCATAATTATTACTACTTTATAAGATAAAGAAAAATATATTTTATTTCCTAGTATTTTATATCGTGTTTTAAAGTTCTGATAATTTTCATTTCCTGCTTAGCTTTTTAGGAAAAATACCAAAAATAACCTTCAAACTTTACAAATCAAAACATATTTTCAAAAGTCATTTAAAAAGTAAAAACATATAATTTTCTTATTTCTTTAAAAAGTTTTTACATTTACCTGTGGGTTCGATATCTCGGGGCTTAATCAGAAAGTCCTATATTACTTGATAAATGATACGTATACTTGCGTAGTATCTCATATTATAAAATCATAATTTTCATATGTAAATACTAAGCATATATATTCGGCGTGGGATCAATTTTTTGGCGCTGTTGTAAAAAAAGAGATATAATTGAAAAGAAATATGAAGTTTAAAAAACGTAAGCATAAATATCTGGGATCACTTCCCATAAAGTGATTTTACGTCGTCAACCCGACATACCCAGTGCTTATTCTAGGTGACCTAACATCATAAGTTCATTCAATTTAATTTGATCCCTTGAGAAATAAAGTTTCAGTCTATGACCATTTTCTTTGAATAATTTTTTGGTTTTAGGATCTTTGATATCCACAGCTCCATAGGGATAAATGTTTATCACAATAAATGAGTCCATCCACCTAGACTTAGGTTTTCCTGAAAGTAACCTTAATCTTTCACTGTAAAGCATAATTTGTTGCCCTGGCTCAAAATTTTTAGTAAGAATTTTTCGATCATGCCACTTTTTCATCTTATCTTTATAAATCTTAGCATTCTCAAAAGGTTCATTCATTATCTCTTTCAACTCATTTAATTGCAATAATCTCTTTTCTTCAGCATCCTTCAAATTATAGTTAAATTCTTTAATAGCCCAATATGCTTTATGCTCAAATTCAACTGGTAAATGAAAAGTTTTCCCATATATTAACCTGTATGGGGACATTCTTATAGAAGTTCTATATGCAGTACTATAAGCCCACAAAGCATAATCATGTTTGATTGACCAATCCATTTTTGTTGGATTTATAGATTTTTCTAAGATTCTTTTCATTTCTCAATTAGAAACTTCAGCCAAAACACTTTTTTAAGCATGATAAGCAAAAGAAATCTGATGATTGATATGATATTTCTTTACTAATTTCTATATTATTGCATTTTTGAAATGACTTCTCCCATCAGTTATGATCACTCTCGGCATTCCAAATCTACAAAATATGTTCATTCTTAAAAAAATTGCAACACTTTGAGCATCACATCGAGGTAAAGCAACAACTTCTATCCATTTGGACACATAGTCTACTGCTAACAATATATATAAATTTTTGAAAGATAGTTTAAAAGGTCTTATGAAATTTAATCCCCAAACGCCAAATATTTCAACTTCTAAAATATTATTGATGGGTGATGAGCCTAAAAAATATTCAATTTTTAATACACTTTTAATGCCTTTATTTGGTGATTTTTAATGATATTTCACTCTAAAGGAAGGTATTTTGTATGTTTTTGGTTTCAGGTACAAAAAAATTTTTTTAGAAAAAATGAAGAAAAAAAGTGTAATTTGGAGCCAAACGAGCAAGGAAGAAAATTCTAACTTAGCACATTTTTATATGTTTTCCTATGCTTAATCTGATTTACATTTATCACATATTTTTGAATGAAATTACACTTTAAAGAATGGTTGCTTTCATCTCTATCTTGTACGTATATCGGGACTTAATCAGAAAGCCCTATATTACTTGATAACAATACGTGTACTTTCGTAAAATCCCATTTTATGATAATATCAATTAAACTCTCATTTGCATCGGTATCAAGTTTTTAGCGTCATTGTAAAGAAAGAGATATAATTAAAAAGAAATATAAAGTATAAACTCATATATAAAAGTAAGCATAAATAACAGGGATCAAGTTTTTGGTGCGGTTGCCAGGAATCGCGACAGTTGATCTTGACTTTTATGAGATTTTTAGTTGAAGTAATTAGGCTTAAAATTAGAAAATTGTAGTGTCGTAAAAGTTATTTTTGGGTGAGAAGTATTTTTGTATAAAAAAGTGTTGTGAAAAAAACAGTTTGTGTGAGAAACAAGGTGTTTGTGAAAATGTTTTGTTGTGTTGAATATATTTTTTGTTTTATATGTTTAATTATTAATGTATTATCTCTTGTGTTACATATGTGAAATAAAATATTAGTAGGACTTGAGCCTTATAATCCCAAGTTAGAAAAAACTAAAAAAATAAAAAAACAGAAAGGACTTAAAAAATTAGAAATGGTATATCGTAAAAATTCAAAATACTCACTTGAAAAATCATCATAAATCATTGAGAGATTTTGTAAATCTTATGATATATGAAATTCATTCAAGTATACAAAACTCCATCGTAGAAGCTTACTCGTTTGAACTAAATCCAGCGATTATCCAACTGATGTAGAGCAACCAGTTTGGAGGAACTACTTCAGAGGATCCCTATTTACACTTATCAAGTTTTCTAGAACTTTGTGCTACATTTCATTATAACATCATGTTAGACGATGCTGTTAGACTAAGGCTTTTTCTTTTCTAACTAAGGGATAAGGCTAAAATGTGGTTATACTCATTAGCACCTAGCTCTATTAAAAATTTGGAGGAGTTAACTCAGAAATTCCTAACTAAGTATATTCCACCTTCAAGGACTACTAAACTTAGAAACGATATTATCTTATTTTTTAGTATAAAGGGTAGTCAATATACGAAGCCTGGGAAAGATTTAATGAATTCCTAAGAAAGTTTCTACACCATGCTCTGCCCAATTGGTTAATCATTCAAACTTTTTACAATGGGTTAGCAGGATCTCTTAGGTCCATTATTGATGCTGATAGTGGTGGTTCATTAATGTCAAAACCATGTAATGAAGCATATGCATTAATTGAAGAAATGACTATGAATAAATTTCAGTGGCCCTCTGCAAAGGTAAATCCTAAAAAGGTAGCTAGTGTTCATGATAGTGGTGCAATTGCAATTCTTGCATCTCAGGTTACTACAATATAAAGGAAGTTGGACTAAGTTGGAATGAACCAACCTCAATTTACTACTGTAAGTGAGGAAAGTTCATTAGAGAATATGATTAATTCTAACTTATCATATAAGACTTTAAATTCTATAAACAATACATATTCTAACTTTTACAATCGAGGTTGAAAGAGCCATCCTAATTTTAACTGGAATCATAATACTGGGGGTGGAAACCAACAATGGGGAATAATCATGCAAATCCTAATAGAAGTTGAAATAATTAGAGGAACACAAACCATAGAACTTCATATTCACCGGACTCTAAGAATGATCAACAATTTGAGCATAAGAAGATGTTTATAGGAGAAGCGTTATTGCAAATGGGAAACCAATTGCAAAGTCAAAATACTGCAATTAGAAACATAGAGAATCAACTGAAACAAATTGCTAATTCACTTAATAATAGACCCCAAGGAACACTTACTAGCAACACTGAGATCAAACCTAAAGAGGACAATAATGAATAAGTAGAAGATGTCCAATTAAGAAGTGGGAGAGAGATAGAGGATGTGGTTAGAAAAGAGAAAGAAGTTGTGAGAGAAATAAAGAAAACTAAAAGACCTGAAGAATATTTTACTAAGGATGTGAAAAAATTAATATCTCCAACTAAAATCAATTTAGAGAGACCACCACCTCCATTTCCTCAAACACCTAGACAACATGAGCTGGATAAACAATTTTCAAAGTTCATAAAAGTACTTAAGAAGTTAACAATAAATATTCCTTTCGCTGAAGCTTTAGAACAGATGCCAAGTTATGCAAAGTTTATGAAGGAGATATTAAAGAAGAAAAAAAAATTTATGAATTACGAGACAGTTGCAATAAGTGAGGAGTGCAGCGTTATACTTAAAAAAAAGCTTCCTTAGAAACTTAAAGATCCTTGTAGCTTTACAATTCTTTGTGCAATTGGATAAAGATTATGTGGAAAACCTTTATGTTATTTAGGAGCGAGCATTAATGTGATGCCTGTCGGCAATATTTTTAGGTTGTGTGTTTTATTTTGAAAAGTGGTCGCCTAACAGAAGTTGTGCGGCGAATTTTTATTTTAAATTTAATTTAAATATATATAATTTAGAAAGTAGTATTTGATTTTGAAAATAATTTTTAAATTTGAAAGTTTTAAGATATGAGATTAAACCGATCTCACATCCCCAGAATAGTTTATATAAACGAGCACCGCACCACAAACCGTATATCTATCCCTAAGGATAGACACACTGCTTGATGGTGGGGCTCGATCAAATAAACTAGAAGTTTTGTGACATCCGTTTGGTCTGCGAACCAATTTTATAAGCCGACAAATTCCCTCGCTTAATATGAAAGTATCAAACGGGGTTTATATTACTCGGGTTCTTTAAAATTCCCTATAAGGGCAAGCCCCTATAGTTAATTACATCTTAAGTGACGGGAATCACCTAAGAAAACTCTCGATAATAACCAATAATTACGCTCTCAAGAATTTCAAAGTTTAAGGTTTTCGAAAGATTGAATTTTGGAATTTCGATAGGGAATGGATCAAATTTTGGAACATTTTGCTTTGTGAATCCAAAGGAAGAGAGGTAGGAGAAATCACTGATTCGAAGTGAACTTCGATAATTTCCCGACTATCCTATTGTTTGTCTTGAAAGTCCTAATGTTTATTTGATATTTCAATCTTGCCAATTTTAATTAATTAGGGCTTATATTTGTATGATAAAATCAAACAAATAGCCTAGAAGATGTGAGGGTTTATTGTCGTATCGGACGACTACCTCGGAATCCTAAGACCGGTTAGGGCTTAATTTGCAATGCAAATGCCTAACGAAGAGTTGAGGATTTATGTTGCACTAGACGAGCTACCTCGAAGTCCTATGGCTTGGTTGTTTAATTCTAGGAAAGTTTCGCTGAAATAGGTTCGGGTTTTCGTCGACGACGATGGCCGTGCTCGCCCACCATGCTCCAAGCTCCTTGTTGTCGCAGAGGTTTAGTTTTAGAAATCATAAATCGAGGAGTTGAGAAAAGTGTTTTGGTTTAGAGAAAATCTTAATTTCCGGGTGTTTTTTATGTTTTATTTAAAACAAATCTTAAAGTTGATTATAACGACACCGGTTAAGATCCCACGGTTCCATCCTTCGGCATCATTATTTTTATCGGATTCACTTAGTCCGGATGAATTTGCTAAACTCAACTGAATGCGTTCCACACTTTTATTTAGACCGTGGGAAATCCCGTTAGCAACACGTAGGTTACATCATCCGAGGTATTCCCGATCATCCAACGGGACGTTTTAATTTAGTTGTAATTGTAGTTTTGTGTTACGTTTGTGATTAAATTTTTGAGTTGTTTTATATTTTGAAATGTTGTGGCGGTGAATTTTATCTTGCAATGACTTTTAACTTAATTTTGGTTTCGGTTTTAGGGCTATCCTAAAGGTGTGGGTTTTCATGCAACAGTTGTTTTATCATGCAAGAAAAATAATACGTCGTTGCAATAAAGTAAATTGCGATAATGTAAATTCGTTGGAAAATAAATTGCAGGAAAGTAAATTGCAATAATTCGAATGCGTACTCGGAGGGTCTTCCCGTCATCCCAAACTGCACTTAAAACACAATTAGCATATTTAAGCGAGTTCCTAGGTAAAGCTAAGGGAAAGGTTATGGTTTTCTACCAAATTCCTAATCCTATAGCTAGTCATTTCTTATGACGTCTAGGTTCTTTGTGTTTTGGTTTAAGGACGATTTTCTTCATCGAAGAATAATCAAATTCAATTGTTCTTATAAATGTCACTATCATATTGAGAAAGTGCTTAAGAAGGATCTTAAACATCTTTTCGATATTTCTAGGATTGTTTTAAGTCCAAATGAATTTAATTATACAAATGAATTAATCGTCCAAGAATTTCAAGTTTTGTTAACTTGCTTCGGTGAACTAGGACATTTGAATATCCTATGAGTGAAGTGACACTTCATTTAATGTTTTATTTAGGAGTTATAATAACTAAAGCTTTCGAGGGTAAGTTAGTATTCAAATGATTTGGTTTAAGTTAAAGAGTTTAAATTTGGAATAGTGTTGAAGTTGTTTTTTTTTTTAAATTTATTTTCTTTCTGTTTTAGGTGATGTTATATTTAATTCAATTTAATTTAATTTTAATTGAGTTTTAATTTAATTTAATTTAATTTAATTTAATGTTTAATCAATTTGATTTGATTTAACTTTAATTTGATTTGATTTAATTTAATTTAATTTAATTGTTTAATTTAATTTAATTATTTAATTTAATTTAATTTAATTGTTTAATTTAATTTAATTTAATTTAATTTAATTTAATTTAATTTAATTGATTTAATTTGATTTAATTATTTAATTTAATTTAATTTAATTGTTTTATTTAATTTAATTTAATTGATTTAATTTAATTTTAATTTAATTTAATTTAATTTAATTTAATTTAATTTGTTTTAATTTGATTTAATTCAATTATTTAATTTAATTTTAATTTAATTTTTAATTAAGTTTTATCTTTAATTTTAATTGAAATTTTTGAAAGAGTTTGATAATTTAATTTTAGTTTAATGATTAAGTCTTTTAATTTTTTGAATTTGAGTTATCATTTTAATTAAAAATTGAGTATTAATGATATAATTAATTTAGGGATTTTTAAATTAAAGAATAAATCTCTTCCTAATAATATCCCTATTTTAATAATTCCAATTTTATTATTCTTCCAAATTTAATCCATTATTTAATTAAAGTTTAATTATTTAAAAATTGTTTAATGGGTTTCTACCCTTTAATCATTTAAATTTCAATCATCCAAATCAGATTAAGATCAAATATTTTACTTGTTGATTTTTATTAAACCTAAAGTTTTAATTAAGGATTAAAGATTTTAATTACCATTTTACCCTTTAAGCTTAATAATTTCATAACTCACTAAGTTGAACTTAAATGAACTTGAAATTTTTATGTGACTTCACTCATATGTCAATAAAGACATGAGAGGAGAAAATGTGATTTTTCTGTATTTAATTTATTTATATAATTATTTTTGGTGGAAAATAGAGATTTTCAGGGAAAATTTGATAACATGACCAAAGGAAAGTTTCTGTCCTTAAGAAAATTAGGGGACATTCCTAATGACCAGAGAAGCACTTGGACCAATTTTGGTGATTTTTTGAATTATATTATTTTTATTATAATTATTTTAAGTTTTGGAGTGTTAATTAATTTAAAAATAAAATAAATGTTGAAAAATGGATTTTATATTTTTCAAAAATCTCTCTGATATCAAGGAAACCAGAGAAACAAATTTTGCAATTTTCTGATTTTTCTATGATTTACTATAATTATTTTAGTGGAAATGCTAGAAAATACATTTTTTTTTAAATTTTAAAATTACCCTAGGGTTTTAAAATTCAATATCTCACTAAATAGACCTAGGAAAAATGTGGGATTTGTTCCTAAGTGATTAGAATTCAAAATGTGACATTTTGGTGAATTTTATTATTTTTGTGATTTTTATTATTTTTTAATTATTAAAAATATTAAAATATTATTAAAAATCAACTTTTTTAGAAAATTGAAATTTTAATTTTCTTAGATTCCCCTGATATCGAGAGGCTCCAAAACCAATTTGGTGAATTTTTGAAAAGTATTTTAAAAGTTATGAATTTTTAAAGTTTAAAATGGCTAAGTGACTTAATCAACCCAATTAGTAGGGCTAACCAAGTCCAATTGACCTCAAATTTTTATGGTGGATTCCTCTGATCCTAAAGATCAGTGGAGAATTGATTTCAAGTCAATTTGATACCTGGTTAACTTTAATTAATTAAAGACCTATTTTGGGTGTTTAAGTCAATTAGGGTTGTTTTGAATGAACTAAGTCAAAACCTATTTTTCCTAGGGTTCTCTGGTCATAAGGAACATCACCAAATTTCCCTAGAATTTATTTCACAACATGCTATTTACTGGAATTAAAATACTCAAAACGAGTGACTCGAACTTGAAAAATCAAGAACTCTTCATAGGGATGGTCTCGACTTTGGAAAATTCGGGGAATGTTCCCAAATTCGGAGGCTTCAAAAGCCCTATGGTCTCATGCCATGGTGAATTGTATGCATGCATGGAGAATTAAAATAATGCAGAGAGTAAATAAATTATAAAAAATAAAATATTTGATGAAATTAAGTGATTTCTTTTCCACATTATTCTCCTCTCTTCACCGAGCAAGAGGGTATTTTTATTTTATTTTTGTGATTTTCCTACACGGAGATATGAATTTTTGAAGTTTAGGGAATTAAATAAATAAGAAAATACCCTATTTATCTATTTATCCACACGGCGCCGGCGAAACATCGGCGACTCCGAAGGGGTACGTGTCGCGCCGTGATTGGGCGCCGCCATCCGAGTCGGCAGCCGGGCCCCGCGGTTCTCGCACCGTTTCTCGGTCCGACGCCATCCGAGCCGTTCGTCCGCGCGTGTATTGAATGGACGCGCATCCGTTCATCGTCCCCAAGTGTTCTCACCGAGAGCCGTCCATACTAAATCCCTAAGATCTCACTCGATTCTCGATGGATTTTTATGTTCTTATACTCTATGGATTCGTCTTGAAGAGACGAACACATCTATACGGCTAACATGCATTGAAACTAAGGCATTTGAAATGGAGAATCTCCGAAGCTCGGGATGGAGAGTTAACTCATACCTTAGCTCGGAGAAGTGTGGCTTCAATCTGAGAGTTGTTGCACCTTAGCTCAGATCGGTTTAATCTCATATCTTAAAACTTTCAAATTTAAAAATTATTTTCAAAATCAAATACTACTTTCTAAATTATATATATTTAAATTAAATTTAAAATAAAAATTCGCCGCACAACTTCTGTTAGGCGACCACTTTTCAAAATAAAACACACAACCTAAAATATTGCCGACAATTTACAGCGACTCCGCTGGGGAGAATTCCTCTCTCCATTATAATCAAATAATTCTGCTTTCAAAAATCGGTAGTGTATCCATGTCCCTAATGGATCAAACTACCCTTCTTTCCGTTGGAATACTATGTTCATTTTTATCTTGAACAAGTATAGCCAACATTCTCTCGGATTTAGGAGCCACTGTTTAGACACCCCTAAACAGAGAGGTTCGAGATCCTTTTACCTCATTTACGAGGTGGGGTGGACCCCGATAGGTGTTAGTTTAGGAGTGATCCTTCGAGTCGGGAAGTCTTGCTTAAGACTTTCTTTTCCTTTCCGAATCGGATTCCTTACCTTCTCTACACCTTTGAACATTCCGTTCTAAATAAACAAACCCTCTAATAAGTGATTCTTTTAACAAATGATAAATACATGAACAAAGAATGAGTTCGGACTCTTTTCAATTCCTTTCTTTTCGTCCTAAAGAAAAGAAGCATAACTTGGGACTGACAACCAGAATCTACCTTGCGAAATGGAAGCCCCGAAGCCGATTTTCTCCTTCACCAACGGACTTGGACTTCGTCTGTCTATAAGGATGAACCGCCCGACAATGGGGTCATCCGATTTGGACGAGGATTTGAAAACACGAACGTCGAGGTCACCGACGTCTCCTCTTTGCACCGACAAACAAGGTATCCGAAGCCGAGGACCCACTGCTCGAGTTCGACCTTAGGTCGACCCAAGAGTTTCCTCCCTGCAAAGGGTCCCGAGCCGGGAGGAATGCTGCCGTCCGCAGGAGGACCGTTCTTACTACCCCCACCTGGTCTAGTTGTTTCGCACCTACCCCGACTTCGCCAAATCAAAGGGAAAGAAATCCGGAACTATGGTAAACCCGTTACGCGTGGAGGGTACGGATCTTCCTGTAAGACCTTACGTTTTCGAAATCGGGTCCGATTCAAAGATTCCGTCGGCCGACAAAGACCCAAAGAAGAAATAGAAATAGAAGGATCGCTGGGAAGCCGGAGCCGCCGAGATTGCCTTCCTGGAGGAAATTCCGAGTTGCCGGAATATACACCGCTACCGGAATATACACCACTGCTCGACTACATACCACTTTTGGGAGGAAGCGGGTTCCATCCCCTCTCCGCCACGAGAGGATGAAGAGAATGTTCGCAAGATTGCCGCCACATTACCACGGCCCGCATACTACAACGATAACCGCAAGAAAAGAACCGTAACTACGCCGTTTGCTCGATCGCAAACTTTGGTAGAAAAGTTAGCAAGGAAGGAAAACCGCCCGTGTCGGAAATTCTACGAAGGATAGGACGGGTGCCGGTCAAATCCCGTCTTGGGCCCCGAGTAGAACCCGCCGTCATGATTGAAAAGCCAAGCAAGAGAATGAAGGCTAGCCCGCCCGTCGTAGTATCGGGGTTACGGATTAGGGAGGATACCACCTTCCGAGCATTTGGCCGATGAGACCATCCGGTCAGCAGACCTTCCGCCGCTAGAAGGATGGTGTGGCGTCCCACTACGGGGCGATTGAGGCGAAACGACGGCCGAGAAAGAAAGTCTCGCCGGGAGGCTGGAATGCGAAGAAAGTGCTACTGCGATGAAGGGGACTCATGAAAAAAGGACCCGGCAACCATCGCATGACAACCACGAAGATACACGAAAGCTCCGCTAGAAGATGCCATGGAAAAGTTGAGAACCGACATCCGACGGTTGGCAAAAGAAAAGAGAAGAAAAGTTCGGAGATGAGATCGACTCATCGGAATTCATGGACAACGAATATGCGGAAATCAACATGGTTGAGACACGAGCTTCATCGGCTTCTCAAGGTGCTCCTGCAGCGCGCGAAGAGAGGAGCCGGAACCGATGAAGAGACGGCTTCGGGAAAAGGACGACACGATCGCTCAAATGGCGAAGAGGATGGAAGAGATGGCCATAGCTCTAGCCACTCTCCAAAGTCAAGTACAACCACATGAGAGACACCCCGAGAGGTCATTCACATCGTAGACGGAGGAAAGGAGATTACATCCGTCAATGGGGATGACCAGCCGAAAAGGATACAGACACGAAGCATGATCCACGAAAAGGATATCAAGAACTTGGTAGAACGGCAGGTGCGAGAAGCCTTAGCACAATCGAAGAACGGGACATCCATTCGGACGGGTAGACCTTACCGGAAGAATTCGACGCTGTCCAATACCCGAAGGGCTTCGTACCACCTCTCGTTTAAGACCTTCGACGGAACCGGGAACCCCGACGGCATGTTGCACACTTTCGTGCCGGTTGTTGCAATGCCGGCGGGAGCGATGCGCTACTCTTCCGACGGTTCGTCGGCGGTCCGTCGGGAATCGCCTTCGGCCGGTATGCGGAACTACCCGACGGTTCGGTGAAGACATTCTCGTAGTTAGAGAGCCTCTTCATTAAGCGATTTGTCGGAGCTCGGCACCACATCACTATAGGTGATTTAGTGGTAGAGAAACAAAGGCCGAATGAAACTCTAGTGGATTACATACTTCGATGGAGAAATTTAAGTATGAAGTGTGAACCACAAGCTGCGAGAACAACATGCGATCGGCATCTTGCTTAAAAGCATTCACGGCCCGATAGCACTTCTCCTCAAGGGATTCACTATTAAGACTTTTGAGAAGTTGTTAAGCAAGGCCGGAAGCTTGCAAGAAGAGGCGAAGCAATTAAGTTTTGCCGACAAAACGGATAAGCAGAAGCCGGTGAAGACCTTCGAAAAGAAATCCGGGGTCGTTGCGGCGAGTTGACAAAGGCAAACAACCGATGCAAATACCACCGGAACGGCCGCAAGCAACCACAACAAAATTACCGAGCAACCCCGGTCCGGCTATCGGTCGTCTCCGCAGGTATGAACAACCGTCTCGTCCGCAACGTACATCGAGGAGCTTCGAGCGAGAGAATATCCGTTCAAAAATGAAGCAAGATCGAAGATGTTCCGTAGCTTAATGAAAACTCCAGATTTCCAGTGCCGAGCCCAAAAGACCGGAGGAAGTCAACAAGAAAGGTGATCCCAACTTTTGCCCCTACCATCGGATGCTTGGGCACAAGATAGAAGACCGCATTACCTTCAAAAGTTGGCTCGACGACAACCTTCGGAAAGGAAATATAACAATCCCGAAGGAGTACATGAAGGAACCCCGAAAGGAGGTTCCGTCAATGTTATCTCAACCGATCCCGTCATTCCGATAGATCCCTATGCAACCGACGATGGATGGACTACCGCTCGGACGAGATCTTCGAAGAAGATTTTAGACAACATCCGAACCGCTTCGGTGCGAGCTTCAATTCGGAGTTCGAGACCCGTTAAGCCGGTCATTATCACTTGCGATAGAAGAGCCACCTCGACGAGGAGAAAATCGAAGAGAAGAAGAAAATTGACGAAGAAGAGGGGACCGAGACTCCTAAGGCTAGACTAGGGGCCGCTTATCCTAGGATAGTTGTTTCCGATTCGGGGGAGAAATCCCTCGAACCTCCGATTTTGTATGATTATCTCGCTCACTTCGGTGGGATCATATAATGATAAGGGTGATGGCGTTGGCTACGTTTTGACCGTTTCTAACGATTACGTAACTAGCGACAATCCGAGCGTCGATTTCGATACCAACAACGATTCTCAAATCATACATGATCTCGACGATCACAATGACGAAGAAGGCATCCATCAAGGAGGCTACGAGAGCTCAACAAGCAACGGCTCTATCTGTGAGTTTCGAGGAGCTCCGAGTTACGATAGAGTTAGAGCCTTCGGATTTTGAAGATAATCCGGAAGAGCCGATCATTCCGATTCGGGAGGAAACACCAGCGAAACTCGACACTAGATTCGAAGAAATTACGAAGTCAACTTGAGAAGTGGAAGAGTTCTACCTCCGAGAATGGGTCCAAAAGACAAAGGAAAGCGGGTGGTTGTTCAAGAAGAACCAACCCCGGCGGAAGAAATACCCATTCGAGAAGAAGCCGAGACGCGGGAGAACAAAGTGGACTACAACGTGCTAGCCCATCTTAGGAAACTACCGGCCAAACCGAGCATCTACGATGCTCTCATCTTATCAAAGGAGATGAGAGAAGCTCGATCAAGGCCTTACTTCGATCCGGAAATTTGCTTAGCTCAAATGGCCGGAGATTCCTTGGATGAGGTTTGCTCGTTAAAGGAACGAGCGAGGTGTTACCTTCACGGACAATGACCTACTACTTGGGACGGCGGATCACAACCGACCGTTGTACATTTCGGTTACTAATTGGGAAGTTTACGCTCTCCGGAGTTTTGGTGGATCCAGGAGCATCAATCAATATAATGAGTCTTCGAACACTAGCATACTTGGAAATTGATGCTCGTGAGCTCGAGGCCGACAAAATGTTATTAAGAGGATTCAACCGAGAAAGGAGAAAGAGCCCTCGGGTCAATAACGCTACCGATGAAGACCGGTGATTTAGCAAAGACAACCGCAAAATTTCATATAATCGATTCAGAAACGTCGTTCAACGCTCTACTGGGCCGACCATGGATACATGAAAACAGGATGGTACCATCATCTCTACACCAGTGCATCAAGTACTACGATGGAGGGGAACAATGCATCAAAAGGTGATTTACAACCATTCTCCGTACATGAGATTGGAATCCATGAAGATGCAGCTTATTATGCACCGCCAAAGAAAACAATCTTCTCCAGAGATACCATAACAAATGAAGCAAAGAAAGTTCGAGACAACGAAGAACCCGAAGTTCTAGTCCAACGATCACTCACCACTCCCTTCCGGAGAGATGGTGAAGGTTTCTCCACAACTCGCATCCGAGGTCGAGGCCGGGGACGAGGCCGTGGTAGAGACACTAGGACAATTGGACGGAAGAAACCAGCCATCAATGTTGATTGGTATGATAGTTACGAAGAAGAAAAAGAAATCAAGCAAGAAGCGACAACAATAAGTCGAAAGAAGCCGCAATACAAGATCTCCTCGAAGATGAAAAGAATGAAGAATACAAATCAATGTACGAGAAGATTAACCACTACGTACATACTATGACCCTAACTCCGATCCATTCTAATAAGATCGAGGGTATGGAGGTCAAAGAGGTACGTAGTGACGGTGCAAAGCCGATTAAATTCTACCGTGGTGCTTCTTCCTCCAAAGCCGAAAATAATGTACAATTCGAAGATGTCACTTCATCGAATTAATGGAATTACCTTTTGAGTGGTACTCCCCCGTGTTCAAAATTTAATTCAACGTGGTTTCTTACCTCGACAATGGACAAAAGGCCAATCACAACATTTTGAAAAGTTATGGAACAACTCCGCCGTCCTCCCAATTCAAAGTATGGACTCGGATTCGGCACGGTAGGGTCGATTGACGATACTGAATTTTGCTTGGTTGTCACTTGCAAATCCAATGAAAACTGCATGGAAACTACAGACGAACTCGAAGATTTACAAATTGGAGATGCTCCACCAGAATTCGAAGAAGAAATCAAATCTACAATAGATGAGTTAACGGAAGTTAACTTGGGTACTAGCGAAGAGCCTAGACCTACCTTTGTTAGCTCCTTACTCAACAAAGAAGACTCCGAAGAAATAATCAAGTTATTAATGGAATTTAAAGATCTGTTTTGCTTGGAGCTACGATGAAATGCCGGGATTAGCTCCAGAGGTTGCAGTCCATAAGCTAGGAGTAGATCCTACTTCGTCCCGGTCGGACAAGGTCCCGGAAGAATGCGTCTAGAAATCGAACAACAAGTCATAGCCGAAGTTAAAAAGCTAATAGACGCTAAATTTGTCCGTGAAGAACAATACCCGACCCGGTTAGCCAATGTGGTGCCGATCGGAAAGAAGAATGGTCGGATCGAATTTGTGTGGACTTCGAGAGATTTAAACAAGGCATGTCCAAAAGATGAATTCCCTCTACCAATTCCAGAACCGATGATCGATATTGCTTCGACACATGAAATATTCTCATTCATGGATGGATCTTCGAGGATACAACCAGATAAAAATGGCTCCGGAAGATGAAAAGCTTACGGCATTCAGAACGCCGATCGGAGTATTTTGCTACACGGTGATGCCATTCGGACTGAAGAACGCAGGAGCAACTTACCAAAGAGCAATGACAAGAATTTTTGATGATCTCATCCACAATCAAGTCGAATGCTACGTGGACGATGTGGTCATCAAAAGCAAAGTAAAGGAAAACCACTCGTGTGATTTGAGAATTGTTTTCAAACGATTAAGACAATTTAACCTTAAGATGAATCCCTTAAAATGCGCCTTCGGCGTCACCTCCGGAAATTCTTAGGATTCGTTGTCCGACATCGTGGAATTGAAATCGATCCGGAGAAGATTAAAGCTATCTTAGAAATGCCGCCTCCCAAAACCTTAAAACAACTACGATCTTTTCAAGGGAAGTCGGCATATCTTCGACGCTTTATCTCGAACCCGTCGAGTAGGTGTCGACCTTTCTCGGCACTAGTTAAAAAGGACGCCAAATTTATTTGGGAAGAGAAATGCCGGAAGGCCTTCGAAGACATTAAACGAT
This sequence comes from Papilionanthe hookeriana x Papilionanthe teres, assembly GCA_022702705.1. Lineage (NCBI taxonomy): Eukaryota > Viridiplantae > Streptophyta > Magnoliopsida > Asparagales > Orchidaceae > Papilionanthe > Papilionanthe hookeriana x Papilionanthe teres. The sequence goes on along the minus strand of CM040432.1, from coordinate 29,475,748 downwards.
ATTTAATGACACCTCCCGTCTTAGCGGCCCCGGTCTCGGTGTAGACCGTCGATACTTTACACCGCGGCTCTAGACGACTCCCTCGGAGCCTCGTTAGCCTGAGTCGATGATGAGGGTAAAGAAAATGCTCTTTACTACTTAAGCCGTCGTTTACTTCCGACGGAAGTAAGGTATCCCGCAATTGAAAAGCATTGTTTGGCCCCGATCTTCGCCGCTCAAAAGCTCGGGCACTACATGCTTTCTCATAAGGTCAACTTGATTTCGAAGTTTAATCCATTGCAATACTTGATGACTCGTCCAACACTTTCCGGCGGACTTGCCGGATGGTCAATGATATTATTGCAATTCGATATAACTTTCGTGCCTCCGCGTGCCGTAAAGGGACAAGTCTTAGCGGACTTCCTCGCGAAGCACACCCTTTGCCGGCCGAATCTCCTCTCGATGACGATCCGCCGGATGAACAAATAATGAGCCTAGAAGACCCCGATGATCGACGTTGGGAATTGTATTTCGACGGAGCATCTTCGAGCACACAAAGACGAAGAATCGCAAGTGATAGTGCCCGGTAAGGCGGGAATCGGGCTAATCTTTATAACACCGGAGCGGGGGATGTTAAGATACTCCTACCACTTGACGTAACCGTGTACAAACAACGAAGCGAATACGAAGCCCTCATAACGGGATTGGAATTAACCATTCAAATGGGGATAACGGACATCAACATCTACGGGGATTCACGGTTAATCATTCAACGGATCGCTGGACAATACGGAATTTTTAAGCCAAGACTCGAACAATACTTCCAGGTATGCCATACAAATTGTTGGAATAGATTCCAAATGTGACAATCTACAAAATTCCTAGAAAAGAGAATGCTTTAGCGGATGCTTTAGCCCGTCTCGCAAAAGAATTTGCTCGTTTGCAAGATGAATCGATGGAAGTGTCGGTTCACGGACGTCGAGTCCTATCACAGCTCGACATAGACACAATACACAAATCGGCAAAGAAAAAGAATCGAGTTGCAGTAGTGACGGAAAACACGAGAAGATCGGCGACAGCCTATTGATGGACTACTCGCGAAACAGGAAAGCTACCGGACGATAGGTCGCTGGCCCATCGGATCAAGAAAAGAACTCTGTCTTACGCATTAATAAACAACACATTATACGGAAGGTCTTTTGATCGAATGTGGCTAAGGTGCCTAAGCGGGTCCGAGGCCCGTGAAATTGTTAAAGAGGTGCATTCGAGACTCTGTGGCGCTCACCGGTCGGGTCCAAAGATGAAAATGAAAATTAAAAGACTAGGAGTACTACCGGCCCTCGATGATGGCCGACCGCATGAAAATCGCCAAGAGCCGTCACCAATGCCAAGTGCACGGAGTGGTTCTACACCAACCTCCAAATGTGCTACACCCGACAATTGCGTCGTGGCCATTCGAATGTTGGGGCACGGATATAGTGGGTCCGATAGAACCACCATCTTCAAAAGGACATCGTTTCATTCTTGCAGCCTACGGATTACTTTTCCAAGTGGGCGAAGTAGTTCCACTTAGAGAAGTGAAAGCACACCACGTGCTACGGCTTTTCAAGAACCAAGTTGTCTACCGTTTCGGAGTGCCGCGCGAGATCATCTCGGATAATGGGTCGGCATTCGAAGCACACAAATCAACAATTTTGTCGGGAGACACGGAATCGACCGGCGATACTCAACAATTTACTACCCAAGAGCAAACGGCCTCGCCGAGGCTTTTAATAAAACTCTCGTTCAAATCTTAAAGAAAACCTTGGACGATAATAAGAGAAATTGGCACGAGAAATTGTTAGAAGCCTTATGGGCCTACCGGACAACCTTCGAACTCCTACTCGAAGCTACACCTTACGCTCCGGTGTATGGGTCCGAGGCGGTGTTACCTTTAGAGGTTCGGCTTCCTTCACTCGAGATCGCGAGTTACAAACAAGATCACGACGAAGAAAACGCCAGACTACGACTCGAAGAATTAGAAAGCTTGGAAGGGAAAAGACTTGCGAGCGCAACGAATTTAGAACTATACCAAGCTAAGATGGTTCGGGCCCATGACAAACCGGTCCGCCCAAGAACCTTCAAAGTTGGTGACTTAGTTCTCGTTCTCAAGAGACCTATTCTTGCACACCGCAAGATAGGAGGAAAATTTGAACCCACTTGGGAAGGACCGTTTGTGGTTGAAGCGGTATACTCGGGAGGTTCCTACCAGCCTAGTGAATTGCCGGGGAGAACGACATATGCTTCCAATCAACGGACGATACTTGAAAAAATATTACGCTACTCGATGTTTCGAAGGAATGAATTCTTCATCCCTAAGAAACACGGGTGAAGTAATTACTTGTGATTGGGTCCGAACCCAAAAATAATAAAATGTGCTAAGATAAATAAAATCATGATAATTAAGTTTTCCTCGTTTCCTTTTTCAAGTCAAAATCTCTTCCCTCATCTTATCCTACTTCATTCCTGTTAAATTTCAAAATATAAGAATAATAAAAAATGTATCTTTAATAAACATTTTCTTAATGTTCTTGTTCTTAGTACAGACCACGATCCTTTTCCTTGTCTTTTCGCAGGGAAATGTCGAACGGGCGGTTGGTCTTGAACTTTAAGAATGGCGTAAGCCTTGCACTCGATGAAAAGAGGGTGAAAGATGGAGCGATAATCGAGATTGACTCGGATTTTGCACCAGCGGGCTACGAGTACGAGGAAAGTGACTCGGGTCCCGGCTAACCGAGAAGAACTACCCGGGCGGACAGTGATGAAAGTGGGTGGCCCAAGCCACCAATCCAACAACAAGAAAAGAAAGGCAAACACCGAAGAAGATAAGAAAATAAAGTCCGTAGTCACTACAGCGGAGGGCAGGCTTGTCAGCGCTGCGCCCACAGAGACTCATGAAGTTCGAAGGGCTACTCTCACAGCCACGCAAAGAAGAAATAAGAATCGCCGTATCCGTAAGATGTTAACAAAACTAGCTGCGGACCAGCGCGACGAGACAATTGCTAATGCCAGCACATACACTTCAAGGACGCCGGTTCACCAGGAACCTGAAGAAAGGAGGCCAGCTCCTAGAATAACGAAAGAACCGGGGAAATCTCCGGAAGATCGAAGAAAGAAGGCTACCACGCCACCGGATAGAACCACCAAGCAGGTGCATGACCTTGTTGCGAAGCAACCCCGGGGATGTCCCGACGTGCATCATCCCCGAGGAGCCGAGGTATGCGTGGGGAACGTGAAGGGATTGAACCATATATCCCACAATATGTCACAAGTCCTCGCCATCTCGCGATCATTCCGAATACGAGCCGGAGAGGATGCGGAATGTTGAAAAGAAAACTTTCGAATACTTCGAGAGAATTAAAGGAAGAAGAATCAACATACTAGAAGGCCTCGAGCTACACACCGACGTATTCTCGAATATGAACAACAACGAAATCGTGGATTGTATCCGAGATTTGAAGAGAATGGGCCGAGCGAGCCGCCCGAGGGAAAACACATACTCGAACCCCGGAGATGGATGCCGGGGAAAGGAAGAATCACAATACAATGCGGATGTCGCTACAACTTTGTCGAAGACGAAAAGGAAACCCACCGGAATACTTCGTCATGGGCAAGTAGATCCGATGCCATTAATTATCAAGAGAATGGTAAAAAGATTGATAACATGGAGGGTACTGCCAGCAGTTGCATACCCAATAGCTCGCATTATCAACATCTACAAACAGGGTGACCGCATACCCCCACATATTGATCACCACGACTTCGTCGGACCTTTCGCACGGTCTCTTTCTTGAATGAGTGCAACATCATGTTCGGATCCGACCTCCGGATAGCGAGCCCGGGTGAGTTCCGAGGGCCGATAAAGATACCTTTACCGGTGGGTTCCGTCATGATATTGCAAGGTAACGGAGCGGATATCGCAAAGCATTGCATACCAGGAGTGCCAGTGGAGCGAATCTCGGTTACTTTCGGGAGGATGGACGACAACGAAAATACCTTACCATTTCCAACCGGATCCGGAGCTAGAGAACCTCCGGCCTTACGAGCCGTGAGTTACATGGGAAATATCACACCTCCAATGTACATCCAGCTCGGCATCCTTGCCGAGGATGGCTTGGAAGGTGATGTTATCGACCATGTACCTCACTATTCGTACATGGATTTTTGACGGATGATTCTTTTGATGGATCAACAAAGATCATACACAGATCCGTTTGAGTCTACATGGATTGTATGAAATATATTCCGGATCGAGTTGTACGACGTATTTTCAACATGATTGGAATGAAAGTGACCATGTCACGTTTTGGCCTTCACCTCTTTTGTGCAAATTGATTGGGAAACGCCATTAAAGTTAAATGAACTTCGAACAAAGAACGAGAAAAGAAAAAAAAAGAGAATAAAAGAAAACTTTCTAAAAAAAATGCGAAAAATGACAAATACCAAGTTCACATGAACATTAAATAAACAATAAAATAAAATTTGAATCATTAAAAGACAAACGAAATCAACATGAATGGTAAATCAAATCACTAAGCAAATTCTCAATCAAATCTCAAATTCCATCCTTCCAAACTTCAAAATCAAATTCCATCCTTCCAAATTCCGAATCAGATTTCAATCTTTTCAAATCTCAAATCAAATTCTCAATCAAATTCCAAATCCACTCTCGATCAAATTTCAAATTTGATCTTCCCAAATCTCAAATCAAATCCTCAATCAAATTCCAAATCCAATCTCGATCAAGTTTCAAACTTGATCTTTCAAATTTCAAATCAAATCTTAAATCAAGTTTCAATCGAGTTCAAACTCATCCTTCCAAATTTCTAAATTTCCAAATTCAATCTTTCCAGGCTTCAAGTCTCAATCAAATTCAAATTCAATCTCTATCAAATCTCAAATCCGATCTTCTAGATCTCACATCAAAATTCAAACTTTTGGGTCGAGGATTTTACATCCAAGACTGCACTGCTTTAGGATTCTTTTCCTATTGCACTGAAATACATCAAAATTCAAACTTTTGGGTCGAGGATTTTACATCCAAGACTCGCACTCGCTTTAGGATTCTCTTCCTATCGCACCGAAATACATCAAAATTCAAAACTTTTGGGTCGAGGATTTTACATCCAAGATCGCACCGTTTTAGGATTCTCTTCCTCTTGCACTCGAAATACATCAAAATTCAAACTTTTGGGTCGAGGATTTTACATCCAAGACTGCATCGCTTTAGGATTCTCTTCCTATCGCACCGAAATACATCAAAATTCAAAACTTTTGGGTCGAGGATTTTACATCCAAGATCGCACCGCTTTAGGATTCTCTTCCTATCGCACTTCGAAATACATCAAAATTCAAACTTTTGGGTCGAGGATTTTACATCCAAGATTGCACTGCTTTAGGATTCTTTCCCTATTGCAATGAAATACATCAAAATTCAAACTTTTGGGTCAAGGATTTTACATCCAAGACCGCACTCGCTTTAGGATTCTTTCCCTATTGCACTCGAAATACATCAAATCGAATTCCGGGGTTAAGGATTTTACATCCGAGATCGCATCGCTTTAGAATCATTTCCCTATCGCAATGAAATACATCAAAATCAAACTCTTGAGGTTAAGGATTTTATATCCAACACCACTTTGCTCCGAGATCTCTTCTCATCGCAACGATTCAATCTAATCAATTCAATTTTCTTTCGAGGTTGGAGATGTTACATCTAAAACCTCAGAACTCCAATTTTAATTTCAAATCAAATCCTTCAAATTAATTTTGACAAACTTCAATCTAAAAAAAAAACACTCCAAGTTGAAATCTAAAACATAAATTAAAACAAAATAAAATCTAAATCAAAATTCCCCAGGTCATGTGATTTGGGATTTACCTCCTCTTCCTTTCCCCAGCGAGAGTTCAAGAATCTCCGGTTCCAGAGATATACTCGACACTCCCCGCGGAAACTCTTCTACTTCATCCTAAGTTCGTCATTTGGACATCCGTGTTGGTTTTGTTGATCGCTCGGTCAACACCAATACGCGCGGTGTGCTCCGTCGACCACCGCACCTATTGGGGGTCCATTTGTTGACCTCATTTTTGATGAGGTCTTCCCTTCTTCTTTTTAGTGCTTAGGATCTAGCCTTAGGCTTTTCCTTTCGACTATCTTAGAGGAGTAGAATCGGGACCCACCTTTTAGAAATTCCAAACATTTCTAAACTCCCCGCAAACTCCACAAATTTGACCATAGACCCCTAATCACCTAGAGGGTTGAAATCAAATGTGGAAGTTTAAAGGATGAGTTCCTATGGGGCTCTTTGGCCTTAGGACTACCCCAGGTGGCCTGGTCCGATGAGGGGCCGACTTACACACACTACACTTATACACTACACTTACACACTACATTTCCACACACTTCCTAAAACCACACCCATACCCAACTTAATCTCCCGACTCATGTAGGTGATTCACATGGATGGTCCTTAACCCCTAAGCCCTCGCTAAGAGGGTTAGGAACAACATAGTGAATGCCTCAAATGAGTCCTTTCATGGCTCATATGGGCTTGAAATGGCTTCATGGCTCAACCAAAATGACTTATTTCCACTTACATCCACCCAATCTTCAATTTCCCAAATTTTCAATTTTTGACCCCCGGGACCCTACACCTACTAAACCTACCCAAAACCTCGAAATTACCCAAATTTTTGCAAAATTTCCAAATTACCTAAAATTCTTCAAAATTATTCCCAAACATTTCTACACCACTCAAATTGACCATCTATATCCAAAAATACCAAAAATTCCAAGAAAACCTCCCAATACCCTCCAAATACCCAAAATACCCTTCGACCCAAAAATCCAAAATTCAGAAAATTCCCAGAAAATTCCAGAAAATCCTAAATATTCCCAATTTCATTTTGTCCAACTACACCATGGGCCAATTTTGTCAATTTACCCTACTTTTGGCAAAACCCCCAAATTGACCCATTTTAACCCAAAGTGAACCCAATGTTAAACCAAACCTATCCAATTGACCCCAATTTTGGTCCAATTCAATTCTAAACTTCAATTCAACATTCCTAATACTAATTTAGACCAAATCCAAGTCCAATTTGATTGACATTTGGATCCAATTCCACTTTTGACCTTAAGGCCCATTTTTCGACCTAAGCCCAAACCTAACCCAAATGAACCCAAACCCCGAAAATCAAAGCCCAACCAAAGTCAAAACCTCTTTGAAACACTCCCATAAACACTTCTCAACAATAATTCTACATCAATTTCAACCCTAGCCCAACATTGGCCCAACTTGGCCCATTTGGACCTATATTGGCCCATTCACCAAAAGAATCCAAATCCAACCCAATTCAAGCCCAAACTACCCCAAATTTGCTTCAAGTTACTCATGACACATCCATGAGCTAAACCCAACAATTATTTGGCCCAACCTTTTACAAAAAATTTTCATCCATGAACACATTCATAAACTTAAAAGCCCACTTCCCTTAAACCTTTCTAAAAGCCCATTTCCTTCAAAATTCAAAAGCCCAAATCTACCCTAAAGCCCACATGACATCTCCATTTGTCATCCATTTAATTAAATCCATTACCTAAGTCCTAAAATCACCATCAAATTATTCCAAATCAAGTTTCATACAAATTTCCATCAAAACATCCAAAATTCTTAAAACCCATTTTCATGAAATTGACCCAAGCTTTTCCCAAGCCAAATGGAGCCAAGGATGAGCCATTCACAAGCCATATGAAACCATGAAAGTTTGGCATGTGACCATGCCATTAATGGCAAAAGGAGGAGGTCCTTTAACCATCTCCTAAAAGTCATTAGCCTTAAGCATGTCTCCCTTTAACCAAGATTTAATCCAAATATTCTTGGATAAGGACATCACCACCTCTTGACCAGCTAGCCTAGCTGATCTTCTCAGCCAAGACCAGCCATGGGGAGGTGAACCCAACCCAAACCAATGGGTTGACCAATTTCAAGCCAAAATGACCCCCTCCCCATTCCATTTTAATTCAAACACTTTACACATGTCCAAACCCGATCGACTTCACCATTGCCAAGCCCCGACCTCCCCGGTCAAGATGGTGACCCATGCCTGCTGGCCAGCCGCCTGGATCGCCGGAAAACACCACACCCGAGAGCTCACATGTGAGCCAACTTTGGAATTCCACCTTGCCGAGCCGCCCCATGCCCAATGGCCACCATGGCCGTTCTTCTCCTCACTCGGAGCAGGCGATCCCAAGCCCTAACTCTCCACGGGAGGCCCTCCACCCTCTCCTATTTAAACTCCACCCCTCTCGGCCATGAGGGAGAGCCAAGCACAAACCTTGCCAAAACTCTGCCAAAATTGTTCCAGACCCTTCTCCACTCTTAGAGCACTTGATCCCCAGTGAAATTCCCCTGCCATTTCTCCTCCGAAAGCTCGATTTCGTAGTTGAAATTCCACCCAAAACCAGGACACTTCTCCACGAGTGAGCCAATTCCCAAATTGATTGGCTCTACACCTTCACCGGACCGAGGGAAGGTGTCCACCATCAAAAGCCCCATCTCCGAAGCCACCCGGTTGCTCCAGCCTCCAAGCTTTGTGATCGGGCTTGGTCGAAATCATATCCGGACAATTCCCTGGACCGGGAGACTTCATCCGGAGCTTCGCTGGGACCCAATCGAAGGTGCAACAACTCTCGGATTGAAGCCACACTTCTCCGAGCTAAGGTATGAGTTAACTCTCCATCCCGAGCTTCGGAGATTCTCCATTTCAAATGCCTTAGTTTCAATGCATGTTAGCCGTATAGATGTGTTCGTCTCTTCAAGACGAATCCATAGAAGTATAAGAACATAAAAATCCATCGAGAATCGAGTGAGATCTTAGGGATTTAGTATGGACGGCTCTCGGGTGAGAACACTTGGGGACGATGAACGGATGCCGTCCATTCAATACACGCGCGGACGAACGGCTCGGATGGCGTCGGACCGAGAAACGGTGCGAGAACCGCGGGCCCGGCCGCCGACTCGGATGGCGGCGCCCAATCACAGCGCGACACGTACCCCTTCGGAGCTGCCGATGTTTCGCTGGCGCCGTGTGGATAAATAGATAAATAGGGTATTTTCTTATTTATTTAATTCCCTAAACTTCAAAAATTCATATCTCTGTGTAGGAAAATCACAAAAATAAAATAAAAATACCCTCTTGCTCAGTGAAGAGAGGAGAATAATGTGGAAAAGAAATCACTTAATTTCATCAAATATTTTATTTTTTATAATTTATTTACTCTCCGCATTATTTTAATTCTCCATGCATGCATACAATTCACCATGGCATGAGACCATGTGGCTTTGAAGCCTCCGAATTTGGGAACATTCCCCGAATTTTCCAAAGTCGAGACCATCCCTATGAAGAGTTCTTGATTTTTCAAGTTCAGGTCATCTGTTTTGAGTATTTTAATTCCAGTAAATAGCATGTTGTGAAATAAATTCTAGGGAAATTTGGTGATGTTCCTTATGACCGAGAGAACCACTAGGAAAAATAGGTTTTGACTTAGTTCATTCAAAACAACCCTAATCGACTTAAACACCCAAAATAGGTCTTTAATTAATTAGAGTTAACCAGGTATCAAATTGACTTGAAATCAATTCTCCACTGATCTTTAGGATCAGAGGAATCCACCATAAAAATTTGAGGTCGATTGGACTTGGTTAGCCCTACTAATTGGGTTGATTAAGTCACTTAGCCATTTTAAACTTTAAAAATTCATAACTTTTAAAATACTTTTCAAAAATTCACCAAATTGGTTTTGGAGCCTCTCTGATATCAGGGGAATCTAAGAAAATTAAAATTTCAATTTTCTAAAAAAGTTGATTTTTAATAATATTTTAATATTTTTAATAATTAAAAAATAATAAAAATCACAAAAATAATAAAATTCACCAAAATGTCACATTTTGAATTCTAATCACTTAGGAACAAATCCCACATTTTTCCTAGGTCTATTTAGTGAGATATTGAATTTTAAAACCCTAGGGTAATTTTAAAATTTAAAAAAAAAATGTATTTTCTAGCATTTCCACTAAAATAATTATAGTAAATCATAGAAAAATCAGAAAATTGTAAAATTTGTTTCTCTGGTTTCCTTGATATCAGAGAGATTTTTGAAAAATATAAAATCCATTTTTCAACATTTATTTTATTTTTAAATTAATTAACACTCCAAAACTTAAAATAATTATAATAAAAATAATATAATTCAAAAAATCACCAAAATTGGTCCAAGTGCTTCTCTGGTCATTAGGAATGTCCCCTAATTTTCTTAAGGACAGAAACTTTCCTTTGGTCATGTTATCAAATTTTCCCCGAAAATCTCTATTTTCCACCAAAAATAATTATATAAATAAATTAAATACAGAAAAATCACATTTTCTCCTCTCATGTCTTTATTGACATATGAGTGAAGTCACATAAAAATTTCAAGTTCATTTAAGTTCAACTTAGTGAGTTATGAAATTATTAAGCTTAAAGGGTAAAATGGTAATTAAAATCTTTAATCCTTAATTAAAACTTTAGGTTTAATAAAAATCAACAAGTAAAATATTTGATCTTAATCTGATTTGGATGATTGAAATTTAAATGATTAAAGGGTAGAAACCCATTAAACAATTTTTAAATAATTAAACTTTAATTAAATAATGGATTAAATTTGGAAGAATAATAAAATTGGAATTATTAAAATAGGGATATTATTAGGAAGAGATTTATTCTTTAATTTAAAAATCCCTAAATTAATTATATCATTAATACTCAATTTTTAATTAAAATGATAACTCAAATTCAAAATATTAAAAGACTTAATCATTAAACTAAAATTAAATTATCAAACTCTTTCAAAAATTTCAATTAAAATTAAAGATAAAACTTAATTAAAAATTAAATTAAAATTAAATTAAATAATTGAATTAAATCAAATTAAAACAAATTAAATTAAATTAAATTAAATTAAAATTAAATTAAATCAATTAAATTAAATTAAATTAAACAATTAAATTAAATTAAATTAAATAATTAAATTAAATTAAACAATTAAATTAAATTAAATTAAATTAAATTAAAATTAAATTAAATTAAATTAAACAATTAAACTAAATTAAATTAAATAATTAAATTAAATTAAACAATTAAATTAAATTAAATTAAATCAAATCAAATTAAAGTTAAATCAAATCAAATTGATTAAACATTAAATTAAATTAAATTAAATTAAATTAAAACTCAATTAAAATTAAATTAAATTGAATTAAATATAACATCACCTAAAACAGAAAGAAAATAAATTTAAAAAAAAAAACAACTTGAACACTATTCCAAATTTAAACTCTTTAACTTAAACCAAATCATTTGAATACTAACTTACCCTTGAAAGCTTTAGTTATTATAACTCCTAAATAAAACATTAAATGAAGTGTCACTTCACTCATAGGATATTCAAATGTCCTAGTTCACTGAACAAGTTAACAAAACTTGAAATTCTTGGACGATTAATTCATTTGTATAATTAAATTCATTTGGACTTAAAACAATCCTAGAAATATTGAAAAGATGTTTAAGATCCTTCTTAAGCACTTTCTCAATATGATAGGACATTTATAAGAACAATTGAATTTGATTATTCTTTGATGAAGAAAATCGTCCTTAAACCAAAACACAAAGAACCTAGACGTCATAGGAAATGACTAAGCTATAGGATTAGGAATTTGGTAGAAAACCATAACCTTTCCCTTAGCTTTACCTAGGAACTTGCTTAAATATGCTAATTGTGTTTTAAGTGCGGTTTGGGATGACGGGAAGACCCTCCGGGTACGCATTTGAATTATTGCAATTTACTTTCCCTGCAATTTATTTTCCAGCAATTTACATTATTGCAATTTACTTTATTGCGAATTGCGTTTATTTTTCTTGCATGATAAAACAATCGTTGCATGAAAACCCACACCTTTAGGATAGCCCCTAAAACCGAAACCAAAATTAAGTTAAAAGTCATTGCAAGATAAAATTCACCGCCACAACATTTCAAAATATAAAACAACTCAAAAATTTAATCACAAACGAACACAAAACTACAATTACAACTAAATTAAAACGTCCTGTTGGATGATCGGGAATACCTCGGATGATGTAACCTACGTGTTGCTAACGGGATTTCCCACGGTCTAAATGAAAGTGTGGAACTCATTCAGTTGAGTTTAGCAAATTCATCCGGACTAAGTGAATCCGATAAAAATAATGATGCCGGAAGGATGGAACCGTGGGATCTTAACCGGTGTCGTTATAATCAACTTTAAGATTTGTTTTAAATAAAACATAAAAAACACCTGGAAATTAAGATTTTCTCTAAACCAAAACACTTTTCTCAACTCCTGATTTATGATTTCTAAAACTAAACCTCTGCGACAACAAGGAGCTTGGAGCATGGTGGGCAGCACGGCCATCGTCGTCAGCAAAACCTGAACCTATTTCAGCGAAACTTTCCTAGAATTAAACAACCAAGCCATAGGACTTCGAGGTAGCTTGCCTAGTGCAACATAAATCCTCAACTCTTCGTTAGGCATTTGCATTGCAAATTAAGCCCTAACCGGTCTTAGGATTCCGAGGTAGTCGTCCGATATGACAATAAACCCTCACATCTTCTAAAGTTATTTGTTTGATTTTATCATACAAATATAAGCCCTAATTAATTAAAATTGGCAAGATTGAAATATCAAATAAACATTAGGACTTTCAAGACAAACAATAGGATAGTCGGGAAATTATCGAAGTTCACTTCGAATCAGTGATTTCTCCTACCTCTCTTCCTTTGGATTCACAAAACAAAATGTTCCAAAATTTGATCCATTTCCTATTGAAATTCCAAAATTCAATCTTTGAAAACCTTAAACTTTGAAATTCTTGAGAGCGAATTATTGGTTATTATCGAGAGTTTTCTTAGGTGATTCCCGTCACTTAAGATGTAATTAACTATAGGGGCTTGCCCTTATAGGGAATTTTAAAGAACCCAGGTAATATAAACCCTGTTTGATACTTTCATATTAAGCAGGGGAATTTGTCGGCTTATAAAATTGGTTCGCGGACCAAACGGATGTCACAAAACTTCTAGTTTATTTGATCGAGCCCCACCATCAAGCGAGTGTGTCTATCCTTAGGGATAGATATACGGTTTGTGGTGCGGTGCTCGTTTATATAAACTATTTGGGGATGTGAGATCGGTTTAATCTCATATCTTAAAACTTTCAAATTTAAAAATTATTTTCAAAATCAAATACTACTTTCTAAATTATATATATTTAAATTAAATTTAAAATAAAAATTCGCCGCACAACTTCTGTTAGGCGACCACTTTTCAAAATAAAACACACAACCTAAAAATATTGCCGACAATGCCCCTATCTACATTTAGAAGGTTAGGTTTAGCATATATTTCTCCCATTACTGTAACCCTTTAATTAGCAGATTGATTTATCATTTATCTAAAATGGTTTATAGAAGACGTGCTTGTTAAAATGGGTAAATTTATCATTCTTATGGACTTTATTGTATTAGATATAAGGGAAGATAAATAAAATCTAATTATTTTGGGGAGACCTTTCATTGTTACTGGACAAGCTATGATAAATGTGAAAAAAGGAGAATTAACTATGAATATTGATGACCAGGAAGTCACTATTGATGTATTAAAGACTGTGAAATATCCAACTGGGGGAAAAGATGATGATTGTTTTTAGATGGATGAAATTGATTATCTAAGTAAAGACCATTTCCAAGAAAGTTTTGAAAGTATGTTAACAGATGAGATTAAAATGGACTTCCTGATGAGTTGAAAATGTTGTTTAAAGAAGACTGTATGTATGTTTATGAGAGGTGTGCAGTGATGGATGTTACCAAAAATAGTAAACTTTTAATTACATCTATTAAAAAATCTCATGAACTTAAGATAAATGTACACCATACAATTTTAAAGCTTACCTATTTAGGGAATTCATCTACACCCCTAGTCTTTATATCTTCAGATTTGACTCAATCAGAAGAAGAACCTGAATTGAATGATGAATAAGATAAAGTTATCGAAATAAGACTTGGGAAAGAATTTAAGGATATATTTCAAAAGAACTTTGATTTGAGAAAAGAGGATAAGGATATTGAAAGACTAATAGAAGAAATTCATAAGGAAATAAAAAAACCTATTTCCTCAACTAAGTTAAATATAGAAAGACCAACCCTACCATTTACTCATTACTAAAGGGAAGAATTAGAAAATAACATGAGACAAAATAATATCCCAGTAGAATTTGATCCAAAATATGAATTATTTAGAGAGAATCTGATCCAAAATTTGGAAGATTTTGAAGTATCTTATAGAGATGCATTTCTTATAAATTTCAAGGAAGATATTATTATACAAATTTAGAAAATCATTAGAAGAATATTAGATCTAGAAAGAAATATGTGGAACAATGATATGAATCAATCTAAAAGGGAAGAGCAGAAAGAAACGTTACAATTTGAGGATGTTGTAAGAATCCCTGGATCTAAAAAGGATTGGGTGATTGATCAAGGATCACTTAAATGGAATTTTGATCAAAGAGTAATCACTTGTCGGGCTGACAACGTTAAACCAAGTGCTTTATGGGAGCCAACCTATAGTTATCAGTGTGGTTTGATTTAGTGTGCTTGAGATTTATGATTGTTAGTGTTGTATTGTGTTTGCTTTAGTGTGGATGATTAGATTGATTGGTGGATGTTTGGATTATTAGTGGTTTGATTTGATCTTTATCTATGTCATGAGGGAGGTGATTCCTTAACTTCTAATTATGTCTTGTAGTAGTTAGATTGAAGAGTCCACTATGACTCGGGTCTCACCTGGACTTGAGTTTTACAGGAGACATCTTACTTCCTTTTTCTGCCTTTGTTTTCAATTATTAGGAGCCATGAACCTATTTGATGAATAACATGTGGATAATCATATAAAATTCATTTCGTTAGAAATTGAAGGTAAGTTAGAGAGATGTGATGAGTTAAATGATGAATTAACCTCAGTTGTTGTTTGTTTATGAATCTACGAGTCTATGTATTGGAGTTTGTGTGTCTATGTTTATGAGTTAAGTTGAATGTGTCATCGGAGATGACAAAACTTATCTTAATATTTTAAACTTTTTAGCATCCGACAATTCCTTTATAAAGTTTAAAATGTGTTCCTATTTAATCTTCAGTTTGTACCTGTTCTACTATTTAAAATTCCTTTATAGTGTTATGTCAAGCATGTTTAGGTTTACTTTCTACTGTAATATTCTACCATGTGCTATTTGTTGATATTTTTGTAGGATGCGTAGTAAATTGTAATAGTGATCTTTCCCTGCCGCATATTTTTGTATTTCATTGTGACACATGTTTAAGCTTAAGTTTAGGGGGGAGAGAAAAATGTTTCAAATTTAAACCTTACTTGTTTTCAAAAGTAATGCAAATAAATTTGTATTTTATTTCTAATGATTATTGTTATGTGGAATCATCATAAGAATGTTAGAATTTTAAGTTTAGAAATGGAGTAGGAAAACTTAGTTGTTATTTTCAGTAGAAAGGGTGAACCTAGAGTTAAGGATATTTAGTAGAGAACTTGGGAAAATCAATAACTATCTTTAGTAGGAAGAATTGTATTTTTGAAAAACTAAGAATTCTTAGAATTTTTATTTCCAAACATTTAAGGCTCTTTTAGAAAGTATATATATATATATATATAGACATGCATCATTTCAAGTAAAGGAAGGTAATAAGTTTTAACTTTAGAGGATGATAGTGTAATTCAAAATCATTTAAGGACTTCTCCAGATATAGTAATCCTCACATATAAAAAAAAGAGTAGAGAAAAATGGATAAAAAAGATCCTGAAAAAGAAAAAGAAAATATAAAAAAAGGAAAAAAAGAAAAAAAATGAGAGAAGAAGCTTGAGGAGGGGTCCTAATAAAAAATATGTTTCACTTGAGTCTTTCTAGAGTAAAGAACATAGAACAATCCTAAGCTTGCTCTTAATACTTATATTAGTAAAAATTATTTTTAAGAGAGCTCTTAAGTTTAGAAAGTAAAGTTCATAGGATCCGAAATTTGAAAAATCTGCATATATTTCTGAATTTGATAGAAAAAAAAATTCTCAAGTTTAATGATAAATATTTTAGACCCTCGGCTAATCTGATTCAATAGAAATTCTTCTAGGTTGAACTATCACATTTTTATAAAAAAATTTTTAGCAATTCTAAAAGATGACCCATTAACTCTAATCTTCATAAATTATTTTAAAAGTGTAGTATTACTTGAGGATAAGTAATGTTTAAGTTTGGTGGTATTTGATGCGCCTAGAAAATGTTCAATTTTTCATATACTTTTAATGCTTATATTGGTGATTTTTAATGATATTGCTCTTTAAAGGAAGGTATTTTGCATGTTTTTGGTCTCAGGTATAAGAAATGGAATTTTGGAGAAAATGATGCAAAAACGATGTAATTTGGAGCAAAAACGAACAAGGAAGAAAATTCTGACCTGACACATTTTGATATGTTTCTCTATGCTTAATCTACTTTACATTTAACACATATTTTTGAATATAATTACACTTTAAAGAAAGGTTGCTTTCATGTATATCTTGTAGGTATATCTGTTAGAAGCGAAACACAACTGAAATAGGGCAAAACGGATTAAAACGGAGTGAAATGGTGGAACTGCGAGCAGGGTGGTGCCTAAGTGCTGAAACTGGCTCTTAAGCGCTAGTAATGATGGGAAAACGATGCCTAAACGCCAAAAACTAGTGCTTAGGTGCCATAAACAATTATGGATGGTTATTGGTGGTTCAGGATGTTCTGGAAGCTTTTAGGTGGTTATGAATGCCCCAAGATGATATTAAATGAATATAGACACTTTTGAATGAAGTTATGTGTCTATTGGAGTGAAAAAATGTGTCTCTTGGAGTGAAGAGGCATTTAAGGAACCCTTTGGAAGATTGATTGAATATAAACACTTTTGAAGAGACACTTAAGCACCTCTTAGGAAATTATAAATAACTTTTTAAACTCTTGAACTCTGGAGAACTAATTAAAAGCGGAGCTTAGAGAAGAAGAAGAAGGCTTGGGCGAAAGCCCCAAGTTAGGCGACAAGGTGAGAGACAAAGTGAGAGAGAGTGAGGGATTTCTTCTTTTCTTTTTACATTATTCTTGGAGAGGATTGTAAGTAGATTTCTTATGCTATACAAGGAGAATCAGATTTCTATCAAAGATAAGTATTTTAATTACATTTTGATTTGAATATAATACTTTGTTTGCATTATTTTAAAGTATTGTTCAATGAAACGTTCTCGCTGTTTTTCCTTGTGTAGTGAGTAGTTTCTTTACTCTTCCCTCTTATAATGAATTAGCATGCATGTGTAGGATATGGAATTGTGTAAAGTGAGAATATATTGTGATGATTTTACTTTGTTCTTCATTTAGATGTAAACTTGATCAACTTGCATGTTAAAATTTGTTGTGAGAACATGTAAGAATCGATATGATATTATCTCAGTTAACAATTGGTAAGAATCACATGAGATTGTATGGATGAGAATGTAATTCATATAATTGAGTGCAAATAAATAGAAATGTAAACTTTGATGGGTGTAGAATTAGAAGACTTTAGAGTGACAGGCTAAAGCCACCTAATTTGGTATATTATTTTGGGTTTTGTGTGAGATGTTAGAAAAGGGAACTCTAGCGTGAGAGCTAGTATCTTCCCTGCCTAGCCCATCTTCATAACTATTCAAGCTTTAGATTAATTAATGTTCTTTATATCATCTCTAGTAAGGGTAAAGAATATAATTGCTCCTATTTGTCACAATCTCTCTCGCTACTTATTTTACTTTTACACGTCACTACTTTCATTGTATAAGGAAGAGTACTTTTAATATATCAAACCCCATTTTCTAATTTTCACTAAGTATTTTAGTTTAGAAGTAGAAGTAGTATTGTATTAATAATTGTAGGATTTAATTAAAACTAAATATTTATCGAACTTCCAAGCTAGGGCGTGTTATTGAAGACTAGATTTCCTCTTGAAAGCCACCGTGATCAACCTTGATCTCCGTAGGATCGATATTTGGGGTTTAATCAGAAAGCCCTATACTGCTTCATAACGTACGCATACTTGCGTAAGGTCTCATTTTATAATAAGATACAATTAAACTCTCATTTGTATCGGCATCAAGTTTTAGGCATCATTGTAAAGAAAAAGATATAATTAAAAGAAAATATAAATTATAAACTCATATATAAAACATATGCATAAATAACAATGATCAATGACCATCTCATTTCTTCTAAAAATATTGCCTAAATGTTAAAAAATATCATAAATTTTAATATAAGCATTAACATCTCTAAAGATCGTAGACCAATAAAATCCTTATTGCAAAATTTTGTATTTTGTTTTATCAACACCAAAATGTCCTCTAAAATCAGTATTATGACATTTTCTTTGATAATTTCATAAGTTTCTTCAAAATGCACACATCTTCAAATAATTAGATCCTTTCTCTTTTTATATAAAAATTGGTCATCCCAAAAATAAGTCTACGCTTCAAATAAAAATTTCTTCTTTTGTTGGTGTGTCAGACCATACGATATAATATTACTAACAATAAAGTTTACAATGTCTGCATACTATGAAACACACCATTCATTAATATTGAGCAAAATTTCATATCGAAAATATTCATTAATTTATTTTTCAAAACAAAGTGATTTTTCAGATTCAAGCCTGGATAGATTATCAGCAATTTGATTATCATCTCCCTTTTATCAACTATTTCAAAATCAAATTATTATAAAAGAAGAATCCATCTTATTAGTCTTGGTTTTGCATCATTCTTTTCATTAAACATTTAGTTGTTGAATGATCTGTATGCACTAAACATTTTATTTCAATTAAATATGATCTGAATTTATCAAAAGAAAATACTCTTGCTAACTCTTTGTCACTTGTGTTATAATTAATTTGAGCTTCATTAAGAGTTTTACTAGCATAGTAAATTACTTTGAAAATTTTATCATATTTCTGTCTCAAAACAACTCCAATAGAATAATCACATGCATCACACATTAATTCAAATAGTTTTGTCCAATTTGGTGAAACAATAACTGGTGCAGTTACTAATTTTTCTTTTATAAGCTCAAAAGCATTTTGACACTCCTTATTAAAATTAAAAATTACATCTTTTTCTAGTAAATTGCATAGTGGCTTAGCAATTTTTTAGAAGTCTTTAATATATCGTCTGTAGAATCTAACATGTTCTAAAAGATCCTAATTTCCCTCACATTTGGTGAGTGAGGTAAATTGCGATCACTTATATTTTCGTAGGATCTACCTCCATATTTTTCTCTGAAATGTGATATCTTAAAACAGTTCCTCTTTCTGCCATAAACTGACTTTTTCCCAATTAAGGACTAAATTTATTTCTTCACAATTTTTAAGAACTCGTGATAAATATTCTAAACATGATTCAAATGAAGTTTAAAACACCGTAAAATCATCCATAAAAACTTCAATTCTTTTCTCAATTAAATCACAGAAAATAGCCATCATACATCTTTGAAATGTAGCAGAGGCATTACTTAAACCAAATGACACTCTTCTAAAAGCAAATGTACCATAAGGACTGGTAAACATTGTTTTCTCTTGATCCTCTGGAGAAATTTGTATTTGGTGATAACCAATATATCCATCCAGAAGACAAAAGTATTTATGCCCGGCTATTCTGTCCAGCATTTGATCTTGAAAGGGTAATAGAAAATGATCTTTTGGAGTACAATGATTTAATTTTCTATAATCAATACATATTCTTCATTATGTAACTTGTCTTGTTGATATTAGTTTATTTTGTTCATTAATAGTTACAATCACTCCTCATTTATTTGGAACACAATGTATTGGACTAACACATGTACTATCTGAAATATGATAAATAATCCCAGCATCTAACCACTTTAAAATTTTTTTCTTAGCATTTTCTTTCCTAATGATATTTAATCTCCTTTGAGGTTTAGCTTTGGGTTTACAGATTTATTCCATAAGAATTATATACATACAAATTGAAGGACTGATACCTTTAATATTATCAAATGTCCATCTAAAGGCTTTCTTATATTTCTTCAAAATTTTCAATAAACACTCTTCTTCTTCTAAAGTTAAATTTAAGGAAATTATAATAGGCAAAGTTGAGGAGTCACCTAAAAATACATATTTTAAATGTTTTAAAAGTAACATCAATTCAAGTTTAGGAGGTTTCTCAAATGACGTTCAAAAAAATTTTTCTTTTTCCGTCATGTCCAAAACTTCAAAACTTTCTTGAACAAAATTTGAATATTCTTCAATAAAATCATTAAATCATTCCAATTCCTCTTCTTTCTTGTGCTCCAATTCTTTCATTTTGTATTTTCTTCATAAGTTGTTTTGAAACGACATTTGCTAAGGTATCTTAATACACTCATTCTGAAACATTCATCATGTTTACCTTTTCCAGGGTATTTCATTGATTTTAAAATATTAAAAGTAACTGTTTGATCATTGATGTGCATAGTTAATTCTCCTTTTTGCACATCTATCATTGCTCTTCCTATAGCTAGGAAATTTCTCCCTAAAATGATAGGTATCTCTTTATCTTCCTCCATATCTAGCACAATGAAATCAACAAGAAAGATAAATGAATCTACTTTTACCAAAACATCTTCGATAACTCCTTTAGGATATGTTATCAAACGATTTGCTAATTGCAAAGTTATAGTGATAGGGGATATTTCTCCTAATCCCAGTCTTTTAAATATAAATAATGGCACAAGGTTAATCCTTGCACCTAAATTACATAAAGCTTTCCCAAAACATCTGTCTCCAATCGCATATGGAATTGTGAAGCTTTTAAGAACTTTAAGCTTTTCAGAAAGTATTTTTTGAATTATAGCACTACAATCCTCACTAAGTGCAACTGTCTCGTTATCTTCAAAATTTCTATTCTTTTAAGAATATCTTTCATAAACTTCACATAGCTTGGCATTTATTCTAAGGTTTCAAAAAATGAAATATTAATAGTAAGGTTTTTAAAGATTTCTAGAAATTTTAAAAAATGTTTATCCAACTTTTGTTGACGAAGTCTTTGAGGAAATGGAGGTGGTGGTGTTTTTTTAAGTTTATTTTAAGTGGAGAAGTAGGTCTCTCAAAACCTTTTGGAGCTTCCTCTTTAGGTTCTTCAATTTCTTCTCTCTCAATTTCAATTTCTTTTTGAACTCTACCTTCGAACTCTCTTACACTTCTACGTTGAACAACCTTTACTTGCTCTTTATTTTGGTCTTTTGGATTTACTTCTGTATTACTAGGAAGTGTTCCTTGGGATCTATTACTTAATGAATTTGTTATTTATCCAAATTGATTTTCAATATTTCTAATTGCAGCTCCTTGAATTTGTAACTAATTTCCCATTTGTAACACCGCTTATTCTATAGAAAACTTCTTATCATTAAATTGTGGATTATTGTTAAAACTGGAAGGATAAATATGTTATTATTCTAGTTTCCCAATGAGTTTACTTGGTTGTTCCCCTGTTGTTGATTGATACCACTCAAATTATTATTATTCTAATTAAAGTTAGGATGATTTTTCTAACATGAGTTATAATAGCTTGAATATGGGTTATTTTAATTATTATTTATAGCATTTAAAGTTTCTATTGATGTTTGAGAAGCTAAAATTTGGCTTATTGAATTCACTTTAATAATTAGAACTAGTTGAGAAAAATTCATTCCAAATTGGTCTATCTTCCTTGAAATTGTAGCAACTTGATTTGTTAACATTGCAAAAGTATCAGATTCATGAATAATGGCTACATTCTTAGAATGTACCCTCTCAAAAGGTCATTGAAAATTATTAATAGTCATTTCTTCAATTAAAACATAAGTATTATATAATGGTTTTGACATTAATGAACCACCAACAACGTCATCGATAATAGATCTAAGAGATCCTACTAATCCACTATAAAAAATTTGAATAAGTAACCAATATGGAATAACATGGTGTGGGAATTTTTTTAGGAGTTCTTTAAATTGTTTCTAAGCTTCATAAATAGATTCCCGTTCAAACTGACAAAAAGATGAAACATCATTTCTAAGCTTCACAATTTTTTATGGTGGAAAATATTTAGCAAAGAATTTCTGTGCTAAATCTCCCCAAGTTCTGATTGATCCAGTGCTAACAAATTTAACCATATCTTAACTTTATCCCTAAGTGAGAATGGAAAAAGCCTAAGTCTAATAGCATCATCCTAAACACCATCATATTTAAATGTTGCACATAATTCTAGAAAATTTCTAAGATGTAAGTTTGGATCTTCAATTGGTGCTCCCCCAAACTGATTATTTGATACAATTTGGATAATATCAGGTTTAAATTAAAATAAATTAGTAGCTACAACAGGATTTTGAATACTACCATGAAGTTCATCCACTGTAGGGTTTGCATAATCTCTTAATTGTCTAAATTCTTGATGAATTTCAGCATTTTGATTATTTTGGTTTGTAATTTCTTGAAAATTTTGAACTTTTTCCGTATTTTTAATTTTTTAAAATTTTCTAATTGTTCTTTGTAATTCAGAATCGCCCTAGTCCCTTAGAACCTAAATGATGCATAAACTATTATAAAACAACAATGAAAATAAAATACACCACACATAAATTTATAAAAATAACAACACTGCAATATTCTATAAATAGTTTAAATAAGACTATTTAAAATTTGAAATTTTATTTTTCTAAAAATACCTTAAAATTTTTTAAATTTTCTTTTCAATTTCCTGGCAACGGCACCAAAAACTTAATCCCTAATATTTCTACTATGGTGCGATATATATATATATATATATATATATATATATATATATATATATATATATATATATATATATATACATATATACATATAAAGGACCTTTTGTTTTTCTTTTGTTTTAGATGGGGCTCTTCTTCCCCCTACTTTTTTACTCCATTTCTTATCTAATATGTAGGGAGCTATGAGTTGCTCCTTCTCATAATATATATATATATATATATATATATATATATAAATATATATGATGGGGAGATGATGAAGATTTTTTTGGAGCCGCGATTTCGTGCAATTTTAATTTTTCTTCTCTTCTTCTTCTGATTTTGATCTGATTTGGTTAGTTATTTAACCTGTTCTTGATTCTGAATCCTTCCATCTTATCTTCTCTTTGGTTTTCTAATTTTTGGTGTTTCTCTGGTTTTGAATTTTTCAAATTCTGGGTGAGATTCTGGTTCTTGATTGTTCTGGTGGGTCTTTGGTTAAAGTTCTGCTTTAACTGTCTTCTTATTTTGAGTTTTTGTTCTTCTCATCCCTTCTGCCTTTTCCTATTTTATTTCCTTGGTCTCTTTTTGTCTGATTTCTTGATTGTTCTATGGCTATTCCCCCTTCTAAAGCTTCTTTTATTGAAGTTGTTGGAAATGGGTTGGGGAGTCAGCATGATAAACTTATTTTTCCACAAATTTATCATGATTCTACCACTGGAAAGGGTGACTGCCCTTTTATTAGACAAGTGGTCAAGAAAGTTGGTAAACCTGCCCTCATTTTCTTTGATAATGAGCTTTCTTCTTTGGTTGATCTCCACAAATTCACCTTGATTGGTAAGTTCCAATATGGCCATCCTAAAATGGATCTTATTAGAAAATGTTTTGAAGGTTTCAAATTGATGGGAAATTGGAAAGTATGTCTATTTGATGTTAGAAACATAATGATCCATTTATCTAAAGAAGAGGATTATGCCAATTTATTCTCAAAGAAAGTTATGGTGATAGAGGGAAAATATATGAAGATCTTGAAATGGTCTCCAAATTTTGATCGAAATCAAGAAGCACCTATTGTTCCAATTTGGTATAGGTAGCCTAATCTGAAAATGCACTTCTTCAACCACCAAGTCATTTATGCCATTGGGACTGCAATTGGGAGACCTCTGAAATTGGATATGTATACCTTCAACTTGTCAAGGCCATCCTTGGCTAGAATTCTGGTTGAAAGGGACATCTCACTTCCTGATATTGATGAGATTTGGCTAGGCTCGCCACATAATGGATATTGGCAACCCATTGTCATGGAACAAAGACCTGTGTATTGTCACCATTGCAAAATGTTTGGGCATTCCAAGGAGCTTTGTTATAGACTTCAACAAAATCTGAAGCCTATCAAAAGTAAAATTGATAACTCAAACAGTATTGTTGTGAATGAAAATTTGATTGCTAAAGTTCAAAATACTATTGTTGTCGGAGTTAATGATCAAGTTAATATTATTACTGATGTCAACAATGCAGTGGAGAATTCTGTCCAACACATGTCTAATGTCCAGAAAGGTATTTCTACTGCAATTAATGTGCTGGATTTTGAAGTTTTGCCTTTTGTTGAAATTGTCGTGATGATAATAATCCAAGTAACCCTGATGTTATAATGACTAATGTTGTGATTAGTCCTGTTCTAGAAACCTAGAAAGAAAATTATGCTGTCTTTAATGGTATGGATTCTGTAGTCATATTTGCTATGGTATCTCCTGCTCCTGATCATAATCCACTTACCTCTGAAGATGACAGGACTGGTGGTGATCAAAACATTTCTAGTAGACAGTTATCTTCAACTGAAGCTAATAAGGAAATTAATTTACATCATGATTCCAATATGGAGATGATTCAATATCAGAACTTATTAATAATCCTTCTGTCCAAACTGAGGAGGCAGTCATTACACATCTGGCTGAGGGAGCTTTACATCAGGAAATCAATTATCCTATATTTCAGTATAATGCTCAGGATGGTAGTGAAGTAGTTACTAACACAACTCTTGTAACTAAAGAACTGCAAAATGACTAGGTAGTTCAGAAAAGCAAAAAGGAAAAATCATTGGAATTAAAGCATCATTCTGAAGCAAACATTATCCCTTCAAGTGCTTATACTTCTTCCTTCTCTAGGCTGACAAGAGGGGGAAGATTTGTTATTAATGATTAAATTTCTTTGCTGGAATATTAGGGGAGTGGTACATCCTGGCTCCCTTAATAGATTATTAAGTTTAAACATGATACATAAATTTTGGGTGGTGGTTCTACTTGAACCTTTGGTGAAATCTAACTTTGACAGATTCACCAAAAAATTTCAAGGTTACAACTTTACTTTTAAGTCTTCTAACAAGATTTGGCTAATATGTAGAAAAGAGTTAAAGGTAGATATTATTCTGGACCATTCTCAATTTCTGCATTTTCACTTTGAACTTGATCAATTCAGTGGTTTTGCATCATTTGTTTATGCTGCTTCTTCTATCAATGATAAAAAGGAACTATGGAATCAATTGCATATTATTGGGCAAAATATTGATAAAGTATGGATTGTTGGGGGTGACTTTAATTCTATTGCTCATCCTAGTGAAAAAAAGGGTGGTAGGAATCCTAAGTTGCAGGATTTGATTACTTTCTCCAATCAAATTAAAGAGGCTAATCTCTTTGATCTTGGCTTTGAGGGGTCTCCTTTCACATGGAAGAGAGGATCTATTTATGAAAGGCTTGATAGACTACTTTTCAATAAAGAATGGCTGGAGATGTTTCCTATATCTAAGGTTCAGCACCTAGCTAGACTAGGTTCTGATCATACCCCATTTTTATCTACTTTTTTTGTTATGCTTGCTGTTAAACAGAATTCTTTCAGATATTTGAATGTTTGGTCTACTCATCCTACATGTTACAAAGTAATTGAGGACAATTGAGTCTGTTCTCAGGCATTTTTAGATTCTAATCCTATGGTTCATATATGGCAATCTCAAATGGTTCTGGCTAAGGCTTTAACTGATTGGAACTGGAATGTTTTTGGAAATCTGACAGATAACATTATCAAGGTTGAAAAACACGTTGAAGTCATGGAAAAGGAGGTCGAGGAGGGTAGATGTACTGAAGCTAAACTGTTTGATGCTAATGAAAAGTTAAATACTGCTATTGCTAATGAGGAACTCTTTCTATTGCAAAAGACTTTTTCTAATCATTTTATCTATGGTGATAGAAATTCTAAATATTTCCATTCTATAATCAAATACTAGAGATCACTGAATACCATTTTTTAAATCAAATATGATCAAAAGGGTTGGTTATATGATTACCATGATATTGCTGATGATACTATTGTGTATTTTCAGAAACTATTTTCTTTCAAGCCTACTAATGCCACTTTAATCTCTGCTGATTTATTAAAAGATGGTTTATTCAGAGGTAATGGTGGTACTTTAATTCAGAAACCTGTTGAGGAGGAGATACTTAGAGCTATAAATTCCATGGATGGTAATAAAACAGCTGGTCCTGATGGTTTCACATCAGATTTCTATAAAAAGCATTGGAATATAGTTAAAGCCAAGTTGATTCCTGCTGTTCAAGCATTTTTTCAAGGAGTGGGGCTTCCTAAGTATTTTGCTGCATCTTCCATTATACTTATTCTCAAGGACAAAATTAAAACTGGATGGCATGATTTCAGACCCATTTGTATCACTTCCATCTTTTCTAAAATTATCATTAAGGTTATTGTGGGAAGATTACAACCCTATCTAGCTGATCTGATTACTGATAATCAGTCTACTTATATTAAAAGTAGATGTATCTCTGATAATGTGCTTCTTGAACAGGAATTACTTACTGATATTGATAAATCTTGTAGAGGATCTAATTTAATTTTCAAATTAGATCTATCTAAAGCTTTTGATTCCATCAGCTGGGCTTTTGTCTTGGAGGTTTTAGTTGCTAGAAGGTTTGGAGCTGATTTTTGCAATCTTATTTCTAGATGGCTTCAAAACAACTATTATAGTCTCTTGATTAGTGGAAGGTGTGAAGGGTTCTTTCAAGCTGGTAGAGGTATTAAACAAGGAAATCCCTTATCTCCTTATATCTTCATCTTGGTCTCTGACTATTTATCTAGAATGTTGAATCAATTACAACTCAGCCATCTTCATGTCCAATTTCAACATAGATCTAATCTATTTGTTAGTCATCTAGCTTATGCAGATGATGTTATTGTTTCCTGTAATGGCAGAAAAAACTCCATTAAATGCATTATGAAAACTTTAGCTTGTTTTGAAGAGGTTTATGGAATGGCTTTTAATAAATCCAAATGCCAATTCCTTCCTAGCTCTTTAATGAATATACATATAAGGAATTGGATTTTTGACTTTATTGGATTTAAAGAAGCTTGTTATCCACTTAGATATCTAGGGTTTCCATTGATTAAAGGCAGAAGAAGGCTTTCCCATTATGATGATGTAGTTTCTAAAATTTCTTCACAAATTCAATGTTGGTCTAATTCTTTTCTATCCAATGGGGATAGAATCACTCTACTTAAAACTGTATTAACTTCCTTTCCTCTTTACACTCTCCAGATGATTAAAATGAAGAAAAGTACTCAAAAGTTACTTTCCATTATGTTCAATAAGTTTTTATGGGAAGGCCAACACAAACAAATACATTGGTCTAGCTGGGACAAGTTATGCAAGCCCATGTCATGTGGAGGATTGGGTTTTAAGAGCTTTCATCATTTAAGTTTTGCTTATTACTGCAAACAGCGGGTGAATTTTAGATCCAAAAATTCACTATGAGCTAAATTTATGCATGGAAAGTATTGCTATAACTCTCATCCTACTCAAATCCAGGCTAAACTAGGAGATCCAAAAACCTGAAAGGAGCTGTTTAAGATCAGGGAGTTTGCTGAATAGCTTTTTGTTTGGGATGTTGGTGAAGGTCAAATTGATTTCTGGAAGGATACTTGGTTTT
This sequence comes from Papilionanthe hookeriana x Papilionanthe teres, assembly GCA_022702705.1. NCBI lineage: Eukaryota > Viridiplantae > Streptophyta > Magnoliopsida > Asparagales > Orchidaceae > Papilionanthe > Papilionanthe hookeriana x Papilionanthe teres. The sequence goes on along the minus strand of CM040432.1, from coordinate 29,447,820 downwards.
TTAATGAATCCCTGTTAACTCAATATAATCATTTCTCTGCAATTATAAAAGTTTCTGATGGCTGGATTAATGGAACCTGGAATGCACCCTTACTTAAAATTGCTGTTAACAAGGAGACCTTGGAGAGAATTTTAATTGTTCCTATTCAGGCTGATTGGAAGGACAGATTAATTACTAAGGTTCCTACTTATCAAAGTCTATCTAAATTCATTTTTCTTTCAAATGACTCTTGGACTGATAATGACTGGGGAAAGTCTATATGGAATAAATTCCTCTCACCTTCCATGTCATTCTTCTGTTGGAAACTGTTCAGAAAATTCTTACCAACTGATGATATATTGAAGTTAAAAGGTATTAGAGGTCCTTCTAGATGTGTATTTTGTGATTCTAATGAAGAATCCATCTTTCATATTTTCCAGAATTGCCCAGCAATCCAGGTAATCTGGAATTCTGTTCTTAGCAGTAGTTGCACAAAATCTAAATTCTATTATGGAATTCTCTTGAAGCTTGCTGGCTGAATTGGAAAGGAGCTGAGGACTTTTATATCCCTCTAGTAATTTTTTGGTTTACCTGGTTTTTTAGAAATGAGGTGTTATTTCAAAATAAGGATTTATCTTCTCAATTGGTTATTAATAATTTTTTGTCTTATTTGTTTAATATAATGAAGCACTTCAATATAAAGCAGCATCAGGTGGTAGCCAAACCATTGTTGATTCATTGGAGACCTCCTTTATTTCCATGGATTAAGATTAATGTAGATGGAAGTTACAAATCTGGTACAGCTGGTATTGGTATTCTTGGGAGAAATCATAATGGAAAATGTTTATGGATATTAGCAGCTCCAATTATTGCCAACAATGCTCTTTTAGCTGAAGTTATAGCTATTTATTGGAGACTGAAAGCTTCTATAATGAATAATCATCAATTTATTCATATTGAGACTGATTCTGCTACCTTGTTAAATATTCTATTGCATACGGCTGCTGCTCCTTGGTACATCCAGATCTGGATTAACAAAATCACTCAAATTACCTCATCTCAGCATATTAGGTAGAGTTATGTGTACAGAGAAGGAAATCAACCAGCCAACTGGCTTGCCACTAGAGCTTCCTCCTCAAAATTGCTTTTATGCTGTGTTTATGATTATTATCATGATAGATCTTCTGTTTTCTATGCTTTTAGCCTACTTTTACTGGAGACCTTCTTCTTATCCCTCATTCGAGATGTAATAGATTTTCCTAGTTCTAATAAAGATTACATTTTAGTGAATATATATATATATATATATATATATATATATATATATATGATATAATATTCTATTTTCCTTTAATAAATTTTTCTTCTCTAAAGCGACTCCAAAAACATGATTTCGATGTAAATAAGATTTCAATAATTATATTTAAATTTAGGAATTTTACGCAAATATACGTATCATTATCAAGTAATATAGGACTTTCTGATTAAGCCCCGAAATATCGGTATAAAATAAGGAATTAGATCACAAAATCTATTTAAAATCTTTTTAAAAAAAGACACTTAAACAGTTTAAGATATCAGAAGATTTAAAATGCGATTCTTTTTGGTAATTTTTACTATTATGAAATAGAGAAAACAATTAAATAACTATAACGAGATTTTTTGTAAGATAACAAAAGTATAAATAAAAGTATCTTTTTCCTTATCATGAATAATTAATAAGTATAGGAGTTATGTTGTGGAAGTATGCAAATTGTGTTGTGCCAACTAGGAGAAATATTATTCTTTACCCTTATTAGAGATACTATAAAGAACAGTGGGTAGTTTAAAGTTTGAATATTTTTTAGGACGGGTTATGTAGGGAAGATACAAGCTCTCACTCTAGAGTTTCATCCTTCCCCTTCACCAAGGTGCTAACGTTTTGTATTAAAACCTAAACAATAAACCAAGTTGGGGGCTTTCGTCTATCACCCTAAAGTTCTCTAACTCAATACACATCAAAGTATATTTCCCTATTTATTTGCACAAAATTATATCGATTATATTCTCATCCATACAATCTTAAGTGATTTCTACCAATAATTGACCAAGATAATACCATTATGGATCTTACATGTTCTGATAACAAATGTTAACATATTAATTAGATCAATCAAGAAGTAAATGAAGTGTAAGGATTAAATCATCACAACTTATTCTAGCATTAAAGATAAATACATCCACAACTTCCGTCCAACACTTAATTACTTTTTATTTTAAGGAAAAATATAATGAAAACTACTCAAAACCCATGGAGAAAGCACATAAATATTTCATTTTAAAAGTAAAAATCATGTAGAAACACAATAAGTCTCGATTAAAACCAAATGAAGTACAAAGATAAAAACTTATCTCAAGGTACTCTCCACCAAACTCTTGAAGTTCTTTTGAATCTCTTCCTTTCTCTTACAAGCCTTTCTAGGACTGATCACCCAATCCTAGAGAGTTAAAATCTCTCTAAAATAATTGATTTTTACTTAGAAATCTCTACCCACCTTCCCTTTCACTAGGAATGAGATAAGTGTGAAGAAACCCTAAGTAATAATCCTATAACTTCTTACTACGGCTAATCTTTTCTATCTCACTCTACACACCATTTTTATCCTCCCTTTTCAGCCTTTTCAACCTCTTCCTTTTATATTTTCTTAAAAGGTGTCTTGGTGTCTCTTCAAAATGCATCCATATTCAAGGAATCTTCCCAAAAGATGCATCCTTTCAAGAGTTATTTGAATGTATTTTGGCACCCTTTATCAGTTACCCACGTTTGTACTAAATTTTACCATAAAAGACTCTTCAAAATTTGTCAAAAATTCTTTAATATTCCATAGTAACTACCTTGCGCTTAAGCACTGAGCCTTTAGTGCTTAGGCGTGGCCTTCTCTATCTGCTGGCACTTAGGCACCAGATCTAGGTGCTTAGGCGCCCCAGTTCAATTTAACACCTTCATTTTTGCTCGAAATTTGATCTGTTTTCACTCATTTTGCCATATTTTGTCCATTTAATTGTAACTGAAAGAAAAACACACAAATACCTTCCATTAAAGTGCAATATCATCAAAAATATGTATAAAAATTGTACATGAATGTTATATATTATAGGTATATCAGTGACCAATGATGATATGTGGTGGCTGATGACCAGACCCACAATTACGTGTTTTTTTAATATAAAAAATATTGCCAAAAATATGTCCTAAATTATGTTTAGCAGCTAGTGTGGATAAATGTAATGGTTTAGGAAATATATAATAAATTCTTACACTAGGGGTGCTATGTAAGTATACGTATCGTTTCAAATAATATAAGATTTTCTTTAAAAACCCAAGTATCGATCCCACGAGGAAGCTGCAACTCTTTAAATTAACTTACAAAATTTCTACCTAAATTACAGGTCAAATGTATAAGTGAATAATGTTGATATGCTTGCAAAAAATTACTAATAAATTTCAAAAATAAAGTGACAATGAAGTGTAATAATATAATAAAGCAAACTAACGAGTTTGTATATTATGGAAAAAATTTTCTCTTTGCAAAGAGATGTTAATAAATGTAGGATTCAGATGACTAAAAAGAAGATTATGTATTGTGACAAATAGAAGTAATTCTATTATTTACCCCCTCTCCGTGTTAGTAAAGAACATTGGCTAATTTAGATTTTTTCACCAGCTTGTGTAGTAGTGCTGAATAGATCTGGCCTCTCACCTCCAGATTAACCATTGTGCCCTCTCTATAGGACATACTTGGGACTCTTATGATCTGAAATCTACACCAAATTGATAAAATAGTCTAATCTATCACCCTAAGAAAATCAATTCTACACCCATAAAAACTCATCTCCCTATTTATTTGCACTCCCTCTTAGGTGATCTCAACGACTCTGCCTAGAATGAAGTGTGGTATTCACTAGTTGGGTGAAATCATAGCCCTCCCGGGTCATTATGTTTCTCAACAGATTTTACTCTCACAAGTGGTCAATTTGCAAACTCAATGAGGAATCGGTTAAAATACCATCACATTTATTAAGAGTAAAAATAGGTCCTTAAATCAAATTCATCTTACAAGATTAATTCCCATATGCAAGGAGAAATAAATGGAACTACATAGAATTCATGGAGAATAAACAAAAACAGATCCTTTGCATTGAAATCCAAGTCTTACAATAAAAATTAAACAAAAATACCAAATACCTTATGTCTTCTCCTCAAGGAAATTTCTAGAGTTTCCTTCATGCAATCTCCAAACTCTTATAAAAAAATCACTCACAAACACACACAATAAAAAGTACACTAAAAGAAAACAAAACCTCCCAAAATGTCCCTCAAATGGCTCTAAAAGTCCTCCAATTTTCAACCAAATTGTTCTCTTTTAATAGAACATTAAAAATAACCCAAGGGTTGCTTCAAACAACTCTTTAAATTTTGGCCAAATGCATTGTATGATCATGAAATTTGGTTACTGATGCTATAGCACCAGGATGTGGCGCTATAACATCAGATTTTCCTGTAAGGTTGCGCTATGGCGCCAAGGTGGCGTTATAGCTCCAAAAAAAGTAGCCCTATTTTGCTCCCATTTTTCTTCATTTTCTCTAAATCTTCATTCCATGTTCCTAAAACCAATAACATGCAAAAAACCTTTATTTAAAGTGAAATGTCATCAAAATTGTACATAAAATGCTTATAAAATGGACACTAAAAACAAAAAATTTAAGGTGGATCAGCCGATAAATAGTGGTCAATGGTGGTTGGTAGCTACAGGAGCATGAGAAATTTTCCATGTATTTAGTGTTAAAATGATGTTGAGCTTCAACTCCTTCTTAAAGCTCTAGTCCTCTTTTAGCTCCAGGTAGTTACGGGAGCAGGAGAAATTCGCCATATCTTCGGTGTAGAAATGATGCTGAGCTTCAGCTCCTACTTAAAGTTATAGTCTTCTTTTGACTCCAGGTCTAAGCCTCCTCTCAAGAGGGCATAGGGCTCTATTTATAAATTTTATGTCACAAATAAGGAAGAAATCTGAACCACTTTGATCGGATGACTTGGGAAGGTGCCCTTGATTAGAAGATTTCTATGGACACTTAAGTGCCTTAATGATGTTAGAATTGAGTGACCATGGGCTTGCTTGATTCATCTCATCGAGTTGCAAAATTTGAATATAAGCTTGTCATATTTAGAATCCATTTTATCTTCCAAATATACGCTCAAAGCTTTCGAATGTGATTAATTGTTTGATTTGACTCAGATTTGACTCACTTTGGTATCATTGGGCCCGTCTCATTTAGCTAGTCAATTTGATTGTATGTTTATTAAAATCAAAGTTCTGGATAATTTTTAATCAAAGTATGAATATTCCTTACTCAAAAGTTTACCATAAATTTTGTGTCATGTCTCGAGATTCATGCTAGATGATCAAAATATGTTGATGCGTATTAGTTGTCTCTTTAGGGTTTAGAGTGATGCTAATTTCACTGCCCAAAAATACCATAGATCCAAATTTATGATTTTCTCGTTTTTCCCTTTTTTTGTTTAAATATTATTTTATTTTCATATAATTAAAAAAGTTGTAAATATTTATAAAATTGAGATAAGCTCAGTCGAAAAGGGTGCTTAATTTTTTCCGGAGCGACAGTGTTGGCGGGAGTGAAAGAGTAAGTGTTCCTTGGGTTAGGAGGATAGAAAGAACATGTGAGTGTTTTAGCATGAGGTGATTCAACATATGACAGAGGAAGACAAAAGGAAGATTGGTCATAGAGATTGGGTGTGGATGGTGAAGGTGAAGGATGATTGACAGTTTTCCAGTGCGAGGCTACCAATGCAGGATATGGCGAAACAGAGAGAGAGGAGCACTAGTGGGGAGCTATGGCTTCAAAAATTCAAAGAAGTACACTTATTTTTGTTGTAAGGTATTTTATCCCTCTTATTGTATAATTTTAAATTTTTTTAAGGTTTAATTATCTTGATTTGCATGTTATTGGCTTGTGCATGAAATCTTAGCCAAATGATGTCCTTTCTAAGCAAAGTCGATGTCATGGACACACTCATGCAGTCCATTTTGCAATCCAAGGTTATGTGGACAAATTTTTTGACAATCGAGCCAATTTGAGCCTAATTAGCATAAAGATTTTTGTCAATGTTTTGATTCACAGTGACACTTGTATCAGTCCTTGGACAACAAAAACATGTGTCATCAAAAATTGATACAAAAAATGGACCCCTGACAAGTGTGATGCGATATTAAAGCACAATGTACTTATGGAAGCAGACCATTTTTTTATCAAACCAAGATTACCTGAATTTCCAGCGCAGCTTAGTTAACCAAAATGACATGAGAAACCAGCTAACGAACGAAATTCAGGTAGCTAAATTTAGTGCTTCATGTTTGATGGGTATCAGCCTTGCTGATTGAGGTTAAATATGAATATACTAGGGAGGAAAGCCTTGCTCCCGTTTAAGGGGGCCTTATAGCCAACTTCACATTTGATTAAGGATCAGAAATCTTACTCCATTTAGGATGATTTTATTCTAATCTTAGGTTGGGGTTATCATGCCTTTTGCATTAGGAAGGAGAGCTTTACACTTATTTTTGGTGTTCTCACATGCTTCCTAAGAGGTAAGTAGATTAACTAGATTTAGGAAGGAAAACCCTGCTCCTATTTAATAGGCCTACTTCCAATCTTAAGATCTATTAATGAAAGGATTCAATAATCCATTGGGGCACTAAAACAAAACCTCAGATTTGATTTTAATTGAACTAGCATTTAGGGGTCTTATTTCAAATCTTAAGAACTAGTTGAGGAAATGATGCCTTGCTCCATTGTGAACTTATACCAACACCCGGATTTAATTTGATTTGGACTAGTTTAATAAAGATGGCCTTAATCAATTTAAGAGGCTTACTTCCAATCTTAAGATCTAGTTGAAGAAAGGATGCATTACTCCAATGGGGAACTACTCCAAACCTCAGATTTGACTTGATTTGAACAAGTATAAGAAGTGAGGCCTTAAACTTTTAAAGATGTTTTCTTCTAATCTTAAGAAACAGTTGAGGAAAGGATGCCATACTCCATTGGGGGACTTACACCAAACCCAAGGTTTGATTTGATTTAAAATAGTTTAATAAAGGAGGCCTTAATCCATTTAGGGGGCTTACTTCTAACCTTAAGAAGTAGTTGAGGAAAGAATTCCTTACTCCATTGGGGGACTTATAAAAAACCTCAAATTTGATATAATACACTTGTATTATTAGTGAGGAATGCCTAGGTCTTATTTAATGGAGGTCTTATATCCAATCTAAGAGGTAAACAAGGTAACTAGATCGAGAAGGTTGGATTATAAAATGTAATCTAAGTCATCTGTTATGCTTTCTCGTAAGAAACCGACCAAGAGTTAATTGTGGTTCCTGTCGAGTGAAGCACCCATAATTTATTTTGGTAATTATTTAAGCTTGAGGTAGCTCTACTTAAACTGCAACTAATCAATGACTTAATAGTGTGGTTAATTAAGAAGGCATGATCATCTTGTGTGATTAAAGTAATCCACTATGCAGGTCATGGAGGAACGCCAAGGGACACATCCAACTCGAGTGCTAATCAAGGAATCATAAACCTTTCCTCATTTAGGGGGGTTTTATTATCTTACATAGACTTAATTTGATTTCTATTTAAGGAGGGTTTACCTCCAAACCTCATAAAGATTTTATTTGAACTATTACCATAGGTAGAAAAATAATAGGATTTACATCCAACCAAAAAGGGAGACAAAAAGCCTAACTCTTACTTAGTGAGGGGGGGGTGCTCTCACTAACCTGACACTAGTTAAGGGGTCAAAAAAATTATTCCATTTTAAATTGTTTTCATATCATAAGATTTGATTTAATATGTCTGTTAAATTAGGAAAGTCTTACTCTATTTAAGGGGGTTTCACAACCAATCTAAGAGGTAGACAAGGTAATCAGAACAAGTGAGAAAGCAGAAGGACTTACATCTAACCTGATATCTGATTGAGGCATGGGGCCTTAGTGTATTAGGAAGGAAAGCTTTTGAGACTTACATCCAACCTAGAAGGTATAGTGACTATATCAAGAAGGAATGCCAAGGGGCTCACATCTGCTTGAGATCTAGTTGAGGTAGGAAAGCTAAGAGAATAAAATTCAACTTGTGCACTAATTGATTCGAGAAACCTCAAATACTTGCTGCATTAAGGAGAAACACCAAGGGACTTATATCCATCTTAAACTAGTCAAGAGGCTGGATTATTTCATGCAATATAAACCATCTGTTATGCTCCCATGAAAATGCCAACGAGTGAGGCTCCTGTGGCTTAATCAAGGGACAATAAAGCCAAAGCTGGCCCGATATAACAGGGAATTACTAGAAACTCAAAGTGATTTAATAGCTCAGAAATGCTCCTTTTGATGGTTATCAACCTTAGTTGATCAAATTAATCCTGTTATGAAAGGAAAGCATCAGCAACCGGGTAGACAAAGTGGCCTATATAAGCATGGATCGACCATATAACCTAAGTGGTATAATCAATCGACATATCTTTTGAAAAATCTACATAAATTGATTGAATTAATAAACATATAACAAGTTAGATTGACAAGGCAATATAACAATGAGAAATGTTTTTCTTTTATTCAAAATTTAAGTATACCGTATTCTTTTATCATGAATAGGTTGTGTTGTTTTGAAACCTGCATAGAAAACATGACCGAAAAGGGACGTCGAGAAAAGGAGTTTAGCCAAGCAAGGTGCATTAACCCTAAGGAGTTTAGCCTTAAAGCTAAACTCAAATGTGTCCATGAAAGGGCATCTAACACTTTAATTTATGATGAGTGAAACAAGCATATCTACCAAATTCATATAGGGGCAATTGTTATCTACCACGTTCATTTATGATGCGTGGGACACTAGTTTTTTTAGTCCTGCAAGAAAGATGTAATCGAAAAGAATGTGAGGAAAAGTGCTCACATAAGATAACTATGGATCAATATTGACTTTAGTCATTGAGATACCAAGAATGTTAGCTAAGAAAGGTGTGTTAACCATAAGATGTTTAGCCCTAAAGTGAAACTCACTTACAATCCCTTAAAAGAGTATCTACCACAATCATTTATGAAGAGTGGGACAAGAATGATTTAGGCTTGCACGAATTGTGAGACAAAAAAGACATGGTACAATAAATGCATGATTTTCCTTGCACTAATTATTGACTGCACCAGGTACAGGACACCTGAAGGATTATACCTCGCTTGAATGATAATCAATAAGAAGCTCTCATCAGAAACTAACTAAATAGGAAAGATAATTCTACAGATTACCACAACAACAACTATTTAATGAGATATGTATCTTAACTAAACATGAATTAGTTAGATAGACCAAGATGGTCGAATTAATACAAATTGTCTTTTAATGAGGTGATTTAAATTTATCTGTTCAATATAGAATTTTGTAAGATTTAGGCAAATGGTGTAGTCTAACTACAAAATGTTTGGTTTTGATTCAAACTCAAATACATATACCACATCCATTTACGATGAATGTGTATTGTTGATGTTGACCTCACTTTTGTGAGGATCATTTAAAATTCATCTTGAGAGAGGAATTCTAATAATATTGACCTCCCAAATCTTACCAATGATCACTAAACCCTAATGTCTAGGGTGGTGTTTTTAACCCAAATCTTAATGACATCCTAAAAATGATCAAATCAGCAATTACAAACCTTAATATGATCAACATTGACTAAACTGGTCAACCTTTAACCCAAATGGTCAAATTAGGTCAAAATGGTCAATCCTTGATCAAATGACCACCCCATTTACCAAACTAGTCAACCTTTTAAATTAGGTCAATGCTTGACCCAATGACTATCCCATTGACCAAAATGGTCAACCTTTGACCCAAATGGTCAAATTAGGTTAAAATGGTCAATCCTTGAGCCAATAACCACCCCATTGACCAAACTGGTCAACCTTTGATCTAAATGGTCAAATTAGGTCATAATGGTCAATCCTTAACCCAATGACCACCACATTGACCACACTTGTCAACCCTTGACCCAAATGGTCAATCTATGACCCAATGACCACGACATTGACCACACTAGTCAACCCTTGACCTAAATGGACATACGTAGTCAAAATGCTCAATCCATGACCTAATGAACACCACATTAACTCAATGACTACCCCATTGACTTCCAGGTCAACCTAGACACCAAATTGGTCAAATTTGACTCGTTTGATCAATTCAAGACATTAAAATGATCAAACTTAATCATTTGGTCAACTTTGATAAACCCTAGGTTATACCACCTAAACCTAATCACCCCATGACTGATCCTATCATCATATGGTCAAATTAATCATTGTAGACACCTTTGGATATACAATAATCAACATTGGTCAAACATGGTCCACCAAGTCAACCTTGGTCAAATTTGGTCAAATTCATCATTTTAATCAAAACTTCATATTTTCATCAAAATTTTTTATTCCTTTAATTAATTAATTATTTAATTAATTAAAGAAGGGTAAAATTAAGGACCATGAGACTTGGAATTTAAATTTAAAAAGTATGGTTTAAGGTCATGGCAAGACAAATCCATGAAAATACTAAAATCATATTTTATGTCTAAATCCCAAATTCAATCCATGAAAAATCACTACTGGGTCACCCATGACCCATAGGACCTCTCATAACATGCCACAACCCATAAGAAAACCTATGAGCCCCCATGGTTAACCTAGGTTAAAACTCATCATGACACCATCATGAAGGGGTAAAAAGAGGTGTCACACCTTTATGAATTTCTTAAGGAAGATATGGATGAGTCATTACTCACCTTACAAGCCATTCAATAGAGAACAAAGCATGGCTTAAGTCATCCCTACATCATAAGTTGAGCTCATAAACACCAAATTTGAAAATTAAAATAAAATAGAGGTTTATGTGTCAAGCTTTCACAAAGCCAAGGATGATATGCCAACCTATGTGGATGAATGTTAACTTGCTCAATTTTGAGTCACCGTACACCTCATCTCCACCCAATAGAAATGAGCCAAGTTCATTTCATTAACTGGAGATCTAATCATGGTTATTCATGGAAACAATACAAGAAGGAGCCTATGTGTCATTCCTTCTTCACCCTATTGAATGGCCTTGTGAATACACATGGGGAAGGCTGATTCAGCTCAACCAAGAGAGGCCAAAGCACCTCATGGAGCATCCAATGGGAGGAAGCCAATGCTTTAAGTTAAAATATTCACCATGAGTAAACTTGATATGAATAAGCTTAGGGATGCTCAAATGTAATAATTCTCAGCAAAAAAACTTATCCACAAACATTATGAGCCTGATAAAACCTCCTCCAAATGAACCCAAGCAGATTTGGGCTACCCCATGGCTTCCAAAAGCCTATAAATAGGCTAACTCGAGAGCACCTGACAGGGGGTGGTCAGGGCGAAAGGTGTATAGTTATATAAAATGTTTAACCAGTATAAAAATAATATTCAATAATAATAAAGTTACCCCTTTTATCAATGCAAGTGTACACATTGTTCAAGTAATATCGGGCTCTAATGGAGTCCTAGATATCAATCCCACAGAGAGGTTAGAGATTATGAACTAATTTTTAGCAGATGCAATTACTATCTAGTATACGAAAATAAAGAACACTTACACTAAACTCTATTACTAATTTTTGAATGGAAGATTGCAATTTAGAAAAGTATCTTTCCCCTTATTTAAGAGAATTGAGTGAAAGGATAATCAAATTAGTTAGAATTATATTGTGCCAAATAGGAGCTTTCCTATTCTTTACCCTTTGGTCCAGGCATAAGGAATATTGACTAATCCTATGCTTGGTTACAGAATCTGCAACTAGGCTGGGAGGATAACGGCTCTCACTTCGGAGCTCCCATGTTCCCCTTGCCTGAGGGCTAAAATCTACACTTCAGCACCCAAACAATAGGACTGAATTGAAGATTTTAGCCTGTCATTCTAAAATATCCAATTCTATGCCCGATAAATAATATTTCCCTATTTATTTGCACCCTCCTTTCAAGGCTTTTGTTTTCCCTGAATTTTGGATGTGGTATTTACTTTAGTTGTAAAATCAACATATTTTAACAGTTTAATTGGCCAAATTGAAAGTAAATTAAAATTCAAGTAAAAGATTATCACAATTTTTATTTAATATTTTAGGCACGACTAATTCAATTTTCCATTTCACAAAAATCTCAAAAACAAGGAGAAAGACAGAGAAGACTACTCAGAATGCATAGGAAGAATAACACAAAACTTGGACTTCATATAAAATTAAAGTATAGAAAACAGCAGACAAAACTTATCTTGAATGTTCTCCCCAAGCAGGTTCCTTGAAGTTCCTCTGACACTCCCTTCTTGTACAACACACTCAATTAAACTCACTAATAAACTCTCTCGAACACACTCACCTACTAAAACACTTAAAATACACACAAAAGACACCAAGAAGACCCTAAGATTGCACACCAAGGACACAAAAAAGACACACATTCGGCCTAAAATTGTCTCTATTTAAAGAGGAAGAAAGATTTCCAATGGTTGCTTAAGCACCTCTTCAAAAGACATCCAGAGTCAATGTAGCTTGCTTGAACTGACCTTCTCGCCATTGGCGGGCTCGTTGGCGCCGTCGGCGGGCTTCTAGAACGTAGGCCAATTGCTTAGGTTCACTATCGGCGGGCTCGATCTCGCCGTCGGCGGGTTCCTTTATAATATATTCAAATGCTCTCGGAAAAAAACACGTCGTCGGTGGCCTATTCCTCGTCGTCGGTGGGCTAATTCAATTTTTATCTTTTTTAGTCCTCTTAGTTCCAAATTCACTCATTTTTTCATATTTTTGCTCCATTACCTATAAATCTTTATACCTACAATAAAACATAGAAAATACATTTCTTTAAAATGCAATTTCATATAAAATTGATATGAATCTCTCAATACATTTTTCTTTGGTCAAAATCCCTCAAACTTAACTATAACTTATCCTCAAGTAATCTTGATACTACATAAAAGTAATGATTATTTGTAGTAAAGCTTTAATTCAGAAATACTATGAATTTGATTTAAATAAATATTATAGTAAAGTTTATTAGAAATATTTTTAGATAATTAAATTAATTCTATAGATATAAGGTTCTTTAGTCATCAAGTTTAAGATTTCTAGTCTTCTATTTATTTCAAGAATGACTATATATTACAATATTAAATTACTTAGGATATTCAGATGATAGGAAATTCATGAAAACACTACTTAGTAAAATACTAATCCATAAATATAAGTTCAAAAATGTAACTGAGTTTACCTTTTAGGTTGATTCAAATGAAGCCAATTTTTGATAAGGCATCTCCTCAAGCTTCTCCTCACTTACTTTTTCTTTTCATTTTTTTTTATTTTCAGGGATTGCTTTTCAATCCTTCTTTTTTTTTCAATTGAGGATTACTGTATCTGGATAGCCTGTTGATAATTTTGAACTTCATTTTCCTCTTCCTAAATTTGAAACTTGAAACATTTTTTTACCTTATATTTATTCATAGTTTTCACTTCATTGAGTTTCAATTTTTTCTTTCTCAACTAAATATTTAATAGTTAAATTTTTGTTTTTCCATCCCCCAAACTTAAGTTTTTCTATCTAATCATAAAGGGTGAAAAGAAAATATACTGTAAAATTAAATCATACCATCGTGCTTTAGGTATTTCTTTTCTTGAAGTTCTGCAGGTTCTTTTCATCACTTAATTAATCTGTACGGTTAATAACTTTCTACACACATATAACATCAAAGAATTTGCTGGGTAAAGAAATTTTGAAATAAGTACAAAATACTAACACAATTTCTTACTATATTTTAATTATACCTATTAAAGTACTAAGCACAATTAACACAACATCCACATACATTTCACTAATCCAGTTACAGAGTTACAACCATCGTTTGAAAATTTAAAGCTACACAAATTTAACTTACACAACAAAGTTCAAAAGTCTTACACAACATAATAATCCAAATACATAAACTAACCAACAATACTAAATTGAAGAAAATAAACAAACATATAACATAAATATCTAATCATAAAGCCTAATCTTCAGCATCAAAATCCCAAACTATATCCTCGTCTCCTTGATCAGCAGATGGAGTAGGTTGGTAGTGAGTATAACGAGTGCACTCAGGAAATATAACATCAAGCTCTCCTCTCCTATAACGATTTTCAGCATCATAGTAGGCTATCTCAAATTCAGAATGCCTCTAGAGATATTTACTGTCATAATCATGCCTCCGCTCTAATCCTCCAATCCTTTGATCTATTTGCTCCAACTTTTCATTAATTTTCTCAAAACTTTTTCGTTGCAGAGTCAGTTCATTCATTAAGTCATAAAGGGTAGGAGAACTATAGGTAGGAGGGTCATAACTAGTAGAGGGAATATCCCTACTAGTTGAAGGTACAGAGCTCCTAATTCCATATCTCCATCCTTCGTAGGATTCATAGGTTTTTATATTAGCCTTGGTAATGAGTTTCATAGGTTCAACCCATTCCTCATCATCTTCTGCCTCTACTCCAGATAGCTGGCAGAGTGCATAAATCAGACCAGGATGTCCTAGTCCTCCTCCACTTTCACTTTTTGCAATGGCTAATATGTTTTTATAAATAATACTTCCCACATTTATACTTTTGTGGTTCTGAATACAAAAATTTAGAACTGTTCTATCTCTTAAAACTTCACTATGATGATAAGTGGGTAAAAAGGTAGAGCAAATAAAATAATGCCAAGGCTTAGAGGTTGCATTTAACATAGAAAGAGGGAAGTTTACCCGTTCACGCTGCTTAATTTTCCAAGTCCCTTTCCCATCAGTGAGAAAGTTAATCACCTCTTCCAGCGGTCCTTCCATTGTTCCAAATGTATTGTATTCACTGGTATGAAGATCTTATACTTCATAGAAAGAATTAATACGTACAACATTAAAATCAACTAGAAATCCTCTAACCTTTATAGGTTCATCCTCTGTCTGGGTCAAATTGGCATAAAACTCCATTACGACTTTAACTGCTGCTCTATTCGTCGTATAACAGAAATTTTCTTATCTTCGCTCTTTAATCATCTGTTCTACTTCTCCTCCCGGATTCTTGAAAACTTTATCCTGGATGCATTTTCTCGCCTTAATATTAAAGTTGTATCTTGATTGAGCCTTAGCATTCACAAATCTTGTTTCATCAAAATCTTGTCGCCTCTTTTGTCATGGAGCCATTTCTCGATCTATCAAAATTTACAAAAATTTTAACTATACTCCAAAATAACACTAGAATAGCATCAAAAGGTGACTTAATGTAATCTAAAATGAATTCCATGGATTTCTTCCAACTATTTTCTCCATATTTTGATTTTTCAAAAATTCCCAAATGTGGAAGAAATACATAGTAAAAATAAAAAAATTTTGCATGGGAGTGAAGCTCTTACCAAGTGAAGATGAAATCTGGTGTCAAAATGTGTTAAAAATGCTCCAAATCCAAGATCTCTCAAGCCCTAGGTCGGTTTTTTCGAAGTTTTGAGGAAGGGGGACGATGAATAGTGATGGTTGACCGGTCAAATAAAGGTATTTTTCGAGACCTCACCGTCAGCGGGCAAAATCTCACCGTCGGCGGGCTAATTAATTCAAATAGGTTAAAGTCTCGGGAATAAGTCGCTGTCGGCGGCGTCGATCTCGCTGTCGGCAGGATATTTTGAAAATTAAAATTTTTAATATTTAATAATTTTTTTAATTCATTTTAAACCTTGTTAATGTTCGATCAATTGATTAAATATATTTTACTATGATTAGATATTATTTTAACTCTAATAAATTCACATAACACAAAACATCACAAATTTTATATAAAATCCAAGTGTTTACAATATTCGTACACCACATTACTAACAAGATATTTTCCCAACCTTAATACATATAATTCAGTGTCGCAATCCAAACCACAATACTCAAAATGCTAAAAACAAACAAACAATGCATAATCTCATCTATACTGAGATCAAATATCAAAATCTAAAATATCAAAAGTGCAGATCACATAAATTTAAATTCAAACTAACACAACACATAAACAAATACGAACGTCTTCTACTCTTTAGGATCAGTGCTAAACTTATCTCTGATTTCACCAATAGAACATAAATGAATGAATAGAATGTAGAAGGGTCTGTAAGGAAATTCTTTAGTAGAATCTTCTTCTATCCATCATTTATTTCTCATAAGTTGTATGAAACTAGCCTCAAGATGTCCAGAATGATCGAAGTGTTCCTTCATCCTCCAATCAGTATGATCAAATAAATCAGAGAAGTTATTAATTGAAGTCATCACGTTTTGTACCTCTTTTTCCAGTCCTTTGAGTTTCCATAAGATCAGATCAGTTTTATCAGTCAAGGGCCTGATTGATAAAGAACTCTAAGATGTTTGATCCACAATAATGGATGTTTGATCCACAATAATGGCTCCATCGTTATCATCATCCAGTGTAGGAAACATATCTGTTGGATCTATAGGTTTCCAAGGCAGAAGTACCTTCTCCCATGCTTCATATGAAACTTGGTACTGACTGCATAGTGCAAAAATTCTAGAAGGATGTCCAAGCCCATAAATTGATTCCTGAACAATCAGGTCTAAAACAGACTTCACAATGATCGAACCAACATCAATAGGTAGTCCCACTTGAATACAATAATTCAGAATTGCACACTCCTTAGAAACTTTATTGACCCTCATAGTGGGTAATAGTTTTGAAGAAATAAAGAAGTGCCAATGTTTAGAAACGGGGTTTAGAAGTGATGCAGAAAAACTAGCATACCCGTCTCCTCTTGTTTCCCAATCTTTCGCTTCATTAGTTAAAAAAAGATAGATCTCATTCATATTATTCCTTGTAGGGTCAAAGTTAGAGTAGTGGCAAACAGGTGTATTTTCAATTGAATATAACTCATTAATTCTAGAAGGAGTGAAAGTTACCCATCTGTCTCGCACATAGATGATTCCATTGTTGATTCCATGTAGATTGGAATAGAATTCTTTTACCATAGGGATGACTATTGCACTTCCCAACCTCGTTGCACAATCATCTCCTCGATAGGCGTTGTCGAATTTTCTACTCCTCTATTCACGAATCCTCGTTCCTTGATCAATCTCTTTTTCATCATTACCTTATTGAAGATTCGCCGGGGCTCGGAACTAATAAATTTTTTTCAATTGAACACTCGAGATCTAGGGATTTCAAGGTGATTGGATGCCATAATGATGAGTTTTAGTAGAGTTTCAAATCATTTTTAGGAAGTAGATAATTTAAAATTCAAGTTCCAGGAGTTTTTAAAGAGTTAAAACACTTGAATCGCCAGAAACTGTCAAAATAACTCCCTAAACAGTTCATTTACCGATCTCATCATCGACGACAATGATCTCGTCGTCGGTGAGATTCTTAAATAAAATATAAAGTGAATTTAGCGGGCAGAACTCGCCGTCGGCGGGATCGTTGTCGCCGTCGGCGGCCAAGGCAAAATTTACCCAGTTTTTCTCTGGTCCGAATGCTTTCCAAATTTATCTATGTATCCAATATCTTGATGATTATAAGGGTAAATTCGAGTAGTAGAAGTACAAACTAATAATAAATTAAACAGATATATAATCATTACATATAAAAATAAAGATAACTATGGGTTGCCTCCCATAAAGTGCTTGGTTTAATGTTGTCAGCTCGACCTATTCAAGGTGTTAATCAGGTTGAATGAGCATTAAAACCTCTTTAAAATTTGGTCTTTTACCCTCAAAATATGATTTTAATCTATGACCATTTACTTTAAATCTGTTTCCAGTCTTTGGATCTTCAATTTCAACAGATCCGTATGTAAATATTTGAGTTATAGTGAAAGGTCCTAACCATCGAGATTTCAATTTTCCAGGAAATAATTTCAGCCTTGTATTGTATAACAATACTTCTTGTCCTGGTTCAAAATTCTTTTGGTTAATCTTTCGATCATGTCATATCTTCATTTTCTCTTTATAAATTTTATCATTATTATAGGATTCATTCCTTAATTCTTCTAATTCATTCATCTGCAACAATCTCTTCTCACTAGTATCTTTCAAATTATAATTAAATTCTTTAATCGCCCAATATGCTTTATGCTCTAATTCAACTGGTAAGTGGCAAGCCTTTCCATAATTAAGTTTGTAAGGAGTCATTCCAATTGAGGTTTTATAAGCAGTTATGTAAGCCCATAATGCAGTGTCTAGTCTTGTGGACCAATCTAATATACTAGGGTTTACAGTCTTTTCTAAAATTTGTTTAATTTCTCGATTAGAAACTTCAGCTAATCCACTAGTCTGTGGATAATAAGCAGTCGATATTTTGATGAATAATATTAAATTTTTCTGCCAATTTATGAATATATTTATTCCTAAAATGGGATCCTCCGTCAGTGATAATCACTCTCGGCATTTCGTATCTTGTGAAAATATTTTTCATTAAAAATTTTGAAACACACTTAGCATCATAACGAGGTAAGGCATGTGCTTCAATCCATTAAGAAACATAATCAATAGCAACTAATATATATGAGTTTCCAAATGAAGGAATAAATGGTCCCATGAAATCTAATCCCCAGACATAAAAAATTTCAACTTCTAATATAAAATTCAGAGGCATTTCATTTCTTCTAGATATATTACCTACTATTTGGCATTTATCATAAGTTTTGATATATCTATAAACATCTCTAAATAGAGTAGGCCAATAAAATCTAGATTGTAAAATTTCATAGAGATGGCCTCTGACCTTGAAATATTCAGGGAATGTTCCCAAGATCAGAGGCTTCAAAATCCCTATGGTCTCATGTCATGATGAATTGTCTATGCAAATGGAGAATCAAAATACTGAAATGAGTAAATAATTAATTAAAAATAAAATATTCATCAAAATAACTTGATTTCTTTTCCACATTATTCTCCTCTGTTCACTGAGCAAGAGGGTATTTTTAGTTTATTTTTATAATTTTTCTACACAAAGATATGGATTTTCTAAGTTTTGGGTATTTAAATAAATAGAAAAAATCATATTTATCTACTTATCCGACTCAGTGCCGTGTCAACCTACGACAGATCGAAAGACCACGCAGCACGCTCCTATTTGAATCGGCCATCTGAGTCAGCCGCCACGCGTCCCGCTGTTCCGCTCCTTCCTCTGATCCGATGCAATCTGAGTCGTTCAACCGATACACGCGTGATCAGACGGCGCCTGGTCATCGTCTATGACTGGTGTGCACTCGTGATCGTCCACACTAAAACCCTAAGAACTCTCTCATTTCTCAATGGATTTTCGTGTCCTTATGCTCTATGGATTTGTCTTGAGGAGACGAACACATCCATACGATTTACATGCCATGAAATTAACTGAAATGAAATGGAGAATTGCTGGAAGCTTGGGAGGAAGGAATGATCCATAGCTTTGCTCTGAGAAATGTAGCTTCAATCAGAGAGTTGTGTTACCTTCGATTGGACCCAAGGAAGCTCCAGATGAAGTCTATGGCTCTGGGGAATTGTCTAGGTATGAAAATGTCCACAATCGATTTCAAAGCTTGGAGACTAGAGCAACTGGGTGGCCTGGAGAGGGGGCTTTCACTGGGGAACTCCTTCTCTTGGTCCTGTGCAGGTGTGGGTGAGTTTAATTTGGTTTTGGTGGAGGTTTCAGAGATGTCCTGGTTTTGGGATTGAATTTGAACTCGAAATCGAGCTCACCTGGGGAAATCGGGCTGGAATCCAATTGGGATCAAGTGCTCTATGTGTGGAGGGTGGTCTGGAGCAATTTCGACGAGTTTCGGCAGGATTTGTTCAGCACCTTTTTTGGCCGAGAGGTAGTGTGGTTTAAATAGAGGTGGCTGGAGGGTTTCCTGGGGGGTTTAATGGCTTGGATCAACTACTCTGGTGAGGAGAAGAATAGCCATGGTGGCCACTAGGCATAGGACAAGTCCACAAAAAAGAATTCAAAAATTAGCTCACGTGGGTGTTGTGGGCCTGGTGGTTTCCTGCGGCTATGGTGGCTGGCCGTCCAGGGTCAGGTCACCCTCAAGGTCAGGGGGGTCAGGACTGGGGTTTAGTGCAGTCAATTGGCCATGGACATGTGTAAAAGATTTGAATTGAAATGGAATGTGGGGAAGGCTATTTTGGGTCCAAATGGGTTAACCCATGGTTTTGGGCTAGGTTCACCACCCAAGGCCTGGTTTTGGGCTGAAAAGAATCACTTGGATCAGCCAAGAGAAAATGGTGTGGTCTCCATCAATGGTGAGGTGGCTAAACTTGGTTTAGTGTGTAGCATGAATGGGGTTAAAAGTGCTTAAGGAAGGCTTAAGAAAGTAATCCCCTCCTTTGCCATTAATTGGTTGGTGAGGTGGAAAGGGGCTCCTAAGGCTTGCATATGGCTTATGCATGGCTCCATGGCTCCATATGGCTTAGGAATGGCTTGGCTTGGTTTCATGAAAGTGGTTTTTATGGATTTAGGATATTTAGGGGTAATTTGGCACATGGCTTAGTTTAGAAAAGTTTAATGATGAATTTGAAACTTAGGGAGTGATTTAAATCAAAGGGGATGATGAGGGGAAATTTCATGTGGGCTTTAGGATAGATTTTGGGCTTGTGGATTTATTTTAGATGGGCCTTTAGAAAGGTTTAAGGAGGTGGCCTTTTAGGTTTGAAAACAAATTGGTAAATGGAAGTTTTGTAAAAGACTGAGCCAAAAAAATATTGGGTTTAGTTTAGGGATGTGTCATGAGTGATCTAGAATAGGTTTGAAATAATTTGGAGTTGATTTGGGTTTAATTTGGGATTTTTTGGTAAAGGGGCCAAAGTAGGTCAAATTGGGCTAACTTGGGCTAAGGTTGGGCTAGTGTGGGATTTGATGTAAAATTAATGTTGAGAAATGTTTATGAGGGTGCTACAAAGAGTTTTAAACTTTGGTTGGGCTTTGATTTTGGGATTTGGGCCAATTTGGGTTAGATTTGGGTTTAGGCCAAAAATGGGGATTTTGGTTTTGGGTTAGATTTAGGTGGAGTTTAGGTTTGGGGAAAATCTTGTTAGTTTTTTGTTTGTAGGGATATTAGGAAGGTTTAGGAAAAGATTTGGGGTTAATTGGAGTTGAATTGGGTTGGTTTGGGCTAAGTTTAGGTCATGGGCCAAAATTGGGCTTTAAGATTCAAATTGGAATTAGATCCAAATTTCAATTAAATTGGACTTGGATTTGGACTAAATTGATATTGGGGATATTGAATTGAAGTTTATAATCGAATTGGATCAAAATTGAGGTCAATTGGGTTGATTTGGTTTGACATTGGGTCTACTTGGGTTAAGAATGGGTCAAATCGGGGTTTTTGGTAAAAGTAGGTTAAATTGACAAAATTGGCTTATGGTGTAGTTGAACAAAATAAAATTAAGAATATTTTGGATTTTTTGGAATTTTCTGGGAATTTTTGAAATTTATGGATTTTTTGGTTAAGAAGGGAGTTTTGGGTATTTGGAGGGTATTGAGGGGTATTTTTGGAATTTTTGGTATATTTGGATATGAATGATCAATTTGAATGGTGGGAAATGTTTAGGATTGGTTTTGAGAAATTTTGAGTAATTTAGGCAATTTTGCAAATTTTGGGTAACTTTCGCGGCATTTGGTAGGCTTCAGGGTGTAGGGCCCCGGGGGTCAAAAATTGAAATTTTGGAAAAAAGGAGATTGATCAAGTTTGAGTAGAATGAAATCACTTTGGTTGAGCCATGATGACACATCAAGCCCATAAGAGCCATGAGAGGACTCATTTGGGGCATTCACTATGTTGTTCCTAACCCTCTTAGCCAAGGGCCTAGGGGTTAAGGTCCATCCATATGGATTACCTACATGAGTCAGGAAGTCAAGCTAGGTATGAATGGTTTTAGGATTTGGAATGTGTGTGAAAGTGTAATGTATGCAGTGTCAACCCTCACTGCACTGCACCACCTGGGGTAGTCCTAAGGCCAAAGAGTCCCATGGGAATTCATCTTTTAAACCTCCACATTTGATCTTAACCCTCCAAGTGGCTTAGGGGTTTACAATCAGGCATGTGAGGTTTAAAGGGAGTTAAGAGGTTTGTGAATTTCTAAATGGTGGGTGCCATCTCTAATCCTCGAGGATAGTCAAAGGGAAAACCTAAGGCTAGAACCTAAGTACTAAGGAGAGAGAAGAGAAAAGACCTCATAAAAAATGAGGTCAACAGGTCTAAGACATTAATTATACTTAATTAAATCAAGTTAAGCCACAATCACATTAGGTTTTACTTAATACACCCTAATTAGGTCTAAGATACCAATAAGACCTAATTAAATCAAGTTAAGCCTTAATCACATTAGGTTTTACTTAATAAAACCTAATTAGGTCTAAGACATCAATTAGACGTAATTAAATCAAGTTAAGCCTTAATCACATTAGGTTTAACTTAATAAACCCTAATTAGGTCTAGGACACCAATTAAATCTTATTAAATCAAGTTAAGCCTTAGTCACATTATGTTTAACTTAATAAACCCTAATTAGGTCTAAGACACCAATTAGACCTAATTAAATCAAGTTAAGCCTTAACAAATTTGGTTTAACGTAATAAAACCTAATTAGGTCTAAGACATTAATTAGACCTAATTAAATTAAGTTATGCCTTAATCACATCAGGTTTAACTTTATGAACCCTAATTAGGTCTAAGATACCAATTACACCTAATTAAATCAAGTTAAGCCTTAATCACATTAGGTTTAACTTAATAAACCATAATTAGGTATAAGGCATTAATTAGAATTAATTAAACTAAGTTAAGCCTTAATCACATTAGTTTAACTTAATAAACCCTAATTAGGTCTAAGACATTAATTTGACTTAATTAAATCAAGTTAAGCCTTAATCACATTAGTTTAAACTTAATAAACCCTAATTAGGTCTAAGACACTAAATAGACCTAATTAAATCAAGTTAAGCCTTAATCACATTAGTTTTAACTTAATAAACCCCAATTTGATCTAAGACACAAATTAAACCTAATTAAATCAAATTAAGCCTTAATCACAATTGGTTTAATTTAATAAACCTTAATTAGGTCTAAGACATTAATTAGACTTAATTGAATCAATTTAAGCCTTAATCACATTAGGTTTAATTTAATAAACCATAATTAGGTCTAAGACATTAATTAGACTTAATTAAATCAAGCTAAGCCTTAATCACATTAACTTAGTAAATCCTAATTAGGTTTAACACATCATTAGGCCTAATTAAACTTATTAAACATTGATGAAACTAGGTTTAATTAACCTTAACCTAATTAGTCTTAACCACAATTAAATCTAATTAATCAATTAAACCTTACCCAAATTAGGTTTAATTAACCTTAACTTAATTAGACTTAATCACAATTAAGTCTAATTAATCAATTAAACCTTACCCAAATTAGGATTAATTAATTGTAATCTAATTAGAATTAACCACAATTTAGTCTAATTAATCAATTAAACATTACCCAAATTAGGTTTAATTAACCTTAACCTAATTAGACTTTACCACAGTTATGTCTAATTAATCAATTAAACCTTACCCAAATTAGGTTCAATTAACCTTAACCTAATTAGGCTTTACCGTAATTAAATCTAATTAATCAATTAAAATCTACCCAAATTAGGTTTAAATAACCTTAATCTAATTAGACTTAACCACAATTAAGTATAATTAATCAATTAAACCTTACTCAAATTAGGATTAATTAATCATAACCTAATTAAACTTAACCACAATTAAGTCTAATTAATCAATTAAAAGTTACCCAAATTAGGTTTAAATAACCTTAACCTAATTAGAATTAACCACAATTAAGTCTAATTAATTAGTTAAATCTTATCCAAATTAGTTTTAACTAACGTTAACCTATACTAAGGTTCAACCCAACTTGAACCCAAGTCAAACTTTAAACCATTTAGGTTCAACATACATTGAACCTAATTTTAACCTATACTTAGGTTTAACATAACTTGAACCTAAGTCAAACTTAAACTTTTTAGGTTCAACATACATTAAACCTTACCTTAACTTACTTAGGTTTTATCTAAGTTGAACCTAAGTCAAACTTAAACCATTTAGGCTCAACATACATTGAACCTAAGTTTAATTTATTCTTAGGTTTAACCCAACTTAAACCTAAGTCAAACTAAACCATTTAGGTTTATGTGGGCATATTTTTAAATTTTTAAATTTAATTTAAGTATATATATAATTTGAAAAGTTGCATTTGATTTTTGAAAATAATTTTAAGTTTTAAAATTTTAAGATATGAAATCAAGCTGATCTCACATCCCAAATAGTTTATATAAACGAGCACCGCACCACAAACTGTGTATCTATCCCGAGGAATAGTCACACTGCTTGATGATGGGGCTCGATTAAATAAACTAAAAGATTTGTGACATCCGTTTGATCTGCAAACCAATTTTATAAGCCGACAAGTTCCCTTGCTTAATATAAAGGAATTAAGCAGGGTTTATATTACCTGGGTTCTTAAAGTTCCCTATAAGGGCAAGCCCCTATAGTTAATTACATCCTAAATGACGAGAATCATTTAAGAAAACTCTCGATAATGATCAGTGAATTTCAAAGTTTAAGGTTTTTAAAGGATTGAATTTTGGAATTTCAATAGGGAATGGATCGAGTTTGGAACACTTTATTTTAAGAGTCCAAAGGAAGAGAAGTATGAGAAGCTGAGGATCCAAGAAGAATCTTGGCAACTTCCCAAACTATCCTATTGTCTGGCTTCAATTTGGGAGTTCATTTAATGTTTCATCTTGCCTGTTTTAATTAATTAGGACTTATATTTGTATGACACAATCATACAAACAGCCTTGAAGATGTCAGGGCTTATGTCGTACCAAACAACTACCTCGGAGTTCTAAGACCGGTTATGGCTTAATTTGCATAAGACAATTATGCAAATGCCTAACAAAAAGTTGAGGATTTATGTTTCACTAGACAAACTACCTCGAAATCATATGACTAGTTGTTTATTTATAAGAAAAGAGAGTTGTTGTTGAAGATCCGTTGTTTGCTCTTTTGAACATGTCCTTCCGCATCCTTGATCGTGCTGCCCTTCGGTGTATTGCCTCGAGCTCCTTGTTCTTGCAAAGGTTTAGTTTTAGAAGGTGAAAATCAGGAGATGAGATAAGTGTTTTGGTTTTGAAAAATCTTAAAATCTAAGTGTTTTTTAAAACAAATCTTAAAGTTGATTAAACAAAACCGATTAAGATGCTACGGTTCCATCATCCTGGGACCGTTATTTTCATCGGATTCACTTAGTCCAGATGAATTTGCTAAACTCAACTGAATGAGTTCCACACTTTCCTTTAGACCGTGGGAAATCTCGTTAGCAACATGTGGGTTACATCATCCGAGGTATTCCCGATCATCCAACAAGACGTTTTAATTTAGTTAAAATTGTAATTTTTGCTGTTCTGTTTGTGATTAAATTTTGAGTTGTTTTATATTTTGAATGTTGTAGCAGTGAATTTTATCTTGTATGACTTTTAATTTAGTTTTGGGTTTCAGTTTTGTGGCTATCCTAAAGGTTTCAGTTTTCATGCAACAATCTTATTTATCATGCAAAAAAAGTAAAACGCAGTGCAGGTAAATAAATTGCAATAAGGTAAATTGCAATAAAGTAAAAGCGTACCTGGAGGGTCTTCTCGTCATTCCCAG
The DNA here is from genome assembly GCA_022702705.1 of Papilionanthe hookeriana x Papilionanthe teres. Lineage (NCBI taxonomy): Eukaryota > Viridiplantae > Streptophyta > Magnoliopsida > Asparagales > Orchidaceae > Papilionanthe > Papilionanthe hookeriana x Papilionanthe teres. Next base: position 29,421,995 of record CM040432.1, on the reverse strand, counting down.
CTGAGACTTTAGTATTGCATTGCATATATGTGTTTATAATTTTACATAAATTAAAGCATGCCAAAAAACAGAATGATATAGAACTAACATGAAGTAACTACTCAATCCTATGATGTCTATGTGAATTCCTATGTTGTGTTTCAATAAACTTTGTTTAATTTAATTGAGGATGGTTTCGTTAAACAGACATATTAAGTTTAATAGACCTCAGAGGTATCCAAACAATCAAAGAAGGATGCAGGTCCATGCTTCCCTCTCACATCCTGATGAAAAGTCTCGGGCTCGTTTGGACTTATTATGTTGTTTAACAATTCACCCTACCTATACCCTTATGCTTAATGAACATAGTTGTTCGGGGTAGGTTGGGGCAGATGGGTTTAGGTGTGGTTTGGATTTGGATTGGTGGCAATTGGTAGTTTGATTTGGACTTATGGGAGTGCTATGAAGGGTTTGTGGTTTTTAATTGAGTTTGATTTTAGTTTGGGGATTGGAGGATTTGAATTTGGTTTGGGTTTGAAATAGGCTTGGTTTTGGTTTATGTTTTGGTTTGGGTTTGGTTTGATTTTGGTTTGATTTGAGTTTGGAATGTGGATTGGGAAGTTTGTGTGCACATCGGGTAAAATTTGGGTTACTCCATGCATTCACTAAGCATAAGGGTATTCTTATTATGTTTTCTACACCAAGTTGTGATTTCCTAGAGGTCTTTATAAAGGGGAAAATAGGTCATGCCTCAGGAGGGCCTATCCTAGGTTTGATTGTTATCGTGTTGGTATCGTATTATGATTAGGACTGTTGTTGTGTGTTGTGATTGTTGTTGTGTTATTTATATATTATCATTTTATTACGTTATTATTGTTTATTTTGTTATGTGTTATCATTGTTGTATTTTGTATGTTACTGTTTTATTTTGTTTATGTGTTATATTATTATTGTATGTTATTTTATTTTTATATTAATGTTACTTTATATGATGTTATGTTATTATTATTTTTATTGTGTGTTTTTTAAACATATTATCTTTTATGTATATTTAAAATTATTATTATCTTTATGGTTTATTTAATTTATTATTTATTATCTTATGTGATTTATTTACTTTATCATTATTTATTATTTAATTAATTGTTATTTATTTATTTTATTTTACTTTAACTTGATATTTATTTATTTAAATTAATATTTTTAATTTTATTTTAATTTATTTTGTTATTTAATTTAATTTAACTTAATTTAATTTAATTTATTATTATTTACAATTATTATTAATTTAATTTAATTAATTTATTTAATTTAATGTAAAGTATTATTGTTTAATTTAATAAAATTTAATTTAATTTGTTTTATTTTATTTTATTTAATTTTAAATTACTATTTATTTACATTATTGTTTAATTTAATTTAATTTAATTTATTAAATTTATTTTGTTTAATTTAACTTATTATTTGTTTACATTATTAATTTAATTTATTTAATTTGTTAATTTAATTTATTTAATTTAGTATTTATTTATGTTATTATTTAATTTAATTTAATTTAATATGATTTGATTAATTTAATTTATTTAATTTAATTTAATTTAATATGATTTGATTAATTTAATTAATTTAATTTAATTTAATTTATTATTATTTATAATTATTATTTAACTTTAATTTAATATTTGGTTTTCATTAATTTATTTAACTTAATTTAATTTAATTTTAAATTATTTATTCATTTACATTATCATTTAATTTAATATAATTTTGATTTATTTAATTTAATTAATTTATTTAATTTATTTTAAACTATTATTTATTTAATTGTTTTTGGTTTACTTAATTAATTATTATTTAATGTAATTTATTTAATTTAATTATTATTTAATTTAATTTATTTAATTTAATTATTATTTGATTTTAAATATTTAATTTTAATTTAATTCATTATTCATTTATATTATTTAAATTATTTTCAATATATATATATATATATATATATATATATATTATAAGTAATTTTTATTTTAATTTGTTATTGTTATTTATATGTATATTTAAGTTTATCATTTATATTACTTATTTATCATTTATATTATTATTTATTTATTTATAAAGCTTTTCATTTTCTCTCTCCTCAATTATCCTTTTCTTTATTTAAAGTTATGATCATTTATATTAAGTTATTTTTTATTAAAAATTATTATTTACACATATATTTACATTTAGATTATTTTAAAGAGGCATGAAGTTTTTATTTGATTATTTTTATTATTTATCTATTTATAAAGCTTTTTTAATATTCTCTCTCTTAAATTATCCTTTTATTTATTTTAAATTATTATCATTTTTATTAAGTTATAATCTATTAAATTTATTATTTACACATATATTTACATTTATATTATTAATTTACATATGTATAATTTATGTAGTTATTTTATTATTATATGTTATAAAAAAAATTATTTCATTCCCTTTCATTTTATTTTATTCCTATTTTTATTTTCTTTTCTCTTTATGTTTATTTTCCTTTCTTTTATTTTTTCCTTCCTTTATGTTAAATTATTTCTTTTAAATTTTAAAATTTTATTTTTCAAGTTACTAGAAATAGGTTGTAGATTTGTAAATATTTAAAACTAGCTATATAAGTTTGCATAAAAAAGAATTCCTAAGCCTATGCATGAATAAAATTTAAATAGCATGAAGATAACCTACACATGAAGATATACATGGAGATAGCTTGCATGAAAAAGAAAATAAATCCCTAAGGCTAAACATGGGAAAGCATACATGGTGTGAAGATTTGTAATAATTAACACATAATATTTTTTTAAAAAAAAACCGATGTAGAGGAAGAAGAATTTTTTTAAAGAAAATACATGTATGTGCTAAACATAAACAAGATAATGACAATTTTTTTTTCTTTTTTTTTGCTTTTAAATAAATTTTGAAACAAAAACAAAAGTAAAGGGAGGGGGGAGGAGATTACCTTAGCTTGGAGAAGCACTTGTTGGAGACCTTGAAGAGTCCCTTGTTGGAGATGGAGTGAGTGAGTGTGGCTAGCTTGGAAGGAGGAGGAGAAGAGGAGAGGGAGGCTCACGGTTTTGGAGAGGAAGTGAGTGAGTGGGATGGTAAAGTGAAGAGTGTGTAAGAGTGTGTAAGAGGGATTATGGGGGGGGGGGGGGGTGGGGAGAGTTAATGGGGAGGCTCACGGCTAAGAATTAAGGAGGGAGTGAGGATGAGGTGAGAGAGAAATATGGTGGAGGCATGGTGAAGGTAAGGAGAGTAGGGTGAGGTGGCGGGTAGGGTGGGGGAGAGGTGAGGGAGACATGAGGGAGAGGTGAGGGAGAGTTTTTTTTTCCTTTTTTTTTTAAAAAAAAAATGTATCTTTTTTTAAAAAAAAAAAATGTATCTTTTTTTTTTATTATTTTAGGGCTGCCGTGAGGTGTAAAAAAAAGGGAAGTATGTGGGTGTGTGTGAGTGGGTGTATTTTAATTTGGTGAGTTTTGGATTTTGGGTCCATTTTAAGAACATTGGGCTAATTTGAGTTTAAATTAGGCTAGAGCTCGAATGAAGCCCAAGTTCCTTGATCCATATTGTCCATATAATTGTAATGAAGATTTTTCATGAAGACATGAAATGATTTTGAGCTCATTTGGAGGTTCAATTTTGGCATGGATTGGATTTTTGATTATTTTGGACCATGTTGGGTTCGGGTCAAGTTATCTTGAGTTTGAGTGGGAATTGGGTTCAGAGATCTTCAACAATAATGTATATATGGTTGTCTAGAAGAATTTTTATGAAGACATTAAATGGTTTTGACAAGGTTTAGAGGGTCAATTTGGTGGATTTAAAACATGTGTTCAGCTTGGGTCAAAATTGGGTTTCTTTGGTCCAAAATGGATTTGGGTAAGACCTGAGCTCAAATTATGGTAATTGATGATCCAATTCAGTTTAAGGAGGTGTTATAAAGTGTTTGGAATTGAAATTTTGAAGGAATTGATTGACATTGGGTCACTTTAGGAGTTTTGGGTTATTTAGGCAAAATTGGGGATTTTGATTTCAAGTGGAATTAGATTCAAATGTGGGTCACATTGGACTTGAATTTGGTCTAAGTTGATATTGGGGATGTTGAAGTTTGGTTTATAATTTAATTTGATGAAAATTGGGATCAGTTGGGTCAAGATTGGGTTTGATTTGGGCACATATGGGTTAAAAAAGGGTCAAATTTGGGATTTTGGTAAAAGTAGGCTAAATTGAAAAAATTGGCCCATGGTGTAGTTGTAAAAAATGAAATAGGGGCTTTTTAGGATTTTTTGGAATTTTTTGAGAATTTTTTGGAATTTTTAGATTTTTGGGCAAAAAAGGGTATTTTAGGTATTTTGAGGGTATTAGGGGGGTATTTTTAAAAATTTTGGAATTTTTGGTCATGAATGGTCAATTTGAGTTGTAAGGAATATTTTAGAATGATTTTTGGGGGATTTTGGTGAATTTGGGTAATTTTGGAAATTTTGGGTATTTTGGGTAATTCAGGGTTATTTAGGGGGCAAAGGGGCCAAAAATTGAAATTTTGGAAATTAGAAGGTGGCTTCAACGTGAGCATGATGTAATGACCAAGGGTCACTTACATTTGGTCCTCTATGTGTTGGTCCCTACCACTTAGTCATAGACTTAGAGGTCGGCTATCCACATGAGTTTCCAAAGAGTTCAGGGTTGAAATTAGGATGTGCAGTGAGTGTATGTTGTGAATGTGAAGTGTATGAGTGGTGATCTCCAGACCTCCCTCAGGGCAAATCCTAAGTTCTAACCACCTATAGGAGACTTCCCCTAGGATTCCTCATGCTTTCCTTTTTCCTACCAAAAGGTGGAGGTTAGGCCTTAAGCATATGAAAACCCCCTAGTGAAGCAAGAAGAGTTTTGAATTTCTATGGGAAGGGTTCCATGACTAGTCCTCTAAGAAAGTCACCAGGAGAGTCCTATGGCTAGACCCTAGGCTATTCTAAAGAGAGACTAGACCTCAACTAAAAGTGAGGTCAACAGTTCAACATACATTGAACCTAACCTTAACCTATATTTAAGCCCAACCAAACTTGAACTTAAATCTTTTAGATTCAATCTACGTTGAATCTAACTTAAACTTAGAATCAATCTACATTGGACCTAACTCAAATTTAAATTAGGTTCAATCTATATTGAATCAAACTCAAGTCAAACTTAAGTTTAATAACTCAACCTGAACTTGACCTAAACTTAACCTAGGTTCAAATCACATTGAACCTGAAAAAAACCTTTAACTTAAGATCAATCCAAAGTTGAAGTTATGTTAAAACCCTTAACTTAGGATTCAATCCACATTGAACCTAAACCAAACCCTTAAATCAACTAAAAATTAAACTTAGGTCAAACATCAACCTAAGGTTCAATCTGCACTGAACTTAAACTCAAAATTAACTGAAATCAGGACTTAAAATTCTAATTCTAACCTATACTAGACTTAACCAAATTTCTTTTTGTCCATCCAACATTAGAACTTAAACATTACATCTAATTTAAATTTAGACTAAGTTAAAACATTTATATTCAAAAGACATTTAAATTTAAATTTCTATATCTAATTCATATTAGATTTAACTAAAAAATATTAGATTTAAATGACATTAAATCTAAATTCCTAATTCTAATTTTTATTAAACTTAATTCAAAACCTTTATATTTAAAAGACATTGAATCTAAATTCCTAAATCTAATTCATATTAGATTTTGATAAAAAAAGATTAGATTCAAACAACAGAAAATCTAAATTCCTAAGTCTAATTTATATTTGACTAAATTCAAAACCTTTAAATTCAAAAGACATTGAATCTAAATTCCTAAATCTAATTCATATTAGATTTAACTCAAAATGATTAGATTCAAATGACACTAAATCTAAATTCCCAAGTCTAATTAGACTTAATTCAAAACCTTTAGATTCAATAAACATTGAATCTAAAATTCCTAAATCTAATTCATATTAAAAATCATTCGATTCAAATAAAACTGAATCTATGATTCCCAAGATCTTACAAACATTGGATCTGAATAAACTTGACTCCTTTTTTTAGGTTTGAATTACATTAAACTTAAATAAACAAAAATTAAAATGAACTTATAAAAATCAATCAAAATAAAAGGTAGAAATTTTTAATTGGTTAATAAATCATAAACAACCTAAAATTTTCCAACCTAAAATCCAAAAATTCGTTAAGATTTAAATGAAACCTTAATGAACAAAGATCACCAAATACAACTTAAACCCCAGTGTTCTTGATCTATGAAGACTTCTTGGATGATGCAATCATGGTTGTTGATAGGAGAGTTTTGGTCCTGGTTTAAAAACCTTTCAGACTAAGTAGATCAAAGCCTCCGATGACCCTGAGATGACGAAGCCATGGACATCCTCACCGGGTTGTCTAAAAATTAAAACTTAATCAACAATTTAAGGAAAAAAAATTGACATTATTTCTTTTGTAAGAATTAATTTGACATTGTTTTTCTTGTACGTTGAAGACAAGTTCCGTTTAGATTTACTTTGTATGTTATTAATGTGTGCTAACTCTATTTTGTAGGGTGACATTCTGAAGATGGGAAAAATAACAAAACAAAATAAAACCGACATAAATAACATTAAAAACAAAAGTAAAATGGCATAATCAAGACAAACAACAAAACAATAGGATAGTCACTGAACCTAAACTTTTAGGATAGCCACCAAACAAATGACAAACTACAAGATAAAACGACAACAAAATGGCAAATAACAAAACAAAATTGACATAACAAATGATATTGATAAAATCAAACCTTTAGGAATGAACATTAACGTTTCTTTCCTTATTCTTGAAATTTCTTAGAAAATAAGTGTTAACATTAATCAAAAGTTTTCTAAGACAATCCTAATTATCTAAGATGTAATTAACTATAAGAGCTTGCTCCTTTAAAAGATTTAAGAACTCAGGATAGGTATCACAACTAAAAAAATCTCTGGTTATAAAAATTTTACATGCGATCCTCCTTATGTAAAAATTTCTAAAATAAGGCATTTTAGAATCCCTTATTGTAAGGATTATTACTGACATTTCTTATTCTACTGTTTTCTACTTTATCAGCTCATATTTTCTTTAAATTTCTTAACATTTGAGGATCCTTTACATGATCCGAAGAAATATGATTTCTTGAAGACTAGGGCGATGTGATAGATAAATAAAGTGGCGACTCCCACAAACAATGACATTGACATCTCACACCTCACATCGACATGAGAGAATCTCGGCTGCAACGGTTGATTCAGAATGTTGGCATTATTTTTTTATAAACAGAGCTGACATCCCGCAACTCTAGATTCCACCAGTTGATTTAGAATGTTGGCATCAATTTTTTATGTCACATACACGATATTTATACTGGAATGATACAAGACCTTGCTCAATATTTCATAGTCCAAGACATCTGATAGAATCTCATCGTACGCACCTAGAGGGTGGAATCAGGATTGTTACTGATTTAGACCTACCCGGGAGAATTCACTATGAGACAATGTTAATTATAACACAGAACATGTTTAATATCCATTTTTATGTCAAGAGACCAAACCATGAATATTCAAAGCATCTCGTGGTCAAGGGCAGCCATCAAACTTTTCCATGCACGTTTCGAGAAAATTAGATTTCAAACCAACGCATCCGCAAGGGGGTCTAGGACTCTTGTAGGCACTCAAATCCATAAATTAAAACCTTTAAATGCTCATTATTAACTTATAAGAGTGATACATGGCTTCCCGTAGCTTCTAAATCAGTGAAAACCTCCTACGAAAATCCGAGTGCAAAATTTAGTTCAAGACCGTTCGGGCCGTACCCAGCCCAGTGCGACAATTTTCGTCTGATATGGTGCACCCGTGGTATCCATCAGAATGTGAGTATGCTTAATTTTATCCATACATATCCTCTGAAGCTTCAGGAACCTATACTACGCTTCCATATTTGCGTATAAGAGAATCTAGGTTCAGGACATCACACACACAGCAATTTAAAATGCCTTTGATCTACCTAAAAAATACCCATTTTTATGCCTAATTTATGATTCAATTCTTAAGGATATTATGCTTTAATGAAATGTATTTTCATGTTTTTGGATGTAGATAATTAAAAAGAGTCCAAGAAGGAAAAAAAGAGCAAAAAGAGCCAAAATGGAGCTTATGGAGCAATTTTTGGAATTATTGGCTTGGCGCCTAGGCACCACAGTCCGGAGCCTAAGCGCCAGTTCGATACAGACGTTGTTAAGTTTTTTTTAATGACTTTGGGCAGTTATTTTGACGGTGTTAAACAGTTATTGGAGCTTCTAGAAGATTGAAAGTTACTCCCAATATATAAGACATGTGATACAATGTATTTGGACACAAGGAAACAGTCTGGTCACAAAGAGGTGCGACCCAAAGTGAAGAGGTGCGGACGACCTGGTCATAGAGTCCGGCGCCTAGGCGCGACAATTACCTTCTAGAAGATACATTGAATTTAGATGAATTTTGAAGAAGTGCCTTAAGCAACCCCTGGTCAAATTCAGAGCTCTATAAATAGGAGCCCATTCTATAGAGAAAATCACACCAAACCCCCCCCCTCTTAGTACACATACCCATTTTAGCCTTTTTTTAGTCTCTTCCATACTTAGGGTGCCACTTTATTTTGTATCCAGTGAGTTTATTTTGAGTGTTTATTGTGTGTAATTGCTGTTGGAGTCTTTCATCATTGCGTTGGAGTCACTAGAAATCAGCGAAGCTCTTGAAGGAACACTTCAGATAAGTATTTATACTTTGGTTCAAAGTTTTATAAATATGTTTTGTTGCATTATTTTAATGAGTTCTAATAGTTAGTTATCTTTCTCCTTTCAACTATGAAAAGATTATAAATTAATTAAATTTTGTAGGAGAATTAAATATAAAATATTTTAAAATATTGTGATGATATTAATACTCGATCTTAGTTTACTTTTTAAATTGGCCATTTAATTTGTTAAAACCTATCGAAGAATTTTGGGCTAAGCTTAGGTTAAAGATCTTAAACTCTTTGAATGGATTTTCTCTCAATTTCTCTTGCATCCAACCAGTCATTTGAATTGGGAGAGATGCCTCGTTTTCAAGTGAATGGAAAAGGGCTGAAGAGAAGAGTTCTTGGAGAGGTGAAGAGCTTAGTGGTGAGTTATAGAGAAAGAGAGGCCTTCACCTTCTTCTTTTCTTCTTCTTCTTCAAAATTTCCTCCATATTTTCTTCATTTCTTTTCCCCACCAATCTTCAAAGTCGAGTGTGAGGGAAATCTTGAAGAAGCTTCTTCATGGAAACACTTCATCTCTTTGTAAAAAAGGAGAGCTTCATTTTACTTGGAGGAGAGAAAATGCTTCAAATCTCCTTTGGAAGTGTATAGCTTCATCCACACGAGGTAGGAGCAAGGAGTAAGAAAAAAGAACACATCTACACCACCACGAAGGTGAAATCTTTTATAACACCCATAATTTCAATTCTAGGGCCCCTTAGGCTGGATGTTAAAGATCTAAGGAATTATGTTTTGTGCTAGAGAAAAATCCCCTTAGGTTAAGGGAATTTTATTAAATTCTACTAATTTTGGAGTGATTTTCCCAACCCTAGCATTATATCCAAAAATCTCAAGATGAGGTTGTACTAATCTCGTCATTTATCTTGGTGGCTTTATTTGGATGGACATTTAAGCCAGCCTACCGAAAGGATGAAAATGTTCATTTGGTCTTTGCTCTCTCAATCATGGAGAGTTCTACTTGCGAGAAACACTCTACTTTATGGAAAGCAAATGGAGGTGGGTGTCTTGTTGCCACATGCAATAAGGTGTTAGTACACCTCTCCATAAAATTAAAGCCTAAGATCCTGACCCGACCCACAATTACAAAATTATTTGAATTTCTAAACCAAAAACTTGTCCCAATTTTTTTATGCGGCTAGTGTGTAAAGCAAATATGTTATAGAGTTTATAATTTAATTTATATTTTACACACTAGGGGTTTTACACATGTGCACGTTTTGTTTCAATTAATATATGGTTTTCTTTAAAGCCCAGTGTATTGATCCCATAGAGAAGAGATGTAAGAAATCACTTAGAATAATTTTAGTATACTACTATCAGGCCTTAGTTTGGAATTTTTTAAAGTTATATTTGTCTAAATTCACAAATTTTCTTTAAAATTGTAATTAACTAAATTAAATAAAAACCTAATATATGGATGCTGGTTAAATTTTGGGAAGTTCTTATATTATTAAAATCTCTTTCTCCTTGTGATGAGATTATAATCAGTGTAGGACTCACACGTTTAAAGGTTTAAATGAAATTTTGTGACAAATAGGAGCATACTATTCTTTACCCTCTTCCGAGTACATAAACAAAATTGATTAATCTAAAGTAAGTTCATAATTTATAAGGTTATGTTAAGTAGGTTCTAGCCTCTTACTTCCAGAATACCCACCAGGCACTCTCTGTAGGACTAACCAGGCCTTAGGTTCTAAACTCTAGACCAAAATAGTTAAGAATCTAACCTGTCACCCTAGAAACGCCAATTCTAAGACACACACACTCGCCTCTTTGAAGAGGCACGCCAAACGCCTTTCTTTAGCCTCAAAACTTCTTTTCCAGTGGTGCCCAACCCTCTTTCTAAAAAGAAACCAAACACCTCTTCATTCCAAGATGCACACCACTTAACTCCAAGAGACACACCTCTTCACCCCAAGAGACAAACTTCTAGTGTTTACTAATGTCTAGATTCATTAAATGACTTCTTGGGGCATGCATAGTTGCCCGAAACCTTCCAGATCAGTTCGAAACTACCCAAAACAACCCAAAACCGACCCTAGACTGTTTCTGGCACTTAGAACCACACTAGGGCACCTATGCGCGACCCTGTTGACAACAACTCTGTTTGCTTCTGTTTCGGCTCATTTCAGCTTCAGTTCGCTCCAAGTGTTATATCTGCAAGATAAGCTTGAAAATAACCTTTTTTAAAAGTGCAATTTCATTTAAAAACATGTTATAAATAAAAAGAAAATTAAACATAAAAATCATATCAAAATGAGTCAAGTCAGAATTTTCTTTCTTGCTCATTTGACTCCAAATTACAGCATTTTTGCTAATTTTTCCCTAAAAATCCATCTCTTGTACCTGAAACCAAAGACATGCAAAATAAATTCCTTTTAAGTGTGATATCATTAAAAATGAGCATAAAATGTATATAAAAAAGTAGCAAAGTTTTAGGCATGTCAATTCCCCCAAACTTAAACGTTACTTTTCCTCAAGTAACACTACAACATTAAAAATATGTTGATTTTTGTTAGTGGGTTTCTTTAAGATTTCTTAAAATTTTTTTCTAAAAATATTATGGTCCAATTTTGAAGAATTTCCAGTAAATTAGATGATATCTAATGTATCAGAATATTTAGTATTAAACTTATGAATCCTTATTTTCTATTTAACTCAAAAATAATTGAAATTTTCCCAAACTTTAGATTCTTAGAAAAATATTAATTTCAAAATTTATGAATTCTATTTTGAAACTAATTTTACTAATACTTTTTGAAATTAAGCATAGGATTGATACTAAGTTTTCTTCCTAAGAAAGATTCAAGTGAAATCATTTTTTAATTAGATTTTAATCCTCAAGCTTCTCCCCACATATTTTCTTTTTACTTTTCTTTTCCTTTTTTTTTCTTTTCTCTTTTTTTTCAGAAACTTTTCAATCCCTACCTTTTTTAAATGTTAGGATTACTATATCTGGATAGGCGTTTAATGATTTTTTCTTTCACTATCAATTTTCTAAAATTAAAAACATATTTTCTAATCTTAACTTAAAATGTAGTATTAAAAAATAATTTTTAATAGAGTCTAAATTCTTCAAAAAGTATTATTAAAAAATCTTTAATTTTTTAAAAATTCAAATTTTCATACTATAAATAGTAAAATCATTGTTCTACTATTTTCTACTAAACATCTTAAGTATAGTTTCATCCTTTTTACTAAAGTTTCTACTAAGGTTTCCTATTGCATTTCTTTAACCAAAATTTTAGTAATCTTATGATAACTCAACATAATAATTTTTTTTTTCAAATAAAATTTATTTGTAGTTTATTTTTGGACAAATAAAGTTTAAATTTTAAATTTATTTTTCTTCCTCTCCAAAAACAGGAATTTTTAAATGTTTTACAATCAATTCTATAAAATGTAGCCGAAAGAAAAAGTAAAAGTAGAATCTACCAGCTACTACAACGTTCTATCAAAATTATATACTTGCTTAAAAAGGATAGAATTACTACAGGAGAAAGTAAATCTAGCCTAAAACATGCTTGTAATAATATTAAACTAAAAGGAAGTATACAAGTATTTGGTGTGAATTTTAATTTGCCAAAATTTATGAACTCAGATTTTGATATATATATATATTGATTTATTTTTATAATGAGTTACACAATTAAATGCAAGTATACGTATCGCTCAAGTAATACAAGGCTCTAGTGGAGTCCTGTATATCGATCCCACAAAGAGGCTTTAATTTTATGACGTAGCACATAAATCACTTATCGAATCACAACACAATTACAAGTAAGTTTAATTCTTAAAATAAAGAAAAACAATTTTAATTACTATTTCTACCAAAGTAAAGTTAAACTAACACAAGACTAAATTTATAACAAAGTTCAGCTGCAAGAAAGAGTCTTCCTCCTTTCCAATTATAATGTGATGATTATTGTGACATAGATCTGTGATAGAAATGTATTGTGCCAAATAGGAGCATTCCTATTCTTTACCCATATTTTAGCGTATAAAGAACATTGGCTAATCCTAAGTTTAGTCCCCCAATCTGTGGTTAGGTTGGGAGGATACTGACTCTCACTCCAGAGCTCCCACTTCCCTTGGCCTGAAGGCTAACTCTCACTTCAGTTTCCAAACACTAGGACCAAATTGAGGATTTCAGCCTGTCACTCTGGATTCTCCAATTCTACGCCCAACAAAGTATATTTTCCTAATTATTTGCACTCAATCCCCATGAACTACGTCTCTCATTCATAGACATTGAATGTGACATTCACTTTTGTTGTGGAACTCATAATCCTTTCGAAAAATATGTTTCCCAACAAGTTTTAACAATTCAATTGGCCAGATCAAAAAGTAAATGATGTTCGAAGTGAAAAAGTCATCAGAAATTCTCCATAATAAATTTGCATATCATTTCCATATCACAACATCAACACATCACATGAAAAGGAGAAAGACAAAGAAATGCACTTAAACACATGATGAAAAGATACAAAACTTGTATTATATATATAAAAACAACGTCATACAAACAGAGTAAAGTAAAGACAACTTATCTCAAACTCTTCTCCAAGCGAATCTCAAGGAATTCCTTTAACTCCTTGTTTTTTCACAACAACATACAATTCTCTCTTTAGATAAGTAAGGAAGAAGAAATCTCTCTCTGTCCCTCTCCTCTCACACTCCTTAGAAGAGAAAACACAAAACCTAGATTTCCTAAACAAAATGGAAAGACACTCTCTCTAAACTCTAAACTCTTCTCTCTTCTTCTCCCCCTCTCTAAACTTGGCTCCAAAAGTGTTTCCCAAGAGTTTCCTAAAGCAACCCTTCAAAATCCAACCAAATATATTGAATCTTGTTTAAAATCGGGATAGGGCGTGGTCCGATGCTGGATAGAAAGTCTTTTGGCGCATTACTCAGCCAAAATGGTCGCAACTCTCTGTAAAACAGTGTGGTCCGGTGATTGTGACAACGCCATTTAGCGCTAGTTAAATAAAATGTACTTTTGTCCCATTTTTGCTTCAAATTTGTTCCTTTTCGCTTCCTTTTGCTCCAAAGGCCTAAAATCATTGTACCTGCATGAAATCATGAAAATACCTTTCTTTAAAGTGCAATATCATCAAAAATAGGCATGAAATGAATAGTAAAAAGCTATCAAATTTTTAGTAGATCAAGATATCCCAAACTTAACTATTACTTATCCTCAAGTAATTTTTGTTAATACATAAAATAATGATCTACTGCAATGAACTTTCCTTCTAGAATACCATAATTTCGATTTAGATAAATACAATAGTAAGATTTTCAGAAAGAATAATTCAAGTAAATTCTACAGGTTTAAGACTATCTATTAATCAAGTCTAAGAGTTATAGCCTTCTATTCATTTCAAAAATAATTGTAGATTGTCCTATTAAGGCACTTAAAGGAATTACATGAAAAGAAGTTTATGAGAATACTACTAGTAAGGATGTTAATCCACACTATATGTTCAGGAAAGTAATTAAGTTTTTCCCTTTAGGTATGTCTAACTGAAGCTAATTTTTGATTAGACGTCTCCTCAAGCTTCTCCTCACTTTTCTTTCTTTCATTTTCTTTTACTTTTCTTTTCTTTTCTTTTGTTTTCTTTTCTTTTAAGTGAGTATTACTATATCTGGATAGCCTTTAATGATTTTGAACTTCACCCTTCTCACCCTAAATTTGAAATTTACCACAATCCTTTACATTATGGGCATTGCTTTAGCTTATTAATGATTCATCATAGAGTCTCAATTCTTTCCTATCACATAAAATTTTAAGATTTTTAATATTTCAAACATACAATATTTCTTACTTTGAATAGTTGACTATAGTCCTATTCTCTTATACCAAATATCTTAGCCTACAAAATTACTTTTCATTACCAAATACTTTCATTCAACTTTACAAAATACTTAAATAAAATCAAAATACAGTTATCTGAAATTGAGTTCTATTACAGGAAATCATGTTAATAATTTTGAAAATACTTTTAAATGAGAACAATTAATAATTAATTCTTTTCCTCCCCGAAACTTATATTTTTGAATATTAATACAATTAACATGGGAAGAAAGAAAACATATAAACATATAACTCATACCTCAATATGTTGGGCTTTTTGTACCTTTGAGTTTAAGCGGGTTTTTCTTCATAAAGTAGAACATTAGGCATGAAATAATTAAGAGCATTTCTATACACAAATATGGGTTAGAAATTTATAAAAGAAAATGTTTAAAAACATGAAACATAAACTATGCACACCACATTAACACCCAACTGTTACTATCATAGATTAGACTAACAAACCAAACACATAAAACTCTACTATAACATCAAATACATCATAAATCAACATAAAGTTTTCTATAAGTACAACCAAATACACAATACATCACAAATACTAATCAGAAAGAGTCTTAGGTACATCACATAAAAAAAACACAAATACAAAATAAAATGAAAATAAAACTATAAAAACTACCAATCTTCTTCCTCTCAAGAGCTCCACCATCATCAGGTTCATCAGGCTGGTATGGAGTATACTCAAGCAAAGTAGGAAATACACCACTCTCCCCTGAAAAATCTCATCTGTGTGTCATGATAAGCTATCTCATATTCTCTCCACCGAACTTAATAATCATCATTTATCTTGTTCCTTACTTCTAATCCCTCTACTTTGGTGTTTAACTTTTCCAACTGATCCATAACATCATGCAAAGTAGACTCTCTAGATGTAGATGGTCTGTCATGACTAGAAGAAGGCTCATCAGCTTTCTTAATCCATCCTACATAGGCTTCATAGGTTTTCAAATTTAGTTTAGTAATGAGCTTCAGGGGATAAACTACCTCATTATTATCTTCAACTACTACTCCTGATTAAATGCACAAGGCATGAATCAAGCTGGGGTGCCCTAGTCGACATGTAGTCTCTCCTTTTGAACTTGTCAAAATACTTTTATGAATAATAACCCCAATATTTATATTCTTCATGTTCTGAATATAGTAATTTAGAACAGCTCTATCTACAATAACTTCACTATGATGGTTGGCAGGCAAAAGTCTTGAAAGAAATGAAATAGTGTCAGACTTTTGATACAGGAATCAAAGTAGAAAGGGGGAAGTTTACTTTTAGCCTTCTGATCAGTAGAAAATAAATTAAGAATTTCATACCAATTTTATATAAAATTGTACTTTAAAGAAAGATATTTTCTTTATTTTATTGTAAAAATGAAGATTTATAAGTACTGAAAGCAAAAAGCACAAAAGAAGAGGATTTTGAGCAAAAATGACTCAATTTGATAAAAATTGAACTGTCCAGCCAACGAAGAGATTTAGGCCGCCGACGGTGAGTTTTCCCGAAAGATTTCTTATATATTATAAGGAGCCCACTGACGGCGAGATCGAGCCCGCCGACAGCCGACGGTGAGATCTAGCCACCGACGACAAGACAGTTGAAAAGAGCCAAAATACATTGAACCTGGACGCTTTTTGAAGGGATTTGACTCCTATAAATAGAGACAAATTTTAGTCAGTTTGGTGTCATTTGTGTGTAAGTTTTGTGTGAGTTAAGTGTCAGTCTAGAGTCTTTTTAGTGAGTAGATAAACTGTTTATCATTTTGGTGTGCTATACTTGAAGGAAGAGTCAAAGGAACTTCAAGGAGTCTGCTTGGGGAGAAGAAGTGAGATAAGTATATTTGTTATTGTTTGTTAACTATAATGAAATCCATGCTTTGTATTATTTTTCTTATGCTTTCTGAGTAGTTTCCTTACTCTTTTTCCTTGTTATTGAGATTATGTGAAATGATGAATCGAAAGTAACTGTGCCTAAAATTATTAAATATTGTGATACTCTTTTACTTAAATCTTAATTTACTTTCAATCTGGCCAATTGATTTGTTAACATATGTTGAATTATCAACTATAGAAAAGATTACATCCAAGATTCAGGGAAGTCAAAAGCCTTGGAAGGAGGGTGCAAATAAATAAGGAAATATTAACTATCGGGCGAAGAATTGGACATTTTAGTGTGACAGACTAAAATATTCAATTCGGACCTATTGTTTGAGAGCTGAAGTGTAGATGTTAGCCCTCAGGCAAGGGGAACGTGGGAGCTCTGAAGTGGCAGCTGGTATCCTCCCAGCCTAGCCACAGATTCAGTAATTAAACATAAGACTAGTCAATGTTCTTTGCACCTGGACCAAAGGGTAAAGAATAGGAATGCTCCTATTTGGCACAATACAAACTCTAAACTACTTAAATTCATCATTCACTTAATTCTCTCAACAAGGAAAAAGATGCTTTTCTCAATTAGAATCTTATTTTCAACCTTTAAGCATTATTTTATTTTAGTCTAAGTGTTCTTAATTTCTGTATACTAATTTAGTAAGTAAGTCTACTTTAATTTGTCTTTGCAATTCTCTAACTTCCTTGTGGGATCGATATCTAGGACTCCATTAGAGCCCTATATTACTTGATAACGATACGTATACTTGCGTAGTATCCATAATATAAATCATTAAATCTATAAGAGAATCATCAGTATATATATTCAGAGCGGGATCAAGTTTTTGGTGCCATTGCTAATTTTCATTTTATATTTGTAAGTATAAATATCAAAAAGTGGATCACCTTCTCCTCTTTTCCCTCAGTCAAAAAGTTTACAATCATATCCAATGCTTCATTCGTAAGAGGAAAATTTTCATATTCACAAGAAAAATGCGCTCTTTCTGATAAAATGCATTAATGTGAGTAGGGGTGAATTCAACCATTTAGCCTCTAACCAGAATGCATTCACTCTCAGAATAATATTGATTCACATAAAACTCTCTAACAATACCCAACATCGCTTCAGCAGTGAAATAACAGAAAATCTCCAAAGTTTATGTTATAAACATTCAATAAGTTCTTTAGCATACTTCCAGGATTTTCAAAGGCTTTCTCCTGAATACATTTCTTATTGTTAAGAAATGTACTAAAGTACAAATAAGCCTTGAAATTCTCAAATTTGCTTTCATCACACTCGAATTTTCTCTTCCCCTTTGAAATTCTTTGAGCCATTTGTCTAAAAATACCAAATTTATCCAAATCAATTATAAGATTGCAATTTAATGGACTCCAAGGTAAATTTAAAAAGATAAGATCTCAAAATCCATGAAAAATCTCCAAAGTTTCTCCAAAAATCTCAAAATTCCAAATCTTCCTAATGTAGGAGACTTCCACGGTCAAAATCAAAAAATTTTACGTTAAAGTGTAGCACTTACTAAGAGAAGATAAAGTCCAAACTTTTTTGGCCACGAAATCGCTTTAAATCCAAATGCTAGTGAGCCCTAGGTGTGAAAGTTGGGCTTGGCTGGAGGTAGAAGACGATGGTATGGGCAAATGGCGGGTCCCAGAGTTAAATCATGAAAATTTGAAGTTTTAGGCATTTTTCCTAGTCGAGCACTGTCCGGTGTTAGCGGCAGCACCGTTCGGCGTATTATTCTGCTATAATGGCCAAACTTTGTCTTTTGGCGTGGTTCGGCGCTGGTAACAACGCCGTTTAGTGTCAGTTCAAAAAGTGGGCTTCCAACTTTCTTTTGCAATTTCAATCTTTTAAAGACCGCTCTGACGTCTAATTAGTCTAATTAAGCATTGAATAACATTATAAAGCCATGACAAATTGTATTTTTTAACACAAACATCATAAAACATCACTTTCATATATAAAATCTAAGTTTCAGACACATATACATAACACTAAACATGACACATCATCAAGCCATATAATCTTAAAATTGAGCGTCAATCACAACCACAACACAATAATGCTGAAAACTAAACAAGAAAGTAAGTAAAAATATAACATCCAAACAAAGCAAAGAAAAGCAATCAAATACATAAACACAAAAGTACAATAATCAAGTTTTCATTCTTCCTCAGAACTATCATCAACTCTAAGATCTTCAATTGATTGAGTGTGAACAAACATATTATAGAATGGATGAAATGGAAATTCTTCATTAGAATCCTCTTCAATCCAACCTTTCTTTTTGATCAATCACGTCAACCCTCCTTCAAGATATCCAGAATGATCAAAGTGCTACTTCATTCTCCAATCCAGATGATCAAAGAAATTAGATAGATTGTTGATCGCATTCATCAGATGTTGTCCTTACTTCTCCAATTTTATTATTTTTTTCAAGATAATTTGTGAACTTTCAGGAAAGTAAGGAGGAATAAGTGTTAACCTCTGAGATGGTTGATCTTCAATAATGCTCATGTCATTCATATCACCAACGACTTGGTTACTATATGCATTGATGGTGATGAAAATCTTTTTATTTTTGACTTCCATCGCTATCAATTTCCGTATCATGTCAATGTTAAGGAGTCGCCACTCTCTTTCTCTATCTATCACCCTATTTCTTATCCTATCTAGATTTATTGTCAGAAGTCTTTGGAGAATTTAAAGAAGGTGTAATCATGATAGAGATTGAGAGAAAAAGAGATTAAATGATAATCTCATAGAATAAATTTTCAGACTATGTAATTACTGAAGTTTTTCATATAAGAAAATCATTTGAAAATCTTGAGTAACCAGAGAGGTCTTGTAGGTGAAATACCTATCATGAGTTCTTTAATCTCCTATAGGAGTAGTTAATTACATTATGAGCAATTAATACTGCCTAGGAAAACTCCCGATTAAGGTTAACATTTATCCTTGAAAAAGTGAAAGTGTTGTTGTGTTAAGTTTGATTTAGTTCGAACTTAAGAATTATGTTGGTTTGTGTCGTGTTAAGTTCGATTTAGGTCAAACTTAAGAATTATGTCGGTTTGTCTCGTGTTAAGTTCGATTTGAGTCACCATTAACCTCCCACTTAGCCAATGGAATGGGAAAAAAAGATCAAAACTTAACATGACAATTTGAAGCCATATTTTCCATGAAATGTGCACTTGCTTAAGTGGCAAAATTCTCATAGGAGATGAAGAGGTGAGGGTTTGATTATATGGGTGAGGTTGTACTCTACAGCTCTAACCATACTATGATCAATCCTAAGCTAACCAAGGTTGAACCATAGCTATTCATGGCTATAAAAGGGACCCTTAGCCGAAATTTTGAGAAGAGAAGAAAAAAATCATAGAAACCTATAGGCTGCCCAAATCCCTTAGCTCCTAACACAAAAAGTCTTGCTAAAGACCTCAACAACCTATTCCAACCAAAATCCCAATTTGACCATAGGATTAGCCCAATCAAGCCAATTTGGCCAAAATCCCAAATCAGCCAAACCTAACCACTTTTCCAAAATTACTCACCAAGGCTAGCTGCAAGTCCAAATTGAAGTGAAAAAGAGCTTCTTTGGGAGTCCTAGAAGTTGACCATCAGGCCTGATCAAGCTCGACAAACTTGTGGCCAAGGTATAGATTTATTTTGTCCAAAATACTGAATATAATAAAAATATCATTGGTTAAACTAGCCCAGAAATGTATCATCACTTTATAGATATAATCTATACGTCCAGATGATTCTATAGGTTCAAAAATCATTCAATTTGGTTGAGAAATGAGTGAGATATTGAGCTTTGAAGTTTGTCGGTTTGAATATTTTTGAATTTTCAGAGGATTTATCTCTGCCATCCGTTCCCTTGTTTTGGAATGGACAACGCTGATCTTAAGAACCCATGTCCGCTGTTCTTCGCAGCGCATCAGATCCTCCAACGCTTTCGACGCGTCCGAGGACACATGTCGCGCTGACAAATTTCTAGCTTAGGTTAATTCTGACTAACCTTAAAAACTTCAAAAATGCATATCTTCTTATCCAAAGCTCTTAAAAATAAAATAAAAATAAATCTGGAAAGCTCTTGAAGTGAAGAAAATTTTGGGACCAAAATCATAATTTTATTCTCAGTATTTAATTTTTAAATAATTAAATACTCTCTGGAGTATTTTAATTATTAAAAATTATTTACAAATAAAAAAATGTGAAATTTTTATGGAAGAACATTTAAGTCCTTAGACACATCTCCTGATTTTTCTAAGGCTAGGATAGCTCTCTAGGATGTGATTTTCTAATTTTCATGATATTTTGTAATTATTTTCGAAAATAATTATAAAATTTGGAAAATTGGGAAATTAAAATTCAAAATGATTGAGAATCTTAGGGTGACCGATAACAATCCTAAAATAACAATTCTCAAGCCATCAAATCAATCTAAAAGACATCTTAAAACAAGATTAAGAATTATTAATTATAAATTAATATTTCAAAACCTTTTCTTCACCTATTTAATCAATTTCATCATGGATTAATGCAAATGATGAATTCAAATCTAAAAGAACTCAAATCAAACAATAATTAGGTTTAAAGACAACTTAAACCTAATTAGATTATTAAACCTTAGGGTTTAAAACAAAATCAAAACTTTAATTATGTTTAAAGACATATTAAACTTAATTAACCCATTAAACCTTAACTAAATTAGATTTAATACAAAATCAAAACTTTAATTAAGTTTAAGGACATATTAAACTTAATTAACTCATTAAACCTTAACTAAATTAGGTTTAATACAAAAATGAAATATTAATTAAGTTTAAGGGCATATTAAACTTAATTAACCCATTAAACTTAACAAAATTAGGTTTAATACAAAATCAAAACTTTAAAATTTGAGGACATATTAAACTTAATTAACCTATTAAACCTTAACTGAATTAGGTTTAATACAAAAAGCAAACATTAATTAAGTTTAAGGGCATATTAAATTTAATTAACCCATTAAATCTTAACTAAATTAAGTTTAATACAAAAATCAAACTTTAATTAAGTTTAAGGATATATTAAACTTAATTAACTCATTAAACCTTAATAATATTAGGTTTAATACAAAATCAAAACTTTAATTAAGTTTAAGGACATATTAAACTTAATTAATTCATTAAACCTTAACTAAATTAGGTTTAATACAAAAATCAAAATTTAATTAAGTTTAGGAACATATTAAACTTAATTAACTCATTAAACCTTAATCACATTATGTTTAATACAAAATCAAAACTTTAATTAAGTTTAAGGACATATTAAACTTAATTAACTCATTAAACCTTAACTAAATTAGGTTTAATATAACATTAAAACTTTAATTAAGTTTAAGGGCATATTAAACTTAATTAATTCATTAAACCTTAACTAAATTAGGTTTAATACAAAAAATCAAACTTTAATTAAGTTTAAGGACATATTAAACTTAATTAACTCATTAAACCTTAATCACATTAGGTTTAATAAAAAATTAAAACTTTTATTAAGTTTAAGGACATATTAAACTTAATTAACCCATTAAACCTTAACTAAATTAGGTTTAATACAAAATCAAAACATTAATTAAGTTTAAGGACATGTTAAACTTAATTAACATCCTAAAACATTAGACTTAAACAAACCAAAATCCTAATTAGGTCTAATCCATTAGACATGTTTAAACGATTAAGTCTTAACTAAACTAGACTTAATTAAACCTAAATCCTGATTAGGTTCAATCCATCCTAAAATCAAATAAAAACCAAATCTAAATCATAATTAAGTCTACCACACTAGACATAATTAATCTACTAAACCTTAACTAATTAAGATTGAGTCAAACCAAAAACAACCCTTTAACTTAGGTTCAAGCCAACTTGAACCTAAGTTTAACCTTTAACTTAGGTTCAACCTAACTTGAACCCAAGTTCAACCCTTTTAACTTAGGTTCAACCCAACTTGAATCCAAGTTCAATCTTTAACTTAGGTTCAACCAAACTTGAACCCAAGTTCAATCTTTAACTTAGGTTCAACCAAGTTCAACCTTTAACTTAGGTTCAACCCAACTTGAACCCAAGTTCAACCCTTAAGTCTAGGTTCAACCTAACTTGAAAATCTAATTTGAGTTCAACCCATATTGAACTTAAGTTAGCCTTAAGTATAGGTTCAACCAAACTTGAACCTAACTTAAATGAAACTTAAATCTAACCTGAGTCCAATCCATATTGAACTTAAGTCAACCTTAAGTCTAGGTTCAACCTAACTTGAACCTAACTTAACTCAAACTCAAATCCAACTTAAAACCATAATTAAGTCTACCACATTAGACTTAATTAAACCATTAAACCTTAACTAACTAAGGTTTAATCAAACCTAAACTCTAATTAAGTCTACCATATTAGACTTAATTAAACCATTAAACCTTAACCAACTAAGGTTTAATCAAACTTAAACCCTAATTAAGTCTACCACGTTAGACTTAATTAAACCATTAAACCTTAACTAACTAAGGTTTAATAAAACCTAAACCATAATTAAATCTACTACATTAGACTTAATTAAATTATTAAACCTTAACTAACTAAGATTTAATCAACCTTAAACTCTAATTAAGTCTACCACATTAAACTTAATTAAACCATTAAACCTTAATTAACTAAGGTTTAATCAAACCTAAACCATAATTAAGTCTACCACATTAAACTTAATTAATCTATTAAACCTTAACCAACTAATGTTTAATCAAACTTAAATTCTAATTAAGTCTACCACATTAGACTTAAATAAACTATTAAATTTTAACCAATTAAGGATTAATCAAATTTAAACCCAAACCTAACTTATGTCTAAACCATATTAGATTTAAGTCAAACCGTACTTAGGTTCAACCTGACATGAACCTAAGTCTAACCCAAACCTAATTTAAGTCTAACCAATATTAGACTTAAGTCATATCATACTTAGGTTCAACTTAACATAAACCTAAGTCTAACCTAAACCAAGACATAAACCTTAGGTTCAACCCAAATTAAACCTAAATCGACATAAATTTCACATTTCAAACATAAATCGACATAAATCAACATAAACAACATAAATTTGACATTTCAAACATAAATCGACATAAATTTGACATTTCAAACATAAATCGATATAATCTACATAAATTTGACATTTCAAACATAATCGACATAAATTTGACATTTCAAACATAAATCGACATAAATTTGTCATTTCAAACATAAATCAATACAATCTACATAAATTTGACATTTCAAACATAAATCGACATAAATTTGACATTTCAAACATAAATCGATACAATCGACATAAAACTGACATTTCAAACAAAAATCGACATAACCGACATAAATCCGACATTCCAAACGAAACTCAATAAATTAGACATTTCAAACAAAACTATTCGACATTAATCAACATTCCAAACATAATCAAACATAAACCGACATTAATCGACATTTCAAACCAAATTCAACAATCACCGACATTAAATGACATCAATTGACATTTCAAACTAAATTTAACATAATTCAACATTCAACATAAATTGACATGATTTGACATAAACTGACATAAGTTCGACCTAAATCGAACTTAACACGACACAAACAGACATAATTCTTAAGTTCGACCTAAATCGAACTTAACACGACAACACTTACACTTTTTTGAGGATAAATCTTAACCTTAATTGGGAGTTTTCCTAGGCAGTGTTAATTGTTCAGGATATAATTAAATATAGGAGCTTGCTCCTATAGGAGATTAAAGAACTCAGGATAGGTATTTCACCTGTAAGACCTCTCTGGTAACTCAAGATTTTCATATAATTTTCTTATATGAAAAACTTCAGTAATTACACAATATGAAGATTTATTCAATGAGATTATCATTTGATCTCTTTTTCTGTCAATCTCTATCATGATTACTCCTTCAAATTTTCCAAAGACTTCTGACAATAAATCTAGGTAGGATAAGAATTAGGGTAATAGTAGAGAAAGAGAGTAGCGACTCTTTGACATTGACATGATACGGGAATTGATAATGATGGAAGTCAAAAATAAAATATTTTCATCGCCATCAAAGAGTGGCGACTCCGCTGGGGATATCTGCTCTCCCCATCTTTGGTTAATCAATTTGTCCTCATAACTATGATAATTTGTCTTTTGAAAGGCTAAATAATCTTTTCTTTTGTTCTATATCTTACTCAATCTCGAGTAAAATATAACTAAAACCTCTTCGATTCAAAGATTTGTTCACGACGAACAAATCCTAGAATCTTACATTTTCATAATTGAGAGACCAAAATGACATAAAAGACATACAAAAACAACATGTGTTCCCTTCCTTCCCATCCAATTTCAAATATAGTCAGGTAGAGAGTTTTCATCGATTATGTTGTCTGACATATCGATATTGCTGGTTTGAATAAGTTCAGGCAAATACTTTCTCAGCTAAACATGTTCAGTTTATCTGGCTTGGTGGTTATGCTTTTTACAGCTACTGAACCACTCCCCTAGGTTATGCCTTTATGGCCTCTGAACCTATTCTTCATGGTTATGCTTTGTACAGTCGTTGAACCACTCCCCTAGGTTATGCCTTTATGGCCTCTGAACCTATTCTTCGTGGTTATGCTTTTTACAGCCATTTAACCACTCCCCTAGGTTATGCTTTTATGGCCTCTGAACCTATTCTTCGTAGTTAGGCTTTTTACAGCCTCTAAACCACTTCATTAGGTTATGCATTTATGGCCTTTGAACCTATTCTCCGTGGTTATGCTTTTTACAGCCTCTAAACCACTCCCCTAAGTTATGCTTTTATGGCATCTGAACGTATTCTTCGTGGTTATACTTTTTATAGCCTTTGAACCACTCCCTTAGGTTATGATTTTTACAGCCTCTGAACCTATTCTTCATGGCCCCTGAACCTATTCTCCGTGGTTATGCTTTTTACAGCCTCTGAACCACTTCCCTAGGTTATGCCTTTATGGCCTCTGAACCTATTCTTCATGGTTATACTTTTTACAGCCTCTGAACCTATCTTCGTGGTTATGCTTTTTACAGCCTCTGAACCTATCTTCGTGGTTATGCTTTTTACAGCCTCTGAACCACTCCCTTAGGTTATGTCTTTATGGCCTCTGAACCTATTCTTTGTGGTTATACTTTTTATAGCCTCTGAACCACTCCCCTAGGATATGCCTTTATGTCCTCTAAACCTATTCTTCGTGGTTATGCTTTTTACAGCCTCTGAACCACTCCCTTAGGTTATGCCTTTATGGCCTATGAACCTATTCTTCGTGGTTATGCTTTTGCAGTCTCTGAACCACTCTTATGGATTCCCTGAAGTTGATCTTTTCCCCTCCCTTCAAGGTTCTAATTTCTCAATCGACCAAATAGTCCACTATCAAAATCATTAATCAAATTTTGGAAGACGATCGCTTTTAGATGAATTCCATCAAGGATTTTCCTTTCGGACAACTTGACAGAAAGAAGGAAATCAATCGGAATGAAAATGAGATATGTGTTGAATGTTGAGTCTAGTTCTAGGACTAGTCAACTAACGAGTCCTCTGTGGAGAAATGAAAATTGATCTGTGACAAGGGATGAAATTTGAAACCTTTGGATTTAATATCTTTGGAAATATTCTTCTCATCCACTTATTAACAAAAAGATAATTCAAAAAGGAAGAATCCAAGACAAAAATTGACACTTTGACAAGAAAATTTTGATTTTAAGGGGAAAATGAAATTGATGCCCTAATAATTGGGCCCTTTATCTTAAATCTTCAGACTGGGTCCTAAATGAAAAATAAAATATTGTGATCAAAATACAAGTAATTAACTAAAGATGTCATGAGCCTCTTAATCTTCTGCCATGTGATTAGGTCCTGACTTTTGAATGAGTTATAATATCCCAAAATTTGTCTTAAGAAATATTTAAGACTTATGAATTAGGGGAGTTTGGACATTCAAAATCATTAAAATATGCTCCACCAGATATAATAATTCTCTGAAAAGAAGCTTGAGGTCAGTACCAATCAAAAATTGGTGTTTGAGTTCAGGCATTCAAAATCATTACAGTGTTCCCTACCAAAAAAAAGAAGAAAAGAAAAAAAAGATGTTTCTGAGAAGAAGCTTGAGGTGGCCACAAAATCAAAATTGGTGTCTCAATTAAAACATTCAAAATCCTTAACATGCTCCACCAGATATAGTAATTCCCTGAGAAAATGCTTGAGGTGAGCATACAATAAAAAATTGGTGTCCAATTCTCCCCTAATTGATAAATCTTGAAAAATTGTCTTAAGAAAATTCTTCTGATTTTATATTCAGGAAAGATTTAAATGATCTCCTCGTTTGGTTAACTATTAATTGGTTCAGTCATATCTTTAGAAGATAAAAGATATTTTGATCACATAATCAAAATTTTGAAAAATTCCTAAGACCCAGAATGAAAGACCTAAGGTAAATGGCTTTGTTATTGGAGATTAATGGAAATTATACTCCGAAGTCATAATTTTCCAAAGATCCAACCACAATCCTGATTTGGAAATGTTAAACTGATTTTTGAAAGACAATCTGAATGATCTTTATAGAATTAGTGATTAATGGAAGCTTTATGAACCTACATGATTGGCAAGCATTGTACGGGCCCATGATAAATTGGTTCACCCTAGGACACTCAGATCAGGGATTTGAATTTAGTACTTTAAACACCTATCCTCCTGGGAGGGCCCATATGCTTGTTAAGAAGACACATTCGGGGAAATCCTGTAAGTTGGGAGACTACCAAGAAAAACATAATACACCCAATCAATGGGTAGTATTTGAAAAAGATGTGACATACACGAAAATGAATGACTTGTTTTGTAAACTGGGAAACAAACAACCAAAACAAAAAGAAAACGGCATTGACTTTTCTAAGAGATAGTAGAAGACCTCCATAAATGGAAAATGACATCTAATCTCTTTCTCGCTATTGGATGTAAGACCATCGTGACATTGACTTTCTTTTAGCAATCTTTCTTTGGATAGGGTATAAGTCTCATACGCATTCCTATTCCAAAATCGACATTTTGACATTGACATTCCTAAGAGATAGTGTAAGACCTCCTTAAATGGAAGATGACTTCTACTCTCTTTATCGCTATTAAAAGTAAGACCATCATGACATTGGTTTTCCTTTAGCAATCTTTCTTTGGATAGGATATAAGTCGCATACGCATTCCTATTCCAAAACTATATCTATATATTTAGATATATAGATATAGTTTTATAATGAGTCACACAATTAAACGTAAGTATACGTACCACTCAAGTAACACAAGGCTTTAGTGGAGTCCTGGATAATGATCCCACATGGAGGCTTTAATTTTATGGCATAGCACAGAAATCACTTATCGAATCACAACACAATTTCAACTAAGTTTAATTCTTAAAATAAAGACAAACAGTATTAATTACTATTTCTACCAAAGTAAAGTTAAACTAACACAAGACTAAATTTGTAACAAAGTTCAGTTACAAGAAAGAGTCTTCCTCCTTTCTAATCATAATGTGATGATTATTGTGACATAGATCAGTGATACAAATGTGTTGTGCCAAATAGGAGCATTCCTATTCTTTACACATATTTTAGCATATAAAAAACATTGACTAATCCTAAGTTTAGACCCTCAGTCAGTGGTTAGGCTGGGAGAATACTGGCTCTCACTTCAGAGCTCCCAATTCCCTTCGCCTGAAGGCTAACTCTCACTTCAGTTTCCAAACATTAGGACCAAATTGAGGATTTCAGTCTGTTACTCTCAAATCTCCAATTCTACGCCCATCATAGTATATTTTCCTATTTATTTGCACTCAATCCTCATGAACTACGTCTCTCATTCATGGACATTGAATGTGACCTTCACTTTTGTTGTGGAACTCATAATTCTTTTGGAAAATATATTTCCCAATAAGTTTTAACAATTCAATCTGCCAGATCAAAAAGTAAATGAAGTTCAATGTGAAAAAGTCATCACAAATTCTCCATAATAAATCGACACATCATTTTCATATCACAACATTAACACATCACATGAAAAAGAGAAAGACAAAGAAACCTACTCAAGACACGAAGAAAAGATGACAAAATATGGATTTTATATATAAAAACGTCATACAAACAGAGAAAAGTAAAGACAACTTATCTCAAACTCTTCCCCAAGCGAATCTCAAGAAATTTCTTAACTCCTCTTCTTTTTTCACAACAACACACGATTCTCTCTTTAGATAAGGAAGAAGAAATCTCTCGTTTTCCCTCTCCTCTCACACTCCTTATAAGAGAAAACACAAAACCTAGATTTCCTAAACAAAATGGAAAGACACTCTATCTAAAATCTTCTCTCTTCTTCTCCCCCCTCTCTAAACTTGGCTCCAAAAGTGTTTAAATTCGGCTAAAACTGAATTCAAAGAGTTTCCTAAAGCAACCCCTTCAAAATCCGGCCAAATACATTAAATCTAGTTTAAAATTGGGATAGGGCACGGTCGGCGCTGGATAGGCCGTCGTTCGGCCCATTATTTCGCTAGAACGGTCGCAACACTCTGTAAAACAACACCGTCTGGCGCTGGTGTTAGCGCCTTTCAGCGCTAGTTCAATAAAATGCACTTTGTCCCTTTTTTTCTCCAAATTTGCTTCTTTTCACTTCCTTTTGCTCCAAAGGCCTAAAATCATTGTACCTACATAAAATCATGAAAAATTTCTTTCTTTAAAGTGCAATATCATCAAAAATAGGTATAAAATAAATACTAAAAAGCTATCAGATTTTCAGTGGATCAGTAGTATATGTACTAATATAGAGGAAGAAGTATAATTTTCAGGTTCGGATATTAATAGAGGAAATTGCTATATAATCAATAAGGCATGTATATAACGATAAGTTCGTCTAACAAAAATAACATTATAATTCATTTCATAAAAAAAAAAAGATACAAGCATAGTTCACTACACAATCACATCATCACACCAACAACGTACATATATAATTCCAACACAAACAAACAACATTAGGACACCTACACATCAGAGTTCGACACATAAAAGAAAAATCTTCTCATTAGCAATCAAACCAACAAAGGTAATCACTTCAGCTAATCTAAAGTTTGGTCCCTAAATCTGTGGTTAGGTTGGGAGGATAGTGGCTCTCACTTCAGAGCTCCCACTTCCCCCTCACCTGAGGGCTAACAGCTCACTTTAGTTTCCAAACACTTTGACCAAATTAGGGATTTTAATCTGTCACCATAAAATCTCCAATTTTGCGCCCATCAAATTATATTTCCCTAATTATTTGTACTCAACCCCATGGACAACATTCTCATCCATGAAATTGAATGGGATTCTCACTTTGTTGTTGAACACATAACTCTTTTGGATCATATGTTTCACAACAAATTTTAGAATTTCAATTGGCCAGATCAAAAAGTAAATGAAGATCCAAGTTTAAATCATCACAATTTTTATCAATTATGTTTACATAACATTTATGATTCATCACAATACCATGTCTCATTGCAAGGAGGACAAGGAAATCTACTCAAAATTCATGAGGAAATTACAACAAAATATGAATTTTATATATAAGAACAAGTTCATACAACAAAAAAAGTAATAAACACAACTTATCTCAAACTCTTTCCCACTTAAATTCCTTGAAGTTTTTTTGACTTTCTCTTTATAACACCACTCAATTCTCTCTTAGAAAGATAACGAAAAAGAAATCTCTCACTTTTTCTATTCTCCTACAACTCTTTCAGTAAATCTTAACTCTCTACACATACACCAAACTTCCTATAACTCTCTTCCTCTCTTCCTCCTCTCTTTCTTGACTTAAACTCACTCTATTATATGGTTATGAAGAATTTCTCCAAGATTTGCCTCAAGCACCTCTCCAAAAATCATCCTAATTCAATGAATTTTCGGGCATAACCGTCACTGGCACCACCGACACCAAAATCGGGCGTCATCGGCGCCAAATATGTGGTCTTTTCGTATTAGGGCGCTGTCGACGCCAAACACTAGCTTCTTTGGATTAGGGGCGCCCGTTCTGGACCTATCGGCGCTATGCAATTTTTTAAACCTTGTATTCTCCAGATTTTTGTGTCGTTGGCGCCAAATCTGGCGCCGTCGATGCTAATATATTCCCCAAAATGCTCTATTTGACTCCAATTTCTTCCTTTTTGCTTTCTTTTTGCTCCAAATACCTAATATCAATATAACTACAACAAAATGCTTTCCTTTAAAGTGTAATATCACAAAAAATGAGCATAAAATGTATATAAAAAATCAAACATTATTTTGGTGTATCAAAATCCCCCATACTTATTTGTTACTTGTCCTCAAGTAACTCTTGTACTACATATATATTATGAATCATGGCAGTGAGCTCAAATTTATAATTGCTACAATATTTTTTTTATAAATATAATAGCAAGATTTTCAAATAAGTTCTAATAACTTAGGTCAAACTATAGGTAAGAGTAATTAGTAATCAAGTTTAAGAGTTTTAGTTTTTTATTCATTTCAAGAATAAGTGTAATTTGTCATATTAAGGGTACTTAGGAAAATCATATGAAAAAGATTCTCATAAAAACTCTATTAATAAAGATACTAATACATAAATATAAATCCAGAAATATTGTTAGTTTTTTTTTCTTTAGGTTAATTCAAGGAAGCTAATTTTTTATTAGACAACTCCTCAAACTTTTCCTTACATATATTATTCTTTTCATTTGCTTTTCTTTTTCTTTTTCTTTTCACTTTCTTATGTATTATTTTTCAATCCCTTCTTTTCTTTCTTTTTTTTTCTTTTATGTGAGGGTTACTATATCTACATAACCTTTAATAATTTTGAATGTCACCATCCTCTTCCTAAAGTTATAACTTATACAAAAATACTATTTCCTTTACTTTAAATATTAAACTATAGTCTCGTACTCTTATACTAAATATCTTAACACTAGAGTTAACCTATATTATTAAAACTTTAATTTTTAATTCTACTATGATATTTAAATAAAATCAAAAATTAATAACTATCTAAAGTAAAGTTCTTACCAAAAATCATGTTAAAATAGTTTTAAAAATATAATTCATTAAGGTCAAATAAAGTTTTAGTTTTTTTTTAAGAAAGAACCTTTCTTTCGCCCCAAACTTACCTTTTTCAATGTGTAAACATTTAACACAAAAATGTAGGTAGAAAGAAAAATTAAACGGATTAAAAAAGTCTTACTTTTTGTACTGGATTTTTGAATTTGAAACTATGCAGGTATTAATTAAAAAGAGAAAGTATATATAGTGATGTAGAAAATTCATAAACATTATATTTCAAAAGATTTACAGGGTAAGGGAAATTTACAACAAATTCTTTAAGAACAAACTAACATTTAATTTTAAAAGATAGCAGGGAATAAGAATAACAATCACAACAATCCAAATCTACACTACAAGTTCAACATCTGAATTAACAAACCATTAGAAGCAAAGTTCAACTATTTAAAATAAAACAAACAAATTATTAAAAACAAAGAGTGCTTCAATCACAAAAATTTCAATAAACTATCAATCATTCTCCTCTTCATCAAAAGCTTCTACCTCATCATCTTCAATATCAGGCATAAATGGAGTGAAGCTGGGGCCAACAGGGAATTTCACTGAATGATTTCCCCTCAAATATCTAACCATGTTTTCATTATGATAAATATCATAATCAACTTTCTTCTTCGTATACTCATCATTATAAGCACTCCGGGCCTCCAAGCTACCAACTATATTCTAAATAGTCTGTAAATCTCTTTGTTGGATCATAAGCTGCTCCATAACACCTTGTAGAGAAGTAGTGCTAGAGGTAGAAGGAATGACATGACTCCTACCACTAGTTCGCCATCTAACATGAGATTCATACGTAAGAATATTGGTCTTACTGATAGGTTTTATGGGCTCAATTAATTCTTTATTCTGATCAAAATATACTCCTGATCGTTCAACAAGGTGTAAATCAAGGCAGGATTCTCCTTTAGAAATAGCCGTGCATTTTGACATATAGTAGAGCCAATATTAATTCATTTCATTTGTTGAATGTAGAAATTTAAGATAGCTATATCTCTTGTTACTTCACTATGATAATAAGTAGGAGGAAGTCAAGCAGAAATAAAGTAATGCAATGTCTTAGATGGTGCATTTAGCATAGAAGCAGAGAAGTTTACCTTATGGTTTTTTTTACTATTCAAGCTCCTTTTCCATCAGTTAAATAAGAATTGACTTCAACCAAAGAAGAATTAATGAAACTAAATGAAGAATATTCAGAAATATATGTATCTTATAAATGATATAAGGCATTAATCCTTTCAGGAGTAAAATCCACCATTTTCCACGAACTAGAACTTGATCTTCCGAGGTTTCCTTCACAAATTCTCTCACAATGTTAACCATTGCTGCTGCTGTGAAGTAGAAGAAGGTTTCCCACTGACGAGCAACAGTTAACTTTTCTACAACACCTCCTTGTTTTTCAAAAGCTCTTTCTTGAATTAACTTTCTAGTTTGGATTTGGGTGTTAAAATGATATTGAGCTCTCTTATTTATAAATTTGTTCTCATCATAATCCAATTTCCTCTTCATTTTAGGAACAATAAGAATTTTTCTAAAATTGAAAATAAATCCAAATAAATTCATAATAACAAAGTTGTAAACTCCAAAAATCAATCTAAAAATTATAAAACCTAACATCATGGATTCTCTTAAAGTTTTCTCTAAAAAGTTCAAACTTTTAGATCTCAATAATGTATGAGAAATCCATGGTGAAAATTAAAAAACTTTAGTTTAAAATAGAGCTCTTATTAAGAGAAGACTTAACCCAAGCCTTTCTAGCCTTTCTAGCCTTAAAATCGCCTTAAATATGAATTTATGCATGCCCTAATTGAAGTTTCGGCCTTGACTAGAGGAAGAAGATGACCGAAAAAAGTAAAAACAGTATTACTATGCTGTTTTCACAAAACTAAAAACACCTATAAAGTTTCAATCTTCTGGCGCCGTCGACGGCGCATCAAAATTTTCAGTACTTCAAATATTTCGCGACTTTAGTCATTTCTTAGTCATGCCATCATTTAATTAGCCTTATTCAACAATAATTTTATAATTAAGTGATTTACTAACAAAAAACTTCTCAAACAACACAAAACTTAGTATCTATATATAAAATCTAACACTTACGAACACAAATTTCAATCCACACTTTCACACAATGAATATAAACCACACAAAATCTATTTCAAGGTCAAAATTACACGTCAACATACTAACGCTGAAAAAAAAATATGAAACATAAATATAAAATAGTAAAAAGTCTCAAAATTCTAAATTAAGAAAATTCAACACAATCACACATACGTTCATATACTAAAGAGTCCATATTTCAAAGTTACTACTCCTCTTTCGTCATCCAAGCTAACATCTCCTCTGATGTCTTAAATAGATTGGTGGTGCAAATAAAAGTTATAGAAAGGATGATACAGAAATTCTCCTGTTGAATCTTCTTCAATCCAAGCATTTTTCTTGAACATATTTATCATACCATTTTCATTGCACTCGTATGAGCAAAATGCTCATTTATCCTCCAATCTAGATGATTAAAGAATTTAGAAATATAGCTAATTACATTCATAACATTCTGCAACTTGATATACCAAAAATATATAATATTTTTATACACATTTTTATATCTATTTATGATGATATTGCACTTTAATAGAAGTTATTTGTGTATTTTTCTTTTGGGTACAATTAAATGGACTAAATATATCAAAGTTGGAGCTATAACAAAGAAAGTGATAAAATGAGCCAGGTCGCCCAAATCTGGCGCCTAAGTACTAGCAGACAGAGGAGGCCCCGCCTAAGCGCTAGAGGCCCCTGCTTAAGTTCTGGGTAGTTACTTTGCAATTTCAAGGAATTTTTGAAAAATTTTGAAGAGGTGTTTGAGACACCTTTTGGTACAAATGTGGTTAACTAATCAAGAGAGCC
This sequence comes from Papilionanthe hookeriana x Papilionanthe teres, assembly GCA_022702705.1. Classification (NCBI taxonomy): domain Eukaryota; kingdom Viridiplantae; phylum Streptophyta; class Magnoliopsida; order Asparagales; family Orchidaceae; genus Papilionanthe; species Papilionanthe hookeriana x Papilionanthe teres. Next base: position 29,387,300 of record CM040432.1, on the reverse strand, counting down.
AAAATACATTCAAATTTCACTTGAAATGATGCGTCATTTGGGTAGATTCATTGAATATGGACACATTTTGAAGAGACACCAAGTCACCTTTTGAGAAAGTATAAAAGAAAGGACTTGACGAAGAATTAGAGAGGCTGTTAGAAAGTAGAATTAGAGTAATTAGAGAGAGTAGTTATAGTAAGAAGTTGTAGGATTCTTACTTAGGGTTTTTTCAAGTGAAGATAACGTTTGCTACTCTCTAAGGACTAGCAAACGTTGTCTGCATTTGATCCTCAAGAGCAATTGGAATTTGATGATATCTAGTATATCCATCCAAAAAGCAAAAATATTTGTGCCTGGCTAAGCTATCTAGAAATTGATCCATAAAAGGTAAGGAAAAATGATCTTTCCTAGTGGTTAAATTTAATTTTATATAGTCGATATAGATTTACCAACCAGTGACTTATCTTGTTGGCAATAATTCATTTCTCTCATTCAATTCTACATTCACACCCCCTTTCTTTGGAGTACAATGAATTGGACTTACCAAAGTAATGTCTTAAATAAGATAATATTATTCTGGTATCTAATCATTTTAGTATTTTTTTTATTAACCACTTCTTTCATTATCAGATTCAATCTCGTTTAAGGATTAGCCTTAGGTTCATCATGTTCATCCAATAAAGTTCTATGCATACAAATTGAAGGAGTGATTACTTTGATATTTGCTAATGTCCATCCAAAGACTTTCTTATACTTTCTCAAAGTTTCCCCTAGCCTTTACTCTTGTGATTCATTTAATTTTGAGGATACAATAAAGGTAATGTAGATAAATCTCCAAAAAGGCATATTTTAAATGCGTTGGAAGTATTTTCATTTCCACTTCAAGCAGTTTTATAATTGATGGATCAAGGATTTTATTATTACTTTTTGTAATATCCAATATTTCAAATCTCTTCTGAACATAATCTAACCTTTCATTACCATTTCAATGGACTTCTCTTATATTTCATCATCAATTTCAAATTTAAGTTCTTCTTGATCTTGTTTCTCTACAAAATTTTCCTTAAAATTCTCATTACTTAAATAGGAAAAAATTTTCATACTAAAGCATTCAACATCTTATCCTTTTGCAGGATATTTCATAGATTTTGATATATTAAAAGTAACCTTTTGATCATTGACTATCATGGTTAATTCTCCTTTTTGAACATCTATCATAGCTCACCCAGTCATAAGGAATGATCTTCTAAGAATTTTTTGTCTTCTTCCATATCTAAAACAATGAAATCCACAGGGAAAATAAACTTATCAACTATAAGTAACACATCCTCTACAACTTCCTCAGGATAAGTAATCGAATGAAGCAAACTGATGAGTTATATTATTAGGAGAAATGTATCATGAACCCAACCTTCTAAAATCAGAAATAGGCTTAAGATTAATACTAGCTCCCAAATCACATAAAGCTCTTCTGAAGAATCTTTCACCGATAGCACAAGGAATAATAAAACTTCCAGGATCCTTAAGCTTTTCAAGAAGCTTTTTCTGAATAATTGCGCTGCACTCCTCCCTAAGTGCAACAGTCTCATTATCAGTAAACTTCCCTTTCTTGTTAAGTATTTCCTTCATAAATTTTACATAACTTCTTAACTTGGCATTTGCTCCAAAGCTTCAAATAAAGGAATATTTATAGTTAATTTCCTAAGTATTTCAATAAATTTTGTAAATTGTTATCTCTATTTTTCTGTTTCAATCTTTGAGGAAACGGTGGTGGAGGTTTTTCTACATAAATTTTCATTGTTTTAATAGAAAACTCTAAGTCTTGATAAGTATCTTTGTCAGATTTTTCAATTCCCACCCCCTTTTTTTCAACTTCAATTTGTTTTTGAACTTTTTTCCAATAATCATCCACTTCTCAGTTGAATAGCCTTAATTTTTTTATGAACTTTCAGATTAATTTTCACATTACTAGGTAGAGTTCTTTGAGGTCTAATGCTAAGTGTAGCAGCAATCTGTCCCAATTGATTTTCAATGTTTCTAATCGAAGCCCCTTGACTTTGCCAATTGTGCTCCTTGACTTAGGAATTATGCGTCTTCACATTGCAATTGATTACTTAACTGTAATACAACTTTTTCCTTAGACAATTTGTTCTCCTTAAATTGTGAGTTACTATTAAAACCTAGTGGATAAGAAGATCTATAGTTATTATAACTCTCTTTTTTGCATTCTCCATTGAGTTCACCCCATTAGATTTATTACTATTCCAACTTAGGTTATGGCGATTTTTACAACAAGAATTATAATAATTAGAATAAGAATTACTAGGTTGATTGTTTATAGCATTCAAAGTCTCATATGATGATGTTTGTGGATTAATCAATTGTCCTAATGAATTTTCTTCAACCACTTGAAGTGTTTGAGAGTAATTCATTCCAGCTTTGATATTGCAGCAACTTGAGCAGCCAAATTGGATATAACATTGGAATCATGAATACTAGCTGCTCTTATAGGATACCCTTTCAGAGGGCCGTTGAAAATTGTTAGTAGTCAATTCTTTTATTAAAAATTAGGCTTCTTTGAATGGTTTAGACATCAATGATCCTTTAGCAGCAGCATCAATAATCGATCTAAGGCATTCCACTAATCCATTAAAAAATGTTTGAATCATTAACCTATATGAAAATTCATTATGCGAACACTTCCTAAAGAGTTCCTTAAATCATTCCCAAGCTTTTTATATGGATTCCCTTCAAACTGACAAAAAGATGTGATGTCATTTCTAAGCTTAGTAGTTTTAAATGATGGAAAGTATTTTGCTAAGAATTTCTGAGATAAAAATGCCTATGTTCTAATAGATCCAGGTGCTAATGAATTTAACCACATCTTAGCTTTGTCCCTTAATGAAAAAGGAAAAAGTCTAAGTCTTACAACATCTTCTGACACCCCATCATATTTAAATGTAGCGCACAGTTCTATAAAACTAGTAAGATGTAGATTAGGGTCTTTAGTTGTTGATCCCCCAAACTGATTATTTTGTACCATTTGAATAATAGCATGTTTAAGCTTAAATGAATTAGTAGCTACAGCAGGGTTTTGTATAATTAAATGAATTTCATCTTCTGTAGGATTAGCATAATCTTTTAAAGATCTTTGATGATGATCATTTTCAAACCTTTAATTTTCTAAGTTGTTTTCCATTTCATTCATTTTTATAAGTTTTAAATTTTCAAAATTTTCTAATAGTAAGTTCTAACTCAGAATCATAAAGTACTAAACCTTTCAGACCCTAAACTATGCATACACAAAAACAAACACACATAAATCTACTCAACTGATCCTAAATATAATTTTTATAGTTCAAACAAGGTCTTTTAATTACAAACCTAATTTATTGTTATCTCCCCAGCAAAGACGCCAAAAACTTGATGCGCGATGGTCGGTCGATTTAATTTATGTATGCTGTGAATGTCTTTCAACACTACAACTCCCAAGGCAGCTAAAGACATTCACACTTCCTTTGCCTTATTTATTATATAGCAATTTCCTCTATTAGATTGTGAACTTGAAAATTATACGTCTTCCTTTGAATTTCTTTTCAAAACACCACTCAATTCTCTCTTAGAAAGGTAAGGAAGATAAAATCTATAATTTTCCCTCTTCTCCTACAACTCGTTGAGAAAATCCCAACTCTCTACACATAGACCACACTTCCTACAACTCTCTCCCTGTCTTCCTCCTCTCTTTTCGGACTTAAACTCACTCTATTTTATGATTAAGATGAATTTTTCTAAGAGTTTCCTCAAGCACCTCTCCAAAAATCGTCCCAATTCAATGCATTTTCGAGCATAACCTTCACTGGCACCGTCGACACCAAAATTGGGCACCATCGGCGCCCAATATGTGGTCTTTCTATATTAGTGTGTCGTCAACGCCCATTCTGGCGCAGTCAGTGCTCATTCTAGTGTCAACAGCACCAGAGATTTTTTTGAACTTTGTATCCTCTATATTTTGGTGCCGTTGGCGCCAAATCTAGCGCCATCAGTGCCAGTATTTTCGTAAAATGTTCCATTTGACTCCAAATTTCTTCCCTTTTGCTTTCTTTTTTCTCCAGATGCCTAAAATCAATTTAACTACAAAAAATATCAAAATACCTTCCTTTAAAGTGTAAATCACAAAAAATGAGAATAAATCATATATGAAAAATCAAACATTATTTTGGTGTATCTGGGTGCCTCCCACAAAACGTTTAGTATAACATTGCTAACCCGACAAAGGATTCCTCCCCGATCAAAATTCCACTTAAGTAATCTATGATCAATCACTCAATCTTTTTCAAATCTTGGGATTCTGATGCACCAAAAATATGTTAGATTTTTTATATATTTTTTGTACTCATTTTTTGTAATATTGCGCTTTAAAGGAATGTATTTTTCATGTTTTCTTGCAGGTATGATGATTTTAGACATTTGGAGCAAAACGAAGAAAAAAGGAATGAATTTAGAGTGAAAAGAGGCAAATCCAGAAATCTGCCTTTTTGCACCGATGACACCCAAATCCAGAGAGAACCAGAATTAAAACACTCTAGGTGTCGGACCCAGAGGCGGCGCCAATAGTGCCAAATATCGGTGTAGGCTAGATTCAATGTATTTGGATGATTTTTGGAGGGTTTCTTGAGGCATCTCATGTGGAATTGGTCCCTATACTTTTAAAGTGAATTTGGCGCTAAAAAAAGATGTAGAAGTAAAGAGTGTGTGTGAAGAGTGAGTAACAAGTGTGAGAGTGTGTAAAAGGGATTTTTTGGTCATTTTAGAGAGTTTAGAGTCTAGGGTTTTGTGTGTGAAAGTTTTGTTTTGTGAGGGATTCTTCTCTAAGAGTTTTTGGAGGAGAAGGAAAGTGAAAGATTGCTTCTTCCTTACTATTCTAAGAGCAAATTGTGTGTCGTTGTGAAGTAGAAAAGAGATTTAAAGGAACTTTAAGGGATTGGCTTGGGGAAGAAATTGAGATAAGGTGTATTTACTTCTTATTACTTACATGACTTTGCTTTTATATAAAATCCTTATTTTGTTGTATCTTCCTCATGAATTTTGAGTAATTTTTTTATCTTTCTCCTTATAATGAGATATGGTAAAGTGATGATTTAGATTGGATGGATCATGTGAATGTTAAAAAATTATGATGATTTTTCACTTCGTACTTCATTTACCTTTTGATATGGTTAATTGAATTGTTAAAATATGTTGTGAAACATACGATCCGAGAGGACTATTTATTCTATAATAAAACCGAAGATTACATTCAATATCCATGAATGAGTGATGTAGTTAATGGGGTTCGGTGAAAATAAATAGGGAAATATGTTTTATTGGGCGTAGTATTGGAGATTTTAGGTTGACAGACTAAAATCCAAAATTTGGTCCTAATATTTGGAAACTGAAGCAAGAGTTAGCCTTTAGGAGAAGGGAAGTAGGATCTATGGAGTGAGAGCAAGTATCCTCCTAACCTAACCATGGATTTATGGACTAAACCTAAGATTAGCCAAAGTTTTTTATAGCACTAGGAAGAGGGTAAAGAATTGGAATGCTCTTATTTGACACAATAAAAATTTTTCACTAATCTTTATCATTCACTCATTATAAAGTCATTGTCAGGGGGAGGATACTTTCTCCAAATTTGAACATTTCAATACAAAACTTAGTATAGTGGTAGTTAACTTTATTTCAAAGTTTAGAAAGTATTTTAATGATCTTAGAATTTTCAGCATCATTAAATTTTAGCAACTTTAGTATTTACGTGCATTGTAATTTGAATATTGAATTTATGTGCTAAGCTTTAAAGGTTTGCTTTCTCCCTGTGAGATCGATAACCAGGACTCCGTTAGAGCCCTGTATTACTTAAGCGATACGTATACTTACGTATAGATTGGCTACCTTCTTATTAAACTGATTATACTTTGTGACAAAACTGAAAATACTTTTTAAATACATAAAGACAATTTGACGCCATTGCTAGGGAGGTAAATTTAATAATATTGAAAACCTTTATTTCATAATTTGCAATTGTGTGTGCTTACTTTTAAGTGTGTTTACTATGATTGTGTATGCATAGTATTGGATCTAAAGATTTAGTACCTTACAATTCAGAGTTAAAACATACTATTAGAAAATTAGAAAAATACAAAAAGAATCTTACAATTTGAATAAAATGGCGAACAATTTAGATAATCAAAGAAATGAAAATGAACATTAATGATCTACCTAAAAGAATACCCATTTTTATGCCTTAATTATTATTCAATTCTTAAGGATATTATGCTTTAATGAAAGGTATTTTCATATTTTTGGATGTAGATGATTAAAAAGAAGTCTAAGGACGAAAAAGAAGGAAAAAGGAGCAAGAAGGAGCAAAATAGAGCAAAATAGAGCAAAATAAAGCAAATTTTGGAATTATTTGCCTGGAGCCTAGGCGCCATAATCCGGTGCCTAGGCGCTAGAATCCGGCACCTAAGCGCCAGTTCGATGCAGACGCTGTCAAAATTTTTTGATGAGTTTGGGCAGTTATTTTGACAGTGTTAAGTGGTTATTGGAGCTTCTAGAAGACTGAAAGTTACTCCTAATATATAGGGCATGTGATACAATGTATTTGGACACAAGGAAACGGTCTGGATCGCGAAGAGGTGCGAACGACCTGGTCAAGGAGTCCGGCGCCAGGCGCGGCATCCGGCGCCTAGGCGCGACAGTTGCCTTCTAGAAGATACATTGAATTTGGACGAATTTTGAAGACGTGCCTTAAGCAACCCCTGGTCAAATTCAGAGCTCTATAAATAGGAGCCCATTCTACAGAGAAAAAGCGCCACATTCATCACCTTTTCTCTCCCCCTCTACTTTTAGTCTCTTCCATATTTAGGGTGCCACTTTATTTTGTATTTAGTGAGTTTATTTTGAGTGTTTATTGTGTGTTGTTGCTGTTGGAGTCTTTCATCATTGCTTTGGAGTCAGTAAAAGTCAGCGGATCACTTGAATGAACACTTCAGATAAGTATTTGTATTTTAGTTCAAAGTTTTATAAATATGTTTTATTATGTTATTTCAATGTGCTATGAGTAGTTAGATATCTTTCTCCTTTCAATAATGAGAAGATAATAAATTAATTAAATTTTGTAGGAGAATTAAATATAAAATATTTTAAAACATTGTGATATTATTACTACCTGATCTTAGTTTACTTTTAAAATTGATCATTTAAATAGTTAAAATCTGTTGAAGAATTTTGAGACCTATCTAGAGATAAATTATGAACTAGTAGATATCACATGAATATTTAAGTAATTGCAGGCTATACGCGGATTATTTAAAGTGAAGTGCAAATAAAGAGGAAGATAATATTTATTGGGCGTAAAATTAATTAGTTTTTAGAGTGACAGACTAAATTCTAATAATTTGGTTTATAGAAAGGTAATGGGTCACTAGTAGAGCCGACCATAGCCACCCTTGGACATCTAGTAGTGTGAGCCTAGATTAACCCATTCTACTAATAAAGCATCCAGAGCCTGTCTATAGATTAGTTAATGTTTTTTTCACTTGGACCAAAGGATAAAGAATAGGAATGCTTCTATTTGGCACAATACCAAAATCTAAATTCCCTTTAAAAGATAATTATTTTATAAATCTTGGATTAGTTGAAAAGGAGAAAGCCGTTTTTATACTTGCATTTTAATTGTTGCTTGCTTTATTTTATTACTTTACTGCTTACTTGCTTTTAGTAAAAATTGTTAGTAAATTAAATTTGAATATATAAAAAAAGGTCTTATAAATTGCATTTAATTTGAAAATCCAAAATTATTTCTTACTGTTCTTACTTTTTGTAAAAATTTACTATCCCTGTGGGATCGATAACCAAGACTCCACTAGAGCCCTGTATTACTTGAACAATAAGTATACTTGCGTTTATATTTGTGACTTTTACAATAATTATAATAAAATCTAAATATAAATAAAAGTAAACCTTGCACATCAAGTTTTTGAAGCCATTTACCAGGAATTAAATATTCTAAAAAGTGGTATCAAATTCTTGTATTTTAAAGCATGTATAAAGTCGCATCGCATCAAGTTTTTGGCGCTGTTGTCGGGGGTAGAATAAAATTTTTCATAAAAAGTAAAAACATAAAAAAAGAAAAAAAAAAAAGAGATATAAACAGTAATAATATAAATAAAAATATTTTTTAAAAAATTTTATGCGTAGTTCTGGATCTGAAGGATTATTGCCTTTTGATCCTGAATTAAAAAGAACAATTAAAAGAATTAAAAAATGAAAACAAATTTCAAAACATCAAGAAATGGCTAACTTACATAATAATCAAAATCCAATCGAAATTAATGAACAAAATATTTATAAACCATTAAGGGAATATGCAAACCCTACAACTGATGAACTTCATGTTAGTATTCAAATTCCAGCTGTAGATGCTAATTCTTTTGAGCTTAAACATTCTATTATTCAAATGGTTCAAAACAATCAATTTGGAGGGATAGCTAATGAGGATACAAATTTACATCTTGTTAGTTTTTTAGAACTTTGTGCTACATTTAAATATAATAATATTTATGATGATGTTATTAGGCTTAGACTCTTTCCTTTTTCCTTAAAAGATAAAGCAAAGATGTGGCTTAATTCATTAGCAACTTGTTCTATTAAAACATGGGAAGATATTGCACAAAATTTCCTTGCTAAATATTTTCCTCCTTCTAAAACTGCTAAATTGAGAAATGACATTACTTCATTTACACAATTTGATGGAGAAACAATTTATGAAGCTTGGAAAAGATTTAAACTATTAAAAAAATGTCCTCATCATGCTTTATCAGATTGGTTAATTATTCAAATATTTTATAATGGACTTATTGGATCACTTAGATCTATTATTGATGTTGCTGCTGGTGGTTCTTTAATGGCTAAGCATTTGAAGAAGCCTGCACTTTAATTGAATAAATGTCTAATAACAATTTTCAATGGCCTTCTAAAAGGGTTAATCCTAAAAGAATGACCAGTATTCAAGATAATGAAGCATTTTCTATTTTAGCTTCACAAGTGGCTGCGATGTCTAAGAAATTAGATAATTTTGCTATTAATATATAGCATGTAAGTAATGATAATTCTGATGATTCTCAAACAATGGAAACTTTGCAAGCTATTGCTAGTAAAACTAATAATCCTTATTCCAATTATTATAATCCTTGTTGGAAATATCATCCTAATTTTAATTAGAGTAAAGGACATCAAGTTAATCCAAATTGGAACAATCAAGGAAATTCAAACTATAGACCAACTTATCCGTCTGGTTATAACAATCAGCAGAAAAAGTTGTCTGTAGAAGAATTGATCTTGCAACTAAGCAATCAGCTCCAAAGTCAAAACACTGTTATTCGTAATATAGAGAATCAGATGGGTCAAATTGCTAATTTCATTAATTACAGACCCCAATGAACACTGCCTAGCAATGTCGAAATTAATCCTAAGGAATCCGGAAAAGAACATGAATAAGCAAAAGTCAGTACTGACTCGTAGTGGAAAGGAATTAAAAGAGAAAATACAGAATGAGATTGGAAAAGAGAAAGAAGTTGAAGAGAATGAAAAACCTAAAGATACTCTTTCTCCAAATAAAGATCAGACTGTTGTACCTATTGAAGTGGAAGTTGAAAGACCACCACCACCTTTTCCTCAAAGACTAAAATAGCAGAAGTTTGTCCATCAATTTTCTAAGTTCTTTGAAATTTTTAAGAAACTTACCATCAATATTCCTTTTGCTGAAGCTTTGGAGCAAATGCCAAGCTATGCAAAATTTATGAAGTATATTTTAAGAAAGCAGAGAAAATTTGAAGCTTATGAAACTGTAGCAATAAGTGAATAATGTAGTGCAATAATTCAGAAAAAATTACCTCAGAAACTTAAAGGTCCTGGAAGTTTCACTATATCATTTGTTATTGGAGAAAAATTATGTGGAAAAGCCTTATGTGATTTAGGAGCTAGTAATAATCTCGTCATTTTCAATCTTTCTAAGGTTAGATTTAGGAGAGATTTCTTCTACCACTGTAACTCTTCAGTTAGCTGATCGATCGATTACTTTTCCTAAAGGATTTATAGAGGATGTTCTTGTTAAGGTAGATAAATTTATCTTCCCTGTGGATTTCATTGTTCTAGATATGGAAGAAGATAAAGAAATATCTATCATTTTAGGGAGACATTTTCTAGCTACCGGACGAGCTATAATTGATGTGCAAAAAGGAGAATTAACGATGAGAGTTAATGATCAAGAGATAACATTCAATGTTCTGAAATCAATGAGGTATCCTCATAAAGAAAAATACTATCGGATGAATATTTTTGATTATATAATTGAAAAACATTATCAAGAAAAATGTAAGGTCATTTCTGATGATAAAGATAAATAATCTATGTTATATAATGAGATATTAAATGTAGAAAATTTATCTAAAGAAACTCATTATATTCATGAAAATTATGAAATTTTAGACAACTAAAAATGATATACTTTTACCTTCAATTGAAAAAGCCCCTGAACTGAAATTAAAAATGTTACATGCATATTTAAAGTATGCATTTCTTAGAGATTCATTAACCTTACCTATAATTATATCTTCAGAATTAAGTAAAGATCAAGAAGAGAAATTAATAAGAGTTCTGAAGAATTATAAGAAAGCTTTTGGTTGGACTTTTGTAGATATAAAATGAATAAGCCCTTCAATCTGTATGCATAGAATTTTAATGGAAGAAAATTGTAAATCCACTATTGAACCTCAAAGAAGATTAAATCCAATTATGAAAGAGGTTGTCAAGAAAGAGATTTTGAAATGGTTAGATGCTGGAATTATTTATCCTATTTCGGATAGCCCATAGGTAAGTCTTATTTATTGTGTTCCGAAGAAAGGAGGAGTAACTGTCATTGTTAGTGAAAAAATGAATTAATCCCAACAAGACAAGTTATTGGATGGTGAATTTGTATTGACTATCGAAAATTAAACAACACCACTAGAAATTATCATTTTCCTTTACCTTTCTTGGATCAAATGCTGGATAAACTTGCTGGACACTCATATTTCTGTTTTTTGGATGAATATTCTGGTTATCATCAATTACCTGTTGCTCCTGAGGATCAAGAAAAGACAACATTTACTAGTCCTTATGGAACATTTGCCTTTAGAAGAATGCCTTTCGGTTTATGCAATGCACCTGCAACTTTTCAAAGATGTACGATGTCAATATTCTATGATTTGATTGATAAAGGAATTGAAGTATTTATGAAAGATTTTTCAGTTTTTGGAACTTCTTTTGAATCTTGCTTGGAAAATATAACGAAAGTTTTTAAAAGGTATGAAGAAACAAATTTAGTTCTAAACTGGAAAAAATGTCAATTTATGGTCACAGAAGGCATTGTACTTGGACATAAAGTTTCACAAATAGGAATGGAAGTTGATCAAACAAATGTGAAAATAATTGCTAAGCTGCAACCACCTACTACTGTTACTGATGTAAGAAGTTTTCTGGGTCATGCTGGATTTTATAGGAGATATATAAAGGATTTTTCTAAAATTGTTAAAACTCTTTGCCATTTATTGGAAAAAGAAGCTACATTTGAATTAAATGAAAATTGTCTAAATGCGTTCAATATTCTGAAAGAAAAATTAATCACTGCACCTGTCATTGTTGCACCTGATTAGAATAAACCTTTTGAATTAATGTGTGATGCAAGTGATTATGCAATCGGAGTTGTATTAGGACAAAAATATGAGAAGATTTTCAAAGTTATATACTATGCTAGCAAAACTCTTAATGAAAATCAAATAAATTACACTACTACTGAAAAAGAGCTTTTAGCAATAGTATATGCCTTTGATAAATTTAGACCATATCTTCTTGGAACAAAATGTATCGTGCACACTAATCATTCTGCCATTAAGTATTTAATATCTAAAATGGATGTGAAACCTAGATTGATCAGATGGATTTTACTTTTACAAGAATTTGATTTTGAAATTGTGAACGGAAAAGGGACTGACAACCAAATTGCTGATCATTTATCAAGAATCAAAAATAATAATGAGAAGTTTTATGAAGAAAATATAAATGAGAAATTTTCGGATGAGCAATTATATGTCAGTCAAGGATTACAAATGCCTTGGTATGTAGATATAGTTAACTATTTGGTTAGCAATATTTTACCATATGGGTTGAATAGTAAATACATTAAGAAATTCAAGAATGATTGTAAATCATATATTTGGGAAGATCCTCATTTAATTAAATTTGGAAGAGATTCTATGATTCGAAGATGTATACCTTATGAAGAAACTTTTGTTATTATTCAAAAATGTCACGATTCTAAATTTGGAGGACACTTTGGAGTGGATAAAACTGCATTTAAAATTTTAAATTCAGGATTTTATTGGCATACTCTATTTAAAGATGTTGGACATTATGTGAAAACTTGTGATCGATGTCAAAGAATGAGAAATATATCCAGAAAAGATGAAATGCCTCTAAACTTTATATTAGAAATAAAAATTTTCGATGTATGGGTATAGACTTTATGGGACCTTTCGTACCATTATCTGGAAAGATTTATATTTTATTAGCAGTTGATTATATTTCAAAGTGGATCGAAGCTGTAGCTTTACCTAACTGTGATTCCAAAAGTGTTTCGAAATTTTTAAAGAAAATGATTTTTACAAGATTTGGAACGCCCGGGATAATTATCACAGATGGGGGAAGTCATTTCAAAAATATAAGAATTCAATCATTACTGAAAAATTTCGGAATTAAACATAGAATTACAACTGGTTATCATCTTCAAACAAGTGGAATGGCTGAAGTGTCAAATAGAGAGTTAAGAGAATATTTGAAAAGAGTGTTAATCCTAAAAGAATTGACTTGGTTGATAGACTTGATTATGCATTATGGGCTTATAGAACAGCTTATAAGGCACCTATCAGAATGTCACCTTATCAGTTAATTCATGGTAAACATTGTCACTTACCTGTTGAACTTGAGCATAAAGCTTGATGGGTGATAAAGGAGTTCAATTATAATTTGAATACTGCAGGAAAAAAACGATTATTACAACTGAATGAAATAGAAAAGATAAGAAATGAGTCTTATATTTATAAGGAAAGAATGAAGAAATTGCATGACAAAATGATTTCAAGGAAAATATTCGAGCCTGGACAAGAAGAATTATTATTTAATGCTTGTTTAAAACTTTTTTCTAGAAAATTACAATCTAAATGTATGGGACCATTTATAATTGAGAAAGTATACACTTATGAAGCTGTGGATATTAAAGATCCCAAAACTAGAAAAGTATTTAAAGTTAACGGATTAAGACTGAAGCCTTATGTGGGAGAAATGAAATTAAATTACAAAGAGGCTTATGAGCTGAGTCTACCCGATTAATTCAATTAATTAGGTCGGGCTGACGACGTTAAACCAAGCGCTTTGTGGAAGGCAACCCATATCTATTAGTTTGAGTTTAATTATTGTTATAAGGTTATGACTTGGTCTTGACTAAATTTATATATAACTTCTGGAAATAAAAGGCTAACAAATCTGTATTGACTTAAGCAAAACATTTTCTTGAAGTATATAGAAATTGGACTTGGACCACTCCATGTCAAATGTGAGTAAAAAGGAGATCAAGTTGACCTTCATTTGTGATTGCTTGTGATTTGAATTTTTCGTAATTGTGTTTGTGAGTTGATCATACCCGTTTGTTAGACCTATTTTTATGACCGAAACTTGTAAAATTTGACGATAGGCGAATCGGAGTCGATCGAGGTTCCGGCGCCTAGGTGCAAAAAATTGGCGCCTAAGCGCCAGAATAGCCTACGTATTGATGATCCTGCGCCTAGGTGCCAGATTCCAGCACATAAGCGCCGCGGTTACAGATCATGGAAAAACCGAAATTCTTCAGTTTTTCACACGAATTATCTTTATATATAGCCTATTCTTCATCCCCAATCCCAAAGAAACCTTAATTTCAACCAGAGCAGTACATTTTGGAAGAGTTAAGAAGGATTTGGAAGCAATGGATAGAGGAAATCATGGAAATGAGGTAAGAGACAAATCTCCTAAGGATCCTCAGCCTTATTTTAATGGTTTTATTGTTGTTAGTTTGGAGAAAATGTTTAGTCGAATGGATAAGATTGAAGTGGAACATCAGAGTATTGGTAATCGTCTCCATGAGATGTATCACCAATACGAACACTTGGAATGGCAAACCAAACTTCAATCTGATCATATGGCTGCCTATGATGACGCTCAAGTAGAAATGTATGCGAAGAACAAGTGGATTGATGAAAATAGAGCTTTGGAATTTCTAAGGGCGTTGATGTTTTATCCCTTCGGTCCTAGCGAACTTCATTGCGAAAGAGATAGTAACTGAAAATCGGTGTTAAATAGATTTTATCTGTGTTTTTAGTTATGATCGAGTCTTGAGTTAGTATGTTGAATGTCGAATTTCTGTGTTTGCTTAATTATTTAATGTCTGTTGTTGGCTTTGGATGTTTGCTTTGAATATGTTGTTGTTTGTGTTATTTATAAAACTTTGAACCTTGATACAGTCTTGTACTGAAATTTATTGAATTTGGAATGGATGTTAGGATTTTGGAATTGAAGAATTTGGATACATTTTTTTGTGGATCTATACTATCATTTTAATTTGATTGTGAAAATATTTGGAGGATATAAAATGGATTAATACTCTCATAAGAGTAATTAGGAGTCAAATTTGATAAGATTTGTTAGAAAATATTTAATTTAAATAAAATTTTTGGAAATGCGAGTCTGGCGCCTAGCTCCAAAATTCGGCGCGTAGGCATCGATTCGGCCTGAACCCGAAAACTCATCTTCTTAAACCCCCCACGTCATTTTTTACGCCTAAGCTTCCTTCTCCATAGTTTTTCGCGAAAATACCCCCTAGAGATACCATTCTAAGCCGGATTCTCAAGTTATTGAGCTTTTCATCTCAAGGTCAGATCTACATTCTAAACTCATTATTTTTTATTTTCACCATGGATTTTGCTCTCATTTAGAAAAACCAAAATTTTGAGAAAAATTTTGAGTTTTTATGGTTAAATCCATGAATTTTTAAGCTTTTTCAAGTTTGAAAAGCTTAAATTAGTTTATTTTCCTAGATCCGTTGAATTTATTTTGCGTTTTTCTTTCACGTTTAGATGCAACCCAAATCTAAGCGAGAAAAGGAATGAGAAAATTTTGATCGTAGCAAGTTCGTCACTGCTGCTGCACACTTCCATTACAATGCTTTTGCTACGACTTATAAATTTATCTCGGAGCGAAGTTTTTATAATCCTGGAGGAAGAATTAAGGAAACAATCGTTGCACTCAAATGTCAACTCACTGTTGTTGCTGTTATCCCGGTTGTGAGAGTTTTATGCTAATTTTGTGGATGCTGAAGAATACGAGATTTTCGTTAGAGGAGTTGGAGTAGGATTCACTCCCGAGCGCATCAAAATTTTCTATGGCCTGCCACCAAATATTGAGTGTTATTACTCCGGATTATCTCAATCTGAGGAAGATTTGCATATGATCATTGCCTACCTGACTGGTAGTACTGGAGCCTGAAAGATTCGGAATGGAAAAAGGGTAAATTTTTCATCTTCTAAACTTAATGGTGTTTCGAAGGCATGGCACTACTTTATTTCTGCTCGTCTCCTTCCATCCAATCATCTGAGTGAGGTTACCAAAGATAGAGCTATTCTCAACTACTGCATTTAAGAGAGGAAGTCTATTAATGTAGGGAGCATTATTTATGATTTTGTAGAGGCTACTGCTCGTTCTAGCACTTCTATTGGACTTGGTTTTCCATCTCTGATCTATTCACTATGTCAAAGTACTGGAGTAGTTGTTGAGCCTTCTGAGGAAAGCTTAAATCGACAAAGCCTATAGAAAGAGAAAGTGTCAGTATTTATGCTCGACTTAGAGGTAAGATTTCTACTGCACCTTCTGGTTCATTACCTACTTCAGGTAGAGCTTCTACTTCTAGACCATCTACTTCTGTTGAGCCACCATCTACATTTTGGGAAACCATGCATGATAAGCTTATAGTTCAACAGAATGAGTTATTCCTAACTCATTGTAGAGTAGATACGATAGATAAGAAGATCGATCATCTTTCTGAGTATACACAAAGAAAGAGTGATTACGATGCTGAATATTCTAAGTCTTTAGTGAGATTTCTAAAGGGTGAACGTGAAGTTCAGTTCCCTACTTGTCCCAGATTTTCACCATATGTTGATCCAAAGGATATGGAGTTTTCTTTTGGGGATGACGATGATGAAACTACAGACAGTGATTAGTAGCTTGACTTATCTCTAGAGATTGTTGATTCCGTTTTTAATGTGTTTTCTTGTTTCTTGTGTTGTTTAGTGTGATGTTAGTTATTAGTGTTTGTGAATTTTTCATGTTGAAACTGTTTTTAGATTATCTAATGTGTGTTTAAGACTGAAAAATGATAGAATTTAATATAAGTTTATTTCTGTTTCAGCCTACTGTTTACTGTTTAGATGTTAACATGTTTAAAAATATAAATAAAATAAAATAAATAAAAATAAAAAAATAATAATATAAAAAAATATATATACAACTCCTGCTCTGCAAAAATTTAACTATATATGCTTAATCATTTCTATTATATTCATATTGAAGCATGTGTAGAAGTAGAAGTTAGATTTTCCTTACCGCATTATTATTACACTTAGATTAATTCATGTTTATTTCTTTCTCTCATGCTTTAGAAAATTTCATGATTTATATTTATACTAAAGCTGAAGTTTGGGGGGAGGAAAAACATTTATCAAATTTAAATATTATTTGTACTTAAAGAACTTATATTTTCTTTAAAAATATATTAACATAACATAAGAAATAAAAAATCTGTTTAGGATTACCTAAATTTTTAAATTTATAAATAATTTGGTAAACTTAACTAAAATTTCAAAAATTTTGATTGGTTTTAAGAATATAATTATTTAGCTTAAAGAATAATAAGATCAAAATTTTTCTATTTATAGTAAAGAGAATTGTATTTTTGAAATCATAAGGAATCAAGATTATTGCTTGAAAAAGAAAAAAATTGAAATAAGTTTTGAAAAATAATAAATTATTATTTTCATATTCATTAAGTAAGAATATATAAGGTTTTGAAAATAAGTTAAGGATAGTGAAGTTCAAAATCATTAACAGGTTATCCAAAAATAGTAATCCTCACATATAAAAAAAAGAAAAAAAAGAAAAACAATGTGAGGAGAAGCTTGAGGAATTGCCTAATCAAAAATTGGCTTCACTTGAATTATCTTATAAGATGAAAACTGACTACATTTTTAACTTAATTTCTATGTACAAATATTTTTATTAGAAAAATATTTCATGAAAATCTTTTTCTTGTAAATATTCTATGTGACATTAATATGATAAACTACAATTATTCTTGAAATAAATGAAAAATTGAAAGTTTTATGATTTGGAAGTTAAATGTTCTTTATTTCTTAAAATTAAACTTAATTAGTGAAATTTGATTAATGATTTGCTAAAGCAATTATAAAAATAAAAAATTATAAGAAATCTTAAATATTTTAACTTCATTCTAAATGTTATTTATTTTATGTAATTAAAAGGATTACTTGAGGACAAGTAACGTTTAAGTTTGGGGGAATTTGATCTACCTAAAAAATACCCATTTTTATGCCTTATTTATTATTCAATTCTTAAGGATATTATGCTTTAATGAAAGGTATTTTCATGTTTTTGGATGTAGATGATTAAAAAGAAGTCCAAGGAAGAAAAAGAAAGAAAAATGAGCAAAAATGAGCAAAATGTAGCAAATTTTGGAATTATTGGTCTGGCGCCTAAGCGCCAGTTCGAAGCAAATGCTGTCAAGATTTTTTGATGACTTTGGGCGGTTATTTTGACGGTGTTAAGCGGTATTGGAGCTTCTAGAAGACTGGAAGTTACTCCTAATATATAGGGCATGTGATACAATGTATTTGGACACAAGAAAACGGTCTGGATCGCAAAGAGGTGCGACCCAAAGTGAAGAGGTGAGAACGACCTAGTCAAGGAGTCTGGCGCCAAGGCGCGACAGTTACCTTCTAGAAGATACATTGAATTTGAACGAATTTTGAAGAGGTACCTTAAGCAACCCCTGGTCAAATTTAGAGCTCTATAAATAGGAGCCCATTCTACAGAAAAAAAGCGCCCCATTCATCACCTTGTCTCTCCCCCTCTAGTTTTAGTCTCTTCCAAATTTAGGGTATCACTTTATTTTGTATCTAGTGAGTTTATTTTGAGTGTTTATTGTGTGTTGTTGTTGTTGAAGTCTTTCATCATTGCTTTGGAGCTAGTAAAAGTCAGTGGATCACTTGAAGGAACACTTCAGATAAGTATTTATACTTTAATTCAAAGTTTTATAAATATGTTTTGTTATGTTATTTCAATGTGCTATGAATAATTAGATATCTTTCTCCTTTCAACCATGAGAAGATAATAAATTAATTAAATTTTGTAGGAGAATTAAATATAAAATATTTTAAAACATTGTGATGATATTACTACCTGGTCTTAGTTTACTTTTTAAATTGGCCATTTAAATAGTTAAAATCTGTTGAAGAATTTTGAGACCTATCCGGAGATAAATTCTTAACTAGTAGATATCACATGAATCTTTAGGTAATTGCAGGCTATACTAAGATAATTTAAAGTGAAGTGCAAATAAATAGGAAGATAATATTTATTGGGCGTAAAATTAATTAGTTTTTAGAGTGACGGACTAAACCAAATATAGAAAGATAATTGATCACTGGTAGGGCCGACCATAGCCACCCTTGGACATCTAGTAGAATGAGCCTAGATTAACTCATTCTACTAATAAAACATCTGGAACATGTCTACAGATTAGTCAATGTTCTTTTCACCTGGACCAAAGGGTAACGAATAGGAATGCTTCTATTTGACACAATACCAAAATCTAAATTCCCTTCAAAAGATAATTATTTTATAAATCTTAGATTAGTTGAAAAGGAAAAAGTCATTTTTATACTTGCATTTTAATTGTTACTTGCTTTATTTTATTACTTTACTGCTTGCTTTTAGTAAAAATTGTTAGTAAATTAAATTTGAATATATATAAAAAAAGGTCTTATAAATTGCATTTAATTTGAAAATCCAAAATTATTTCTTACTGTTCTTACTTTTTGTAAAAATTTACTATCTCTGTGGGATTGATAACAAGGATTCCACTAGAACCCTGTATTACTTGAACGATACGTATACTTGCGTTTAAAATTATGGATTTTACAATAATTATAATAAAATCTAAATATAAATAAAAGTAAACCACGCACATCAAGTTTTTGAAGTCATTTACCAGGAATTAAATATTCTAAAAAGTGGTATCAAGTTCTTATATTTTAAAGCATATATAAAGTCGCATCGCATCAATTAACCTAGAACTTTAAGAGATTATGCTAACCCTACAACAAATGAAATTCACTTAACTATTCAAAATCCTAATATAGTTGCTAATTTATTTGAACTTAAACCTGCTATTATCCAAATAGTACAAAATAATCAATTTGGTGAAACATTGAATGAATATCCTAATTTATATCTTGCTAGTTTTCTAAAATTGTGTGTTACATTTAAATATGATGGAGTGTCAAACGATGCTGTTAGATTTATACTTCATTTACTTTTTAATCTGGCCAATTGAATTGTTAAAATATGTTGTGAGACATACGATCTGAAAAAACTATGTACTCTACAACAAAACTAAAGATTACATTCAATGTCCATAAATGAGTGATATAGTTCATGGGTGTTGGGTGCAAATAAATAGGAAAATATGATATATTGGGCGTAGAATTGGAGATTTTGGGTGACAAACTAAAATCTCTAATTTGTTCCTAGTGTTGGAAACTAAAGCGAGAGTTAGCCTTCAGGCGACAGGAAATGGGAGCTCTAGATTGAGAGTCAGTATCCTCCTAGCTTAATCACTAATTTAGGGACTAACCTATGATTAGCCAATATTCTTTATAACACTCGAAAGATGGTAAAGAATAGGTATGCTCTTATCTGACACAATATAAGATTTTCACTAATGTTTATCATTCACTCACCATAATATTATTGTAAGGAGGAGGTCACATTCATGAAATTTAAACCTTTCAATATAAAACGTATTATAGTAATAATTAACTTTAATTTGAAGTTTAGAAAGTATTTCAGTGATCTTAAAATCTCCAGCATCTTTCAACTTTAATAATTTTAGTATTTACTCTATGTGCATTGTAATTTGATATTGGATTTCTATGCTACACTTTAAGCATTTGCTTCCTCCCTGTAGGATTGATAACCAGGACTCCACTAGAGCTCTGTATTACTTGAGCGATACGTATACTTGTGTATAAACTGACTTTTTTTTATTAGACTGATTATACTTAGTGACTGAACTGAAGATACTTATAAATACTTATTTAAGACAGCCGCGATCAAGTTTTTGAAATCTCTAATTTTGATCCTAGTGTTTGGAAACTAAAGTGAGAGTTAGCCTTTAGGCGAAGGGAAGTGGAAGCTCTAGAGTGAGAGCCAATATCCTCCCAGCCTAACCACGGATTCAAAGACAAAACCTAGGATTAGCTAATGTTCTTTATAACACTCGGAAGAGGGAAAAGATTAGGTATGCTCCTATTTGGCACAATACAAGATTTTCATTAATCTTTATCATTCACTCACTATACAACATTGTAAGGAGGACACTTCCTTGAAATTTGAACCTTTTAATACAAAACTTATTGTAGTAGTAGTTAACTTTAATTTGAAGTTTAGAAAGTATTTTAGAGATCTTAAAATCTCTAGCTTCTTTAAACTTTAGTAACTTTAGTATTTACTCTACGTGCATTGTAATTTAAATATTGGATTTTTGTGCTACCCTTTAAGGATTTGCTTCTTCCCTGCAGGATCGATAACCAGGACTCCACTAGAGCTCTGTATTACTTGAGCGATACGTATACTTGCGTATAGATTGACTGTTTTTTTATTAGACTGATTATACCTTGTGACTGAACTGAAAATTCTTATAAATACTTATCTAAGACAACCATGAATAGAGTGACAGTTGATACGAATGAAAGAAATGAATTAATAACCGTGAGACAAGTCACAGGTTGGCGAATCTGTATCGATTATAGAAAATTAAATACCACAATTAAGAAAGATCACTTTCTTTTACCTTTTCTAGACTAAATATTGGATAGGCTTGCTAGACACAAATATTTTTTACTTTTTAGATCGATATATTGGCTATCATCAAATACCAATTGCTCCCGAGGATCAAGAAAATACCACATTTACTAGTCCTTGTGAAACATTTGATTTTTGAAGAATGCTCTTTTTATTATGTAACACACCTGCAACATTTCAAAGATGTATGCTGTCAATTTTAGTAATATGATTGATAATAGAATATAAATTTTTATGGATGATTTTTCTGTATTTGGAACTTCATTTGATGCTTGTTTAAATAATTTAGAAAAAGTTTTAGAGTTATGAAAAAGACAAATTTAATTCTAAATTGGAAGAAATGTCAATTTATGGTTGCAAGAGAAATTGTACTTCAACATAAAATATTTGAACATGGCATGGAAGTAGACCCTACAAAAATACAAATCATTGTGAAACTACCACCTCCTACTACAATGAGAGGGGTTAGAAGTTTTTAAAGACATGTTGGGTTCTACAGGCGATATATTAAAGATTTTTCAAAAATTACTAAGCTTCTGTGCCAACTTTAAAAAAAGATAAGAAATTTAATTTTAATGAAGGATGTTTTAATGCATTTAAAATATTGAAAGAAAAATTAATCACTGCTCTTATAATAGTTTCACCTGATTGGGAGAAACCATTTGAACTAATGTGTGATGCCAGTGATTATGTAATTGGAGCTGTTTTAGGGCAAATGTATAATAAAATTTTTAAAGTTATATAATATGCTAGTAAGACTCTTAATGATGCTCAAATTAATTATACCACTACTAAAAGAGTTATTAGCTATTGTATATTCTTTTAAAAAATTTAAGTCAAAAATTATTGATGTTTTATACCCCCTTTATACCATTCTGCTATCAAATATTTAATGCAAATGAAGCATGTTAAACCAAGATTAATCAGATGGTTACTTCTAATGCAAGAATTTAACTTCACGATAGTGGATAGAAAATGAATTGACAATCAAATAGCTGATCGTTTATCTAGGCTAAAACAACATGAACTATCTTATTTTGAAGATGAAATTTCAAAAGCTTTTCCTGATGAACAACTTCATAATATTAAGGAATGAAATTTATCGTGGTATGCTGTTATTGTGAATTTTATTATGAGTGATAATTTACCGCTTGAATTAAAAAAGTAACAACATAAGAAATTTATGCATGATGCCAAATTTTACTTTTGGCATGACCCATATTTATATGAATAATGTAAGGATCTAGTTATTAGGAGATGTGTGCCTTATGAAGAAATTGAACCAATTATTCAAAAGATGTCATGATTTAAAATTTGGGGGATATGTTGGAACTGACAAAACTGCACATACATTTTTACAATCTGGATTCTAATAGCCTATTTTTTTAGTGATGTTAATAAATATATTAAAACATGTGATTGATGTCAGCGAGCAGGTAATATTTCTTGAAGAAATGAAATGCTCCTAAATTTTACATTGGAAGTCGAGATCTTTGATGTTTAAGGATTAGATTATATGGGATCATTTATTCCTTCATTATATATATATATATATATATATATATATATATATATATATATATGTATATATATGTATTTTTAAGAAAAAAACTTTATTAAAAAAGAGTCAATACATCTAACATAAGGGATGTGAAGTAAATCCCCATGTAAAAGAGAATTGAAAAAGGGAAAAGAAGAACAATTGGAACTATAAATAACATCTCTAGATGAAGAAGCCATAGTTGCTAGCCAATTAGCAGGTTGATTGCCCTCTCTATAAATATGACTCCAAAGCACCTTGATATTGGAAGAGAGCAATTTAATCTTATTAAGCCAGATTTGAATAAACCAAGGCACAGCAGAATTTGATAATAAAATCTGTAGTAACTGCAATGAATCCATTTCTAGATGCACAAATTGGTAATGAAGCATGGTTGCAATTTTTAGTCCCCAATAAACAGCAATTACTTCATATTTGAAGGCATTAAGACAAACAATAGGAGCTGAAAGGAACCAGAGACAATGCCCTTTAGAATTTCTGCAAAGAACACCCATACCAGCTGAAGAACTCTTGAAACTGCCATCAATGTTGATTTTAAGCCATGGACTGATAGGGGGTCTCCAAAGAACAAGTATCACTTTGTTTTTTGATTTATGAGAAAGGGAAGGATAACAGTTCTGTATCTTATTAAGAAAGGAAATACAATTTGTAATAACAGATTTGGCAGTGAGCACTTTATTGTTAAATAAAAAGTCATTTCTAGCCAGCCATAAAAACCAGAAGATGATGAATGGAATAAAATAATAAGTACAGGATTTCCAAGCATTCCAGCAATCAAGAATAGAACTCCAAGCAGAAAGATAAACCTGTTTTCCCACAGCAAATAAAAAAGATTGCCAAACCTTTTTAGTCTAATCACAATTCAGAAAGATATGGTCAATGGTCTCTTCAGCATAGAGACAAAAATGACATCTAGATGGACCCCGAATTCCCTTGAGCTTAAGGATATCATCAGTTGGTAACAACTCCTTAAAAAGTCGCCAGCAAAAGAAGGACATAGAAGGAGTAATGTATTTGTTCCAAAGCTTAGCTCCCCAATCATTTTTCTGAAAAATAAAATTGTTATGCAGAATGAATTTGGATAGACTTTGATTGTGAGGATTTTTAGTGATCGGTCCTATCATTATTTCAGTGGTGAATTGGAATATTCAAAATTTTGTTATGAAATGAAACAGGAACAAAATTCTGTAATTTCCGTAAGTCCCAAGTATCCTCACTCCAAAGCAATCGAAACTTTTCTAATAGGAGAGTTATGATTGTAATAAGATCGAAGAGATTCATCAAAAAGCCAAGTATCAAACCGAAATCAACTTGGCCATTACCAATTTCCCAGATAAATAAGTTTTCTGCATGGCATCTTACTTTAAGCAGCTCTTTCCAAGTCCTGGAATCTCCAGGTCTTAGCTGAACAAGATTTGGATGAGAAGTATTACAGTATTTGGCATTCATAAATTTAGACCACAAAGAGTGTTGTGATCTAAAGTTAATCCATAACTTGCAGTAAAAGGCTAAACTCAACTGCTGAAAATTTTTAAAGCCTAAGCCACCACAATCCACAGGTTTACAAAGTTTCTCCCAATTGGTCCAATGCATTTGCTTGTGCTGTCCTTCCCAAAGGAATTTATTGAATATAATGGAGAGCATTTTTTGTGTACTTTTCTTCATTTTAATCATCTGCATGGTATAAAGAGGGAAGGCAGTTAACACACTCTTAAGCAGTGTTACTCTTCCTTCAGTTGAAAGAAAAGAATTAGACCAGCAATTAATCTTAGTAGAAATTTTAGAAATAACATCATCAAAATGAGAGAGTCTTCTCCTTCCTTTAATTAAGGGGAAGCCCAAGTATGAAAGAGGATATTGAGTCTCTTTAAAGCCAGTAAAATCAGCAATCCAATTCTTCCTTTGACTATTGATTAGAGAGCTAGCAAGGAAATAACATTTAGATCTGTTGAAAAGCATTCCAGAAATAGCTTCAAAATCAGTAAGGAAATCCATAAGACATTTAATGGATAGTTTAGTAGCATTAGAAAATAAAATCACATCATCTGCATAAGCAAGATGACTAATTAAAAGAGTAAATCTATGTTGGTATTGAGTAAAAGGATGAGAAAGTTGCATTTGATTCAGCATTTTTGAGAGATAGTCAAAGACAAGAATGAAGATATAAGGGGACAATGGATCTCCTTGTCTAATACCCTTACCAGATTGAAAAAAACCATGACAGCCTCCATTAATCAGCACACTATGGTAATTGTTGCTAAGCCATCTTGAAATGAGAGAACAAAAATTGGAACTAAATCCTCTATCAGCCAGGACATTTAGAATAAAGGTCCAACTGATGGAATCAAAAGCTTTGGCCAGATCCAATTTGAAAATGATATTAGCACCTCTGCAATGTTTGTCAATATCAACAAGAAGTTCTTGTGCTAAAAGAACATTATCACATATACTTCTTCCTTTTATAAAGGCACTTTGGTTTTCAGATATAATGTCCCCCAATAAAGGTTGTAGTCGAGCTACTAAGATCTTACTAATAATTTTTTAGAAAGTAGAGGTTAAGCTAATAGGTCTGAAATCATGCCAATTAGATTTGCAATTATTCTTAGGCAGCAGAACAATAGTAGAAGAAGAGAAATATTTGGGAAGACCAGATCCTTGAAAGTTGCACTGCTGAGACTGCATCAGATTGAATAACTATCCAATTTTTGATATAAAAGTCAGATGTAAACTCATCTGGTCCAGCAGCCTTGCTGCCATCTATTGAATGAAGAGCATCAAAAACTTCTTTAGCATCAGGTGGTTGAACCAAAGAGTCCATATTCACATTACTGAAATCTGAATCAATAAGTGATGGAGAGTAGGCAGTGGAGTCAATAGGCTGAAAAGAAAACAGTTTGTGAAAGTAATCTATAGCATCTTCAGCAATCTCTTTGGTTGTACAAAGCCATTTATTATTAGCAGATTTCATTCTCAAAATAGCATTAACAGACCTTTTGTATTTAATAGAAGCATGGAAAAACTTTGAATTTCTGTCACCATGTTGAAACCAGTTGACAGCAGCTTTTTGTTGTAGCAGTAATTCTTCATTCTGAATAGCAGTTTGCAATCTGCTATAGGCTTCATTAAGATTAAAATCAGATTCAGCACCATCAGCAACAAGGATTTCTAAAGCATTTACCATAGCTTCAGCTTCAATAACTTTCTGATGAACATTCCCAAATACATTCCAATTCCAGTGTTTCAATTTAATGGAAATTCTTTTCTGTAATTGCCAAAGTTTAGTCATAGGATCAGAATAATGAACATCCAAAGGGATCTTCCAATTATCAGCTATGAATTTAGTGTAATCAGGATGATTAGACCAAACATTAAGATATCTGAAGGTAGATTTTTGAATTATAGGATTAATAGCAAAATGTACCAACAAAGGAGTATGATCAGAACCCAATCTTGCTAAATGTTTAACAGTAGATACAGGAAACATATTTAACCAAAGCTGATTAACCAAGAATCTATCATATCTTTCATAAATATTACCCCTTCTCCAAGTAAAACAAGAACCCTCAAAACCAATATCAAAAAGATTAGCAGAAGAGATATTATTAGAGAATGTCAGCATGGCTTGTAAGTTAGGATTTCTCCCACCTTTTTTCTCACTAGGATGTGCAATGGAATTAAAATCCCCACCAACAATCCACCCTTCAGTCATCTGATTGCTAATATGATGCAAAATATTCCAAAGCTCAATCCTATCAGCATTAGCAGTAGCAGCATATACAATGGATGCAGAACCAGAAAACTGTTCTAATTCGAAATGGAAATGTAACAATTGAGAGTGATTAATCAATAATTTAACCTTCAATTCCTTCCTATAAAAAATCCAGATTTTATTGGAACAATTTGTAAGAAAAGTATAGCCAGTAAAGTTCTTAGTAAACCTGTCCAAATTGGACTTGACTAAAGGCTCCAAAAGAGTAATAACCCAAAACTGATGAACCATGTTTAAATTAATCAGCCTATTAAGGGAGCCAGGGTTGGCCACTCCGCTAATATTCCAACACAAAAATTTAATCATGAGAAACAGTCCTTCCTCCTCTAGTCACCCTAGAAGAAGAAGAAGTTGTTGCAGAATTCTGGATAATATTGTTTTCTGAAAGATGTTTTAACTCCAAGGACCTTTTTGAATCATCCAATCATTTTGAATATCAGTGCTGACAGTTGCCATTTCTGCAGAAACAGTATTTTCATTCTGAGTTACATGTTGAAAGACAGGATATTGCATAGGTTTGGGGAGAACTTCAACAGCTTGATAGTGAGTGACATTATTTGCTTCCAACAAATCATGAGAATTTTGTATTTCTGGTACAGGAGGAAGAATAGAATCTGAATGTAAATCTTCAGTTGTTTCAATAACAGTAGATGGAGATGCTGTATTGTTGATAGGACCTGCTGCATTAGAGTTAATCAAAGGATCAGTGTGTTTAATGAGATCATCATTCCTTGCAGTAATAACAGAATCAGAAGTGCTAGGCAAAGTACTAGAATCCTCAACAGCAATGTGATCTGAAACAGGTTCTTTAGAACTCTTTATCAATTTTTCCACATTAGGATCGAAATATCAATATTAACCAGTATCGAAATTGTGCCAAGTTCATTAGCAGACAAGGTAAGATCCACGACAGGAATTCTTATGAATCTCCTCCCCAACAGCAGTGGTTAAGACAACCTGAGCTTGATCCAATGATTTAGAATGTGTATTCTTGTTAGATTTTAATTGAGGATGAAGCATAAAACATTTGTCATTTGAATGACCAAACATTTTACAATGATGGCAATAATAAGGCTTATTTTCCATAATAACGAACTTGCCAATAACCATTATGTGGAGTACCTATCCAGATCTCTTCAATATCAGCAAGGGAAATATCCCTTTCTACAAGAATTTGAGCTACAGATGGCCTGGTAAGTTGAAAAGTAGGCATGTCCAATTTCAAAGGCCTACCCAAGGCAGTCCCAATTGCATAAAGAATTTGATGGTTAAATAAATGAAGTTTGAGATTTGGCAGTTTATACCAAATTGGAATAACTGGTGGTTCTTGATGAGGATCAAAAGAAGGAGACCATTTCAAAAGTTTCATTGGAACACCCTCAATTAAGATAAATTTCTTAGAGAATAGATTAGCATAGTCAAATTCTTTGGAGAGTTGTATCATAATATGCCTTCCATCAAAAAGCCCAACCTTCCAAGAACCAAGCAATTTGAAATTTTCAAAACATTTTCTTATGATTTCCATTTTAGGATGCCCAAATTGGAATTTACCTATTAAGGTAAATTTATGTACTTCAACTAAAGAAGAAATATCAGCATTAGATAGGAATAATGCATGTTTGCCACCCTTCTTCTCAATCTTCTTGATAAATGGGCATTCACCTCTACCTTGTGCAGCCTCATGATAAAATTGGGGAAATACCGGTTTATCGAATTAGAATCTAAATTAGAAACAGTCACTTCAGCAAAAGTTTTAGACGGGGGATGATTTAGATCGGCCATCATAAAAATCGAACAAGAACCCGGAAAAGAAATCAAACAGAAAGCCAGAAATTGAAAAAATAAGAACCGGGAATTGAAGAAAATCACAGCAAAGGAATCAGAACAGAAAACTAAAAGAATTAGTCTTCAACTAATCAAAATTCCATAAGAAGAACTTCCAAATGCATGATCAAAGTAGCAGAATTCAGAAATCGCTTCAAGAAACCTCCACTATATATATATATATATATATATATATATATGTATGTATATATATATATATATGTATGTATATATATATATATATATGTATGTATATATATCTATACATGTAGGTATAGATATATATCTATACATGTAGGTATATATATATATAGGTATAGATATATATCTATACATGTAGGTATATATATATATATATATATACATATATATATATACATACATATATATATATATGTATATATATATATATATTAATTGCAGATAGACTATGTATCAAAATGAATTAAAGCAATAGCTTTAACAAGATGTCACGTGATGCACAAAAAACATGTTAGATTTTTTTAATATAATTTGTACTCATTTTTGGTGATATTGCACTTCAAAGGAAGTTATTCATGTTTTGTTGCAGGTATGATGATCAAATGTTTGAAGCAAAAGAAAATAAAATGGAACAAATTTGGTGAAAAAAATAAAGCAAAATGAGAAAATCAGCTTACTGGCACCTCCGGCGCCCAATTCTAGAGAGTTCAAACAATAATTAGCAGAGCAGCACCTACGACGCCCTATCCAGCGCAGTCGGCACCCTATGTCGGTGGAAGTCAAATTTAATGCATTTGGACAATTTTTGAAGGGTTGCATGAGGAGCCACTCGGGGAATTCGTTTATAAACAATTTCAAACAGATTTGGACGCCAAGAAAGAGAGAAGAGAGGGAGAGAAGGCTTTTGGTGTGATAAAAGTGTGTTAGGGTTTGTTGAGAGTGTGTTGGTGAGTAAAAGACTGTAGAAGTCTTGTTTTGTGAGGGAATCTTTCTTAAAGAGTGTAGGAGGAAAGTAAGAGATTGTTTCTTCCCTTCTATTCCAAAAAAAGAATAGTGTTGTATTGAATTTCATGGGATTTGTTTGTGGAAGAAATTGAGATAAGTTGTATTTACTTCTTGTGATTTGTATGACTTTGCTTCTATATATAAAATCCATGTTTTGTTGTATCTTCCTCATGAATTATGAGTAGATTTCTTTATCTTTCTTCTTGTGATGAGATGTGGTGAAGTGGTGATGTAGATTTGATGTGTCATTAAAATGTTAAGAAATTATGATGATTTTTCACTTTGAATTTCATTTACTTTTCAATCTGGCCAATTGAATTGTTAAAACTTGTTGTGATACATTCAATTCGAGAGGACTACGAGTTCTACAGCAGTAGTGGAGAATTCATTTAATGTCCATGAATGAGTTACGTAGCTCATGGGAATTTAGTGCAATTAAATAGGCAAATGTGGCTGATGAGCGTCAAATTAGAAATTTTAGAGTGACAAGACTGAAATCCCCAGTTTGGTACTAAAGTTTGGTGACTAAAGCTAGGGTTAGCCATCCGGTGAAGGATGTGGGAGCTCTAAAGTGAGAGCAAGTATCCTCTCAACCTAACCATGAATTTAGAGACTAAGCCTAGGATTTGTGAATGTTCGTTACATAACTTAGAAGAGAGTACCCTCTTATTTGACACAATACAAGTTTATTATCAATCTATATCACTTACTCATCATAGAATCATTGTAATGGAAAAGATGTTTTTCCATATTTGAACCTTTCAATACAAACTTAGTCTGTGCTAGTTAATTTTGTCTAGAATTCAGAAAGTAATTTTAGTTAATTTAGCTTTAGTCATATTTACACTAGCAACTTAAATATTACCTGAACTTGCATTCTGAATCAAGCATTGGATTTCAATTCTATAATATACTTTTAAAAGTTTCAAACTTCCTTGTTGGATCGATAACCAAGATTCCACTAGAGCCATGTATTACTTGAACGATACTTATACTTGTGTATATGAGTGACTGCCTAATTATTAAATTGATCTTATTGTGAAACTGAATTGAACTATCTTTTGAATAGTTACGTTAGTGACAATACACAAGTTTTTTATGTCATTGCCGAGGAAGGTATAAAACGGTAACTGTCAAATTTGTAGTGTTTGAAAACCTTTACTTTGTAGCAATTGTGTGTGTGCTTGCTTACTTTAAGTGTGTTTAGTGTGATTTTATATGCATAGAATTGGATCCATATGTTTAGTGTCTTACAATTTAGAATTAAAGCATACTATTAGAAAATTTTGAAAACAAAAAAAATTTTTGAAAATCCTCACAAAATGGTAAACAACTTAGATAATCAAAGAAATGAAAATAAAAATTTACCAAGACCTTTAAGAGATTAAGATAACCCAACAGCAGCTGAAATTCACTTAACTATCCAAAGTCCTGATGTTACTACTAATTCATTTAAACTTCAACTTGCTATTATCCAAATTGTACAAAATAATCAATTTGGGGAAACATCTAATGAAGATCCTAATTTTCATCTTGATAGTTTTCTAGAATTGTGTTCTACTTTTAAATATGACGGAATGTCGAATTATGATGTCAAACTTAGACTTTTTCCTTTTTCATTAAGGAATAAAGTCAAGGCGCGGTTAAATTCGTTAGCACTTGGATCTATCAGAACTTGAGAATTTTCACAAAAATTTTTATCAAAACATTTTCCTCCATAAAAAACTGCTAAGCTAAGAATACATCTTTTGGTCAGTTTGAAGGGGAATCAATATATAAAGCTTGGGAAAAATTTAAAGTTCTCCTTAGGAAGTGTCCACATCATGTTTAACTAGATTGGTTAATAATTCAAACATTTTATAATATATTAGTATGATCTCTTAGATCAATTATAAATGCTGCTGCTAGATGATCATTAATATCAAAGCCATTTGATGAAGCATATTCGTTAATAGAAGAGATGACTACTAATAATTTTTAATGGCCCTCTGAACAGGTAAATTCTAAGAGAGTAGCTAATATTCATGATTCTGATGCTATAACTATGATAGACTCTCAAATTGTTGCATTTTCAAAGAAAATAGACCAGCACTGAATGAATTATTCTCAAACGCCACTGGTGTTAAAGGAAAATTCATTAGGACAGATAATAGAATCTTAAACATCTTATGAAACCTTAAATGTCATAAATAATAGGCCAACAATCCTTATTCAAATTATTATAATCCTGGTTAGAAGACCACTCAAATTTAAACTGGAGTAATAATAACAATGATACTATTAACCTGCAATGGGGAAACAATTCTGTGAACCCAGTAGAAAATTTGAACCACCAAAGAAACACAAACTATAGACATTCTTATCCTCCAAGTTTTAATAGTAACCTACAATTTAAGGAAAAGAACTTGTCTACTGAATAATTAATTGTAAACATGAGTAATCAATTACAATTTCAGGGAGTTGCAATTAAGAACATTGAGAATCAATTAGGACATATTTTCACTGTTTTAATAATAAACCTTCAAGAACTCTTCCCAGTAATGTTGAGATCAATGCAAAAGATCAAAATAAAGAGCAAATTAAGGCTATACATTTAAGGAGTGAAAAAAAAATTAGAAACGAGAGTGCAAAAAGAAATTTAAACTGAGAATGAGAAGATGGAAATTGAAAAAGGTAATAATTAAATATATCTAAACTTAGAATATCTGCTTGAACTAATGAAAATTATTGTAGAAAAACCACCACTGCCGTTGCTTCAAAAATTAAAAAACTAAAAATAGAGATAACTGATTTACGAAATTTTTAGAAATCATTAATAAATTAACAGTAAATATTACCTTTGTTGAAGCATTAGAACAGATGTCTGATTATGCGAAGTTTATGAAGGATATTCTTAAAGGAAAAGAAAGTTCATTGATCATGAAATTGCTGCACTTTGTGGAGAGTGCAGTGCAACTATTCAGAAAAAACTTCCCAAAAAACTTAGACCATGATAGTTCACTATTCCATGTGCTATAGGAGAAAAATTTTTCGGAAGAGTCTTATTTGATTTCCGAGCTTGTATTAACCTTATGCCTTTATCAACTTTCAAAAGATTAGAAATATAAAAAATTTCACCCACTTTTGTAACTCTTCAATTAACTGATCGTTCCATTACTTATCCTAAAAGAGTTGTGGAAGATGTATTAGTGAAGGTAGAAAAATTTATCTTTTGTGTGGATTTTATTGTTTTAGATATGGAGGAAGATAAAGAAATTTCAATTAATTTGGGAAGATCATTCCTTGCTACAGGAAGAGCTATGATTGATGTATGAGAGTTAATGATCAAGAGGTGAGATTTATTTGAAATCTTTGAAATATCCCTCAACAGAATAAGATGATGAATGCTTTCGAATTGAAATTTGTGATTATTTGAGAGATGATCATTTTAATGAAATGTTTGAAGAGAAAATAGAATATGAAAATTTGAAGTGTGAGGATGAAAATGAAATAGAATATGATTTTGATGATATGAAGATTGAAGACTTGGATTATGTTCGGGAAAATTTGAAATGTTGGATACTATAGAAAGTGATAATAAAAGTTTAATTCCATCTATCATAAAAACTCCTGAACTTGAAATGAAAATTCTTTCTAACCATTTAAAATACACGTTTTTCGGAGAATTATCTACCTTACCAGTTATTGTAACTTCGGATTTGAATGAATATCAAGAATAAAAATTATTGGATACATTAAAAAAAATATAAAAAGGCTTTTGGTTGGATATTAGTTGATATTAAAGGAATCAGTCTTCCGATCTGTATGCATAGAATTTTGTTAGATAAACAACATAAACCTAGAGCTGATCCGCAAAGGAGACTAAGGGCCGGTTTGGGGCAGCTTAAAAGTGCGGTGGCGTTTTTGAAAACGTCGTCGCACTGTTTGGTTAACACTTATCCATAGATTATTTACAAACGACATTTCCGATTTCTATTACACGCGACCGGCGTTTCCAATTTCTATTACACGCGACCCGCAAGGGAACCCCCGCGGGCGGCTTTTTTCCTTCATGTTTTCGACCAAATCACTTCCATGCCCCTCATTGCTCGCTCCGCTGCCTCTTCCAAACCCGATCGAAACTCTCCCGCGACGAACTCTCCCCTCCCGCGACGAACTCTCCCGCGACGAAGGACTGCCTCTCGCGATCCTTCTCTCCCGCGACGAAGGCCTCCTCTCCCGCGAACTCTCCCGCGACGAACTCTCCCACGACGAAGGACTGCCTCTCGCGACCATTCTCTCCCGCGACAAACTCTCCCGCAACCGAAAGATCCTTCTCTCGCGATCCTTCTCTCCCGTGACGAAGGTGATCTACGGTGGCTGCCGGAAAGATGTCGGTTCCTGTTTGATGTACGATATTTGCTGTTAGGAAGATGTGGTTATGGGTGTAAGGCATGATTCAAATTATGTATGCTGTTAGAAGAGGGAAGCTTGGATATAAGAACTGAAAATTGATGTGGATGCATTTGTAGTTATTTTGTTTATTATTGTTGCCAAATGCAAGGTGGTATAAAGCTTGGGTTTTATCTTGAGTAGATTTTTTATATTTGGGAAATAATTCTTTCCTTCTCCCATTGCCCTTTTTATTTTTTAATTTGTTTTCTTTCGTGTGCGTCCATTAGAATCCTTCGTATACCTTTCAATTCTTGGTTCAATGTAAGAAGTAGCTTTTTTATCTCGGAGTTTTTTAACAAATTGGAATTCTTTTAATCTTGTGGTCATAAATGAATGAATTTAATTCAAATATGTAAATGTTTTGTTATCCAAATGAATATATCATATTGGTGTGACATGTAAATGCAGAAGAATTGGTGATAGCTAATCCAAAACAGTAAATCAGCTGTTTTCAAAACTCACAAATCAAACAGCTAACAGTTTATCCAAAACATGGCAAACTGGTCATTTATGCTGGATCAGCTGGTTTACAAACGCACAAACCAAACAACAAACAATTTATCTAGATCAATCGCGATATCAATCAGATTATCGAGTAAAGCTAGCTTATCGATGAAATCTGGATAGTCAGCAATCGCTCTAAACGGACCACTAAGTGTACGTTTAGAGCATCGAAACTTATCCAAACTATCTCGATAATATCTTCGATCAGTAATGATTTGAATAAGTTGTTTGTCTGTTTAATTTGTCTTTAGAAAACAGTTGATTTGAAGTTATATGTGGATAAATGACTATTATACCCCTGAACTGAATAAATTGGTTAGTTGTTTAGTTTCTGCGGTTTAAAAACAGCTGATTCGCAGCTATTTGTAGAAAAATAACAATTCGAGTCATTTTTATTGCCAAAAGTGGAGCCGCCACAAATAGTTATATATGTTTAAAATAATATTATATGTAATTTTACATTTACATAAATGTTTTACAAAATAATTTCTAACAAAAAATTATTTCCAAATATAAATAATTATTGTTTAAAATTTAAATTCTTATTTTCTAATATGAAATCTTATTTTCCTTTATTTAATTTGTTTATTCTCTTATCTTCAGAATAATATTTAAATAAGCAACAATTCAAAACAAGAATTATGTTTTTAATTAACAGTAATTGCTGATACGGAACTGTTAAAATTATTTTTAACTGACCATAAATTATATTACAGATCAAATTGTTACATAATTTTAATTTTGTTTAATACATAAAGTTAACTCAAATAAAAGAAAATTTGCAGGAGCAACTATATAAAACGAAGCGATTAACTTCTTCCAACCCAAATTAACATAACTAAATTTTGAGCAGTTGAAACGGGGACAAACCAAATTCATAACACAACTAAATTTTGCTGCTCACTTCACTTAAAATAGAGTTCAAGATACCTAATGTAATCGTGACGTTTCTATCCCACATTATCGAAGATCCGACCTCTTTAACTTTACTCATTGTGTACTACCAGATCAATGGATAAGCACAAAAAATTTATTTCATACTACATCATGTGCATAAAGTAGATATAAGCACCCTATGACATATGAATAAAAATTAGAAATATGTATTTATATGATTACATAAAGTAGTAAGTTCAAAATAAAGTACATATGACTTATAATTATTTCATAACTACTCTAAAAAGCATTGACTGACTTCCCAACAATTCTGCATGATATAATACTGTACCAACAGTGGTTTAAATGGTAAAAAGAGGTTGAAGAAAGAAACAAATAGTACTGTAGATTTGGCAATATGTATGTTGTAATATTTCAATCCATTCCTTTGACTTTTAGATTAGGAGTTAGAGTTGTTCATAGTTCAATCTGAACAATCAAAAAAATGAAAGCTTTTTTTTTCAAATAAAACATAAATTGCAGACTTCAAATTTGCTGGAATGTGCAAATTCACCATGTATATATGGTTAAAACTTGAGATAATCCTCCTTTAGGATAAACAACAATATTTGATGTTGCTGGTTAAGGTGCCTTGATTACTTGGGAAAGCCTAATGGCATGATAATGTGGATATGCATGCTACAGAACATTCATAGTTACTTCATAACACTCTTAATAGATCTATCAAAAAGCCATTGCAACTATTGGTTCCAAATTATGATTTGCTTATTTTCTAGTTGAGTGGAATGAATTTACAGGCATGGAGCTCAATATCAATTGTCTCGTTCCAACATTTAACTCAACTTCAACAACCATATTTGTGCATCACCAAACATACGCCTTAATGTCGTTGTTATGCTTCAAAGTTTCCAAAGCAACATGCTAATCCCATAAACATATAAAGGTAAAAGGTTTTATATTTAACCACGTAATAAAAACTTACTAGCTTGCACTAGCATTTGATATATTACTACCAATCAATTAGACAGGTGGACATGATAAATAGACATTATGGAAGGTAGACAAGCTTCTATCATTTATAAGTGGTACTTATAGGTGGTACTTATAAGAGATCAGAAATTGCAATGCTCATAAACATGATAGAGAAGAAAGCATTGCAATCTACGCAGTAGAAAGACTGCAAGTCTTGCCTGAAAATCAAACACCTATTGATGGAAAGGTTCAAGCACACTAGCATTCACTGTATCCATCATGCAGTTCAAAAAAAAAAAAAAAAAAAAAAAAAAAAACCGAAAAAGCCAATCAAAGCAGTCATTTTATGCACTATATCCATCAATGTTTCCCTCATGCAGTCACTCTCTCCCATATTTTATGCATTTTCTTCTAGTCTATTTTGTACTGTAGGAAAAGAAATATCACCATAGAGCATCCGGAAATGAACATGCGTACCAAGCAGACACATTTTCTTCAAAAAACTGGAAAAAAGTACAAAATCCCAATAAGCTTGCCGTAAAAATCCTCAATAAAAAACATAAAACATAAATTTCAATATAAACCCCTTTCATTTTGAGATTACCGTGAATCAATCTGAAGGGGATAAAGAAGAAAGAAATTCATGCCTGATCCAAAACATAATACAACCATAAAGCAAGAAAGAAGAAAGATCTAAGGCAGAAAGAAACTTCATTTCCATATCAGTTCCGAGGAACACCCATCGGCAAGAAATACCTACTGTCGAAGGAGAGAGATGTACATATTGAGAGCGCCTGCGAGAGAGGAGTGGGGCGCTTGGGAAGATGAATGCGAGAGAGGAGAAGGCGGTTGGTAGGGCTCGCGCTTGAGAAGTCACGGGGGAAGAAGTCACGTGGTATTTCGAAGAAAATACTAAAAAACACAATCCAGATACGCGATACGCAGCCCTGAGGCACGTTCCAAATTAAAGAAATCAAAACGTAATTCTCAAATAAGCTATGGATAAGTGCTAACCAAAAGGTACGGCTGCGTTTTTGAAAACGTCGCCGCACTTTTAAGCCATCCCAAAAGAACCCTAAATCCAATGATGAAAGAAGTAGTTAAAAAGAAAATTTTAAAATGGCTTGATGCTGGAATTATTTATTCTATTTCAAATAGTGCTTGGGTAAGTTCAATTTATTATGTCCCTAAGAAAGGAGGAGTGACAGTTGATCTGAATGAACAGAATGAAGTTATACAAACAAGACAAATTAATAACTGGTGAATCTGTATCGATTATAGAAAATTAAATGTCGCCATTAATAAAGGTCACTTTCCTCTTTCTTTTCTAGATCAAATATTGGATAACTTGCTGGACACAAGTACTGTTATTTTTTGGATGGATATACTAGTTGTCATCAAATACTCATATTGCTCCTGAGGATCAAGAAAATGCTACATTTACTAGCTCATATAGAACTTTTGCTTTTCGAAGAATGCTCTCTGGATTATGTAATATACCTGCAAAATTTCAATGATGTATGATGTCTAATTTTACTAATCTAATCGATAATGGAATAGAAGTATTTATGGAAGATTTTTCTGTATTTGGAACTTCATTTTACATATGTTTGAATAATTTAGAAAACGTTTTGGAACTTTGCGAAAGAAAAAATTTAGTTCTAAATTGGGTTTACAGTTGCAGGAGAAATTGTACTTGGGCATAAACTTTTGCTTTTCGAAGAATGTCCTCTGGATTATGTAATATACCTGCAAAATTTCAATGATGTATGATGTCTAATTTTACTAATCTAATCGATAATGGAATAGAAGTATTTATGGAAGATTTTTCTGTATTTGGAACTTCATTTTACATATGTTTGAATAATTTAGAAAACGTTTTGGAACTTTGCGAAAGAAAAAATTTAGTTCTAAATTGGGTTTATAGTTGCAGGAGAAATTGTACTTGGGCATAAAATTTTTGAGCATAGTATGGAGGTAGAACCTGCAAAAATTTAGGTTATTGAGAAATTACCACCTCCTACTACAGTGAGAGGGATAAAAAGTTTTTTAAGATATATTGGGTTTTACCAGCGTTGTATTAAAGATTTTTCGAAAATAACTAAGAAATTGAATTTTAACAAAGAATGTTTAAATGTCTTTGAACTATTAAAAGAGAAATTAATTACTGCCCCTATAATTGTTCCACGAGCTTAGGATGCGGGAAGGAAGTTGCGGTCACTAGAAGGGATAAATGCGCTCCGCGATTTTAAATGGAATCAACCTAACACATTAAAGCACCCCAAGCAAACCGTGAGATTTTCATAGCATTTGATGTATTTGTAATTTGAATAGAAATAATTTGTATTCATTTATGTGGACTATACATTGTACTTGTAATTTGTGTTGGAATATATGTGATTCTTTCTACATCTATTATATTTAGTTTTTATTTATGAATGGTACCAGCTTAATTGTTTTTTGACATGGCGAAAAATTCCTTCAACTTATTAAATAATATTATACTTAACAAACACCAGCAGTCCCAAACAGCCAAATACTCTTAATAACCATACTTGACCAATATAGGACAACTTCAAAACCAAGTTTGAGTTTAAGTTTATTCATGCAATATACCCCAATTATTTATACTTTATTTGTATTTATTACATTTACAATCCATTATATAGTTATCTCTGTAACACTTGAGACTCCAACTCTCATCTAATAAATAGGAGATCTTGGGGAGACCCTACGACTTGGTTCTCTCTTTCTCTCTCTCTCTCCCTCTCTAGTCTTTTCTCTTGAGGGATAAACTTCTTGACCATAGATCACTATTTCATATTTGGAGCTATATAGTGGATTTTATTCTTTTTGACTCATGTCACTCTTCTCTTATCTACAGTTCTTCTAAATTCCTTTGGATTAGCAAGACCTTCGTATACCTCACAGACAAATCAAGATTCAACAATCTAGATAGTAAATATCTACGGTGACAAAACACAAACAATAAAATTATGAAAGCAAATTGAAGATTGAGCTTTATGCACTACACATTTCAAAAACATGTACTTGCTATGCAAAAAAAATGGTAGGACAATTATATATCAAACACCCTAATTTTCATAATTATAAAAGTAACATCAAAGTATCTATATCATGAAGTGCACCACAGAACTACCAACTTTCATCTTAAGGATGAACTAAGTTTCAAATAATTTGCTTGTATCAAGGACAAGAACATAGAAGCAATTATTAATCTTACATACCTACGTGTTAGTTCTCTAAATAAAATGTCAAAAATGATACACACATTACATCTGCCATAAATGAATAGAAAGATTATGCTTCCGTATACTAGATGTAGCATCGAAAAAATACTCGACAAAATGAACATAAACACCTAACTTGGATCCAAAACCAAAGAAGCTTGCATATAGGCCAATAAACGCCAACAGGACCTAGATCTAATTTCCAAATTGGGATATCAAAACCGAATTTTGTAGGTTAGCATCACTTCTATCAAGTTTCATGGGTTGAATGATTAAAAAACTCCTACAATCCAATACTAACTTACTATTAAATATCAACCACTTGACGCGCTAAAATCATTTTAGTTAATAAATAATGTATTATGGCCCGTTTGGGACAGCTTATTTCAGCGGGGGCATTTTGAAAAACGCCGCCATAGCGTTTGTTTTGCACTTATTAGTAGATTATTCGAAAACGGGCGTTTTCATTTAGTGAAAGAAGCGGACCGCGGGGGTCATCGTTCGGCTAATTACACTTCACACCCTCGCTGGCTTGATCGCTCTCGTTGTCGTCTCGTTCGTCTTCCTTCTTTCTTCTTCTTCTTTGGACGCGTGACTCTTTCGTCTGGTTCGTCTCGTTCGTCTGGTTCGTCTCGTTCGTCTCCTTCGCACCGCATCGCTCGCTCGTTCCTCTCCTTCACACCGCAGGTACTTCGGTCTCCTTCACTCCTCTCCTTCGGTCTTCTTCTTCGGAAATCCCCTACTGTTGCTTTAGCTAATTAATTAATTATTTGTATTTATTTATATTGCTTTAGCTCACAGAAAATCATTTGTATTATTACTGTTGCTTTAGGGGTGAAAATGAATTAGCAACAGAAAATCATTTGTATTATTACTGTTGCTTTAGCTCACAATTCTTGTGCATTAATTATCTCAAACCAAAAATTTCATATGTAAGTACATATCCAATACAGGGATAAAATGGTCATTTATTCGGAATCAGCTGTTTTCTCAACGCTCAAACCAAACAGACAGACAACTTATCCAGATCAGCTGCTCATCAGCAGTTTATTAGAATAAGTTGTTTATTTGGATAAGCTGGATAAACTGCAGCTGTCCCAAACAGACCCTTAATCCTAATTTACAGATACGAGAGTTTATTATGATAAAACATAAACGTGAAGCCTGAGTGACTCTACGCTGCCTAGTTTGAGAAATTTTAGAGGTTTCTCATGTTGAGAAATAAATAGTTGAAATTGCAGGAAATTTAACGCACAAATATTTAAAATGTCAAATTCATGGAGCATATGGAGGATGAATCAGCATTCAAGATGAGTAGGACAATTTGAATCGTTCAAAGACGGATCTCAGGTTACTTTTAATGTAGAGCATCATCATCATGCCACTTCCAAATTCTTAAAGCAGGAATTATACAAAAGAGCAGAAAACGATTTCCAGTTATAATATCATTAAGAAAAATAAGAACGACGTTAGTTAAAATGTAAGAAGAATAACAGAAATAGAAGAATGAGTGAAAACAACCAACTCAGGCTTCTCTCATCCAAATGCCTCAATTTTTCAACATGAATGATAGAACGGAGTTGCATCGGGACTCGTAATCATTCGCTTTATCATCCCACAGAAACCAAATCAAAGGTTTAGACATTAGAAATTGAGCGACACAAGGGCGATGCAGAACAAATCAAACACTTGTCGAAGCTGCGAAAAAAATGCTAAAAACCATTAAATGTTGAGCAGTACAACGGAACAAGATCTGATTGGCACTTCAATGACTGCCCAAGCAATCTAGATGCGCGATAGATAGATTTGGTTGGGCTCTTGCGTTGGTATATAAAGCTGCCAATGGTAAGAGCCTAAGAGGTTAGGGTTTTGACCATCTCGAGATGTACATAATTGCATAATCAATTTGGTCATTTACGTACATACCACTCAATTCCCATGTATTACATATCTAATATCTAAAATTGAGAAATTTACATATATAGGGCATAAAATATTTAGTATTACATATTTCACACCAAAACTTATTTATATTTACTGCACTACATTTCAACAGTGTGAGTCGCATCTCAAGGAAGACAGAGATGGCATTTTGGAGATCCTCGGAGGGCAGAAATTTATCAAATTTAATGGCACTCCAGCCGAAAACAAAAGAGAGGAGAAAGATCCGGGATTCACTATTGCTCCCGGACTCGAAATTGAGAAATAGAGAATGAGAATGAGAGCAATTAGAGAGAACCCTTAATTATGAAAAAATAAAGAATAAGAAAAATAGAGATGTTTTTCAGAAAATTTAGTCCGCTGGTACTCCATTAACACAGCTTTTCTTTTCCTTATAGGAATTTCAAGGGCATGCATGAGCACGCGAGACTGAACCAACAATAGGAAACGGTGATTGGATTGCACGCTTTGGAAGGAGAAAAATATTCCGCCCAAACACCACAAGTCTAGACAACCAACTGTCAGGTGCCGCGTCATCATGCACGTCAGCGGCAGGCGTCGTGACGCCTGGCGGTTGACTCTCAAGACATGCAGACGTCCGGATAGAAAATTTTTTTGGAAGAAGAGGATGGATTTGAGATTGTGTTGTTGTAGCTATGGATTTGAGATTGGTATATCTTCAAAAACATCAGACATCTGTTTAAGTATTTTTATTATATCAGAAATAGATGAAGATTGTTGTGCATTGGTGGTGTTAGAAGTTAAATTCGTGCATGTTGTAATTAGCTTGAATATTTGGCTTCTTAAGTACGCTGGACAATTTTTTTTAGTATAACTTGCCCTTGCATTTAAAGAAGGTGATATTCGTGCACTGCTAGATTCACTAGTACCATTTGTGCCTTGTGATGATATCTCAGTTGGATCAATCAGGCTATCTCTAGGCTCTTTTGCACCCCATGGACTCCAATAATGTTCAACAATCACAAAAAAATAACATCTAGCTTCTCCTATAGTTCTGGTTAGATTCCACCAAACTAAAATTTATTAGCACTTGGTACAGTCTGTCATTTGTATAATTAAAAAGAAGAGGTTATGTATAAATAACATGAATGCCAAGAAAATTTAAGTATGTCTTAAAATAGATTTGAGCTCTAATTTCTCTTCCACCAATCTGCTAATACAACTATGGTGTTTCAAATTGGATGCCAACCAAGGCTAGTGGATCCTCTTTTTAGCTCTTTTCAGTTCTCTAATCCTTGTTTAATTGAGTTTGATCATACACCCTCCCGATTTTCTCATGAAACTTATTTGTAATATTTCGTCAGCCTTCTTTATTGAAGTGCATTGAAGTGTAATATTTCGTCAACCTTCTTTATTGAAACTTATTTGTAATATTTCGTCAACCTTCTTTATTGAAGTGTATTATTAGATCATTCACTAATTCAATTTCTTTCATACATATATCACAAAAAATTGTATCGTTCCTTTATCCCAAATAACAGATGTTGCGACATCTCTAGTTTGCTCATTTGCTAACATAAGTTCAAAAAAATAAGCACGCATATAGCAAAAAAAAAAATAATAAATTAAACATGACATCATTTCAATCTAATAAAATTGACATTTATGATGAGCCATTAAGCAAAGAGGCATACTTGTTTTAATAAATAAATTTCTAGCAAGACTGTATAAGCAACTAAGGATATCCACTCTAGCTATACAAAGAAGAATAAAGATCACTACTCCTGCTATATAGACCATGTGCAAATTTGTAACAATAACTAGTTGTCACTGCTAAATTGATTCAATTTGAAAAAAAAATAAGAGATTAACACCAGGCTAATCATGTTATAACATAATCCCTCATCCGTCTCACATTTGTAACAATAACAAGCTATGTCACTCCACCGTATTTCCTTATGCATGTATATATGCATCTCATATCATTAATTTAACTTTATATAGTATAAATAGGGAGTTAGAGAAATAATGTCAAACAATAAATTTATAAGAAGAAAGGATTGTTTCTCCTCATGCATCTTCCGTTTTCATCCATATCCCTAACTGTGTGGAATTCTACAGTGACCATTTATACTAGATATTTTAGTTGATAATGTGGAAGG
This sequence comes from Papilionanthe hookeriana x Papilionanthe teres, assembly GCA_022702705.1. Lineage (NCBI taxonomy): Eukaryota > Viridiplantae > Streptophyta > Magnoliopsida > Asparagales > Orchidaceae > Papilionanthe > Papilionanthe hookeriana x Papilionanthe teres. The sequence continues at coordinate 29,343,731 of CM040432.1, read as the reverse complement.
ACCCGAATCCATATCCTTAATTGAGATCAGTTGATTGTGTGTGAGGAGAATGCGAGACAACCTAGGGCACACGAGAGAAAAGGCTAAGGCGAGGGCACAACGGTGAAAGAAGAACGGTGCAACTTTTTTTTAATTCGTGAATAGCGGAATGCGGGGGAGAAATCATGTGTGCATTTCTACTGCAATTAACAATGAGAGTTTCAGGTGAAAACTTTCGAAACACGTGAACCAAACGCAGACGAAATGTCATTTTCATAAATAATTTGGAGGGCACAATGGTGAAAGAATGGTGCAATTTTTTTTAAATTCACGAACAGCGGAACGTGGGAGAGAAATCGCGTGTGCATTTCTACAACAATTAAAAATGAGAGTTTCGGGTTAAAACTTTCGAGACGCACGAATCAAACGCAAACGAAATGTCGTTTTCATAAAAAATTGGTTTTAAAAGTCAAAAAATGAAAAGTAAGTTAAGTGTTGCCGAGTTGAGAATGCTTAGGTGGATGAGTGGCTTTACACTTTGAGACAAATTGTGAAATGAATATATCCGTGATAGGGTTGGTGTAGCTCCAATGACAGACAAAATTAAAGAGTTGTTTTAGATTATTTGGTCACATTAAACGTTAACCATCTAACGATGTGGTTAGGAGAGTATATGTTTTAGATTCAACTTGCGTTAATAAAAGCCAGAGAAAAACCTTGAAAGACTTGGGCATAATAAAAATGATCTTAATTTATTAGAATTAAATGAAAATATGACACTCAATAGGACGTAATGGAGAAAAAAGATTCATGTAGCCGACTTAATGGGATAAAGGCTTGTTGTTGTTGTTGTATGTGAAGTTTTACCTAAAGATTTATGAATGATTATTCATACTTTAGTGGGTTTTTAGAGCATGTATTCATGGTTATGCTTATCATTTCCAAATAAAATAAGGAATGATATCATATTTAAACATATTTGATGTACCTTCAAACAATCTGGATGCCAAGTTCAATTTTTATTTTTTTTTTAAATCCCTTCATTGTAATTGTCATTTAGACGGCGTTTGTCGCCAGAAACAAAGAATGCTCTCAGACGATGTTGCCCTGCCTTACAGAGGAGGCTGAATCGGCTTATGAGAGGCCATTTTGGTCGTTCCATTTTTCAAAAAGAGGAATGTCGGGGCGGTAGGGCCGAAGCCAACAACATCTCACATTCCGAAATCACGAAGAGAAAGCATTGTTGTTGACGCATTATGGGGAGACAGATTAGAACAAACACGGGAAAATAAATTGATCGTCGTTCACTGTAACGGAACGGAGGTCTCCCGCATTCCCAAATGAAGCCTCAAAGAGATATTGAGCAAAATGCTAGAAACATAACTGCAATAAGCAATGCTCGGGTATTTTAGATATGTGACCACGAAAGTGCGAACCTCAACGTGCGAACCTCAATGCAAGAAGAAAGTTGCAGTCACTAGAAGGGAGAAATGCATGGCAAGATTTTAAATGGGATAGACCGAACACGCAAATCAAATGCATGTTCGATGAACGGGGTTCAAAGCACCCCAAGTCAACTTTAAGATTTTCATAGGATTTCATTTATTTGTAATTTGAAAAAATATATAATTCGTACTCATTTATGAGGACTATACATTGTGTTGAGATATATGAAATAATTTCCTTTTGCATCAATTGCATATTTAGTTTTTATTTATGAATGGTACCAACTTAATTGTTTTTGACATGGAGAAAAAGTTCCTTCAACTTATATGATAATATTATACTCAACGAACGCCAGCAGACCCCAACGAACATATACTCTCAAGAACCATACTTGAACAATATAAGCCAACTTCAAAACCAAGTTTGAGTTTAAGTTTATTCTTGCAATATACCCCAATTCTTTATATTTTATTTGTATTTATTACATTTACAACCCATTGTATAGTCATCTCTGTAACACTTGAGACTCAACTCTAGTCTAATAAATATGAGATCTTGGGGGTAGAGCCTAGGACATGGTTCTCTCTCTCTCTCTCTCTCTCTCTCTCTCTCTCTCTCTCTCTCTCTCTCTCTCGACTTTTCACTAAGGGATATGCTTCTTGACTATGAGATCCCTACTTCATATTTGGAGCTATATAATGGATTTTATTCTTTTCGACTCATGTCCCTCCTCTCTTCTCAACAGTTCTTTTAAATTCCTTTGGATTAGTAAGACCTTGGTATACCTCAGACAAAATCAAGCTTCAACAATCTAGATATTAAATTTCTACAGTGACAAAATGCAAACAATATAATTATGAAATCAATAAAACCCTCCAAATTGAAGAATGAGCTTTATGTACTACAAATTTAAAAAAAAATGTGCTTGCTACCAAAAAAATGGGAGGAAAACTACATATCAAACACCCTAATTTTCTTATTTATAAAAGTAACATCAAAGTATTTTATCGAAGAGCACAACAAAACTACCAACTTCCGTCTCAACAATGAATTAAATTTTAAATAATTTGCTTGTATCAAAGGCAAGCACATAGATGCAATTATTAATTATACATACTTAGGTGTTAGTTCTCCAATAAAATATCAAAATGATACACACATTAGATCTGCCATGAATGAATAGAAAAGATTATGCTTGCATATACTATATTTAACATTGAAAAAAACACTCAACAAATGAACATAATCACCTAACTAGATCCAGAACCAAAGAAGCTTGCTTATAGGCCAATAAACACCAACATGTAAAAAGAAATCTAGACCTAGATTTAATTCACAAATTGGAAAATAAAAACCGAAATTTGTAGGTAAGCATCACTTCTATCTAGTTTCAAGGGTTGAATGATTAACTCCTGCAATCTAATACCATCTTACTATTAAATATCAAATATTTGATGCGCTAAAATCATTTTAGTTAACAAATAATGTATTAGTCCTAATTTACAGATACGAGAGTTTATTCTAATAAACCTTGGCACACAGAAATCAACCACGAAAAAAAGTGAAAGAGGCGTGAAGCCTTAGTGACTCTACGCTGCCTAGTTTGAGAAATTTTAGAAGTTTCTCGGGTTGGGAAATAAATAGTTGAAATTGCATGAAATTTGGCGCACAAATAATTTTTAGCTAAAGCGTCAAATTTATGGAGCATATGGAGGATGAATCGGCATTCAGAATGAGTAGGAGAATTTGAATCGCTCAAAGACAGATCTCGGGCTACTTTTAACGTAAGATCATCATCATCATGCCACCTCCAAATTCCTCTTTAAGCAAACAGGAATAATACAGAAGAGTAGAAAAACATTTCCACTTATAATATCATGAAGAAAAATAATAATGGCTCTAGTTAAAAAGCAAAGAAGAATAACAGATATTGAAGAACGAGTGAAAACAACCAACTCCGGCTTCTCTCAACCAAATGCCTCGATTTTTCCACATGAACGATAGAATGGAGTTACATCGGACTCGTAATCATTCGCTTTATCATCGCCCAGAAACCAAATCAAAGGTTTAGAAAACTGAAATTCGATTATAAAAAAAAATTGAGCGACATCAAGAAATCGAGCGACACAACGGCTACGCAGAACAAATCGAAGTCTGCCGAAGCAGTTCATAAAAGGAAAAAAGCGAAAAACCATTAAATGTTGAGCAGTACATACAACGTAACAAGACATGATTGGCACGTCGACGACTCTGCCAGAGAGATCAAGATGCCGCGAAAGATAGATTTGTCTGGGATCTAGCGTTGCTATACAAACCTGCCACTGGTAACATCTGCCTCTTGCGTTGGTATATAAAGCCTAAGAGGTTAGGGTTTTGAACATCTTGAGATGTCTAACGTAATTGCATAATCACTTGGCCATTTACATACATACCACTCAATTCCAATACATTACATATCTAATATCTAAACTTTATTTTTAAATTGCGAAATTTACATACCTAGAGCCTAAAATATTTAATATTACATATTTCAAGCCAAAATTTATTTATATTTTCAGCACTATTTTTAAACAGTGTAGGTCGCATCTCATGGACAACAGGCGATGGTATTTTGGAATACCTCGAAGAGCAGAAATTCATCAAATTTGATGGCACTCCAGCCAAAAATATAGGAGAGGAGGAAGATCTGGAATTCTTTGTTACTCCCTCATTCGAAATTGAGAAATAAAGAATGAGAAAGAAAGAGGAGAAAGAGAGACGCCTTAAATAAGAAGAAATAAAGAACAAAAAAATAGAGAGGTATTTGAGAAAATTTAGTTCGTTGGTGCTTTTTTTTTTATATATATAGGAATAACATGGGCATGCATGAGCATACGAGACTGAAGCAGCAATAGAAAATGGCGGTTGGATTGCACATCTTGGAAGAATGAGAAGATATTCTGTCCAAGCACCGTATGTCTGGACAGCCAACCGTCGGGTGCCACATCTCCACACATGTCAGTGACAGGCGACTTGGCACTAAGCGGTTGACCCTCCAGACATGCGAACGTTGAGATGAAAAAAATTTTCTGGAAAAAGTGAATAGATTTGAGATTGTGTTGTTGTAGCTATGGTTGTCGGTGTTCACCTGCACGACTCTCGACGGAGGCAGCTGCCTAAGAACTCCAACGACGAGAGAGCCCGCCTGGCACAAAAGTAGAATTGACTTGTTAATTTTAACGGCTAGATGTTATTTATGTCTTTATTTTAATTTTTAGGTGCTAGAAATGTAAATAAGTGAGTTGAGGTGTGAAATATGTCATATTAAAAGTTTAGGGTGCTATGTGTGTAAATGCTCCTTTTAAATTTTAAACCATCTAAATATTTCTTATAATGTCAAAATATTTTTATTTTTAACTTTTAAAACATGAAATACAATTTTTTATTCACATGTCATATGTAGTTGTGTGCAAATATTACCGTGCTTTACTTGCTAGTGTCATTTTTTTTCGTCTCATTTCCCTTTTATTGTCCTTTGTGCATATATTTTAGCCACTAATGTATTCCTTCTCTCCATCTATTGAGGGGTTTCTACCCTCGGCAAGGATGAACTTCTCTCCTCCCCCTTACTTCTCTGCACCTAACTTTATTTTGTATTATTTTCCTTTTACAAATTGGTAAAGTTTGTTTTCCACACAGCCACCCAACTCCTCCAAATTCAATCTTTCATATCTTCCTACTACAGAAGATATAGTGTCTTCTTAGAAGAAGATTGAAATAAAATTTCTCTCTCTCTCTCTCTCTCTCTCTCTCTCTCTCTCTCTCTCTCTCTCTCTCTCTCTCTCTCTCTCTCTCTTTGTGATGACTTCTTTTTATTCAACTTCACTTGTTTAGAGAATCTCAACATAGCGATAGAAGGTGGCACATAATTTATAAGCAAAAATTCTTTATTTTTAAATGTTGTTTGCCCGGCATTCAATCAATAAAGGAAGACTTTACGGAAGTACCCATTTGGATTAAACATCATAATCTTATTTTATGACGTTTGTCCGAGAATGGAATATCCAAGTTTAATAGTTCCTTTAGTGCTCACTTAGTTGTTGACCCTTAATAACTAAGGGAACTCGCGTCACTTTTGCTCGAGTTAGTGTTCATAAAATACTCGGTCTACTCTATCAGATTTTATTATTATTATTGTCAAGGGTAGAGATATTATTCAGCCTATTATATATATGAATGGAGGCTCTAGCCCCATACAACTTGCAAATTTTATTATTATTATTGTCAAGGGTAGAGATAATATTCAGTCTATTATATATATGAATGGAGGCTCTAGTCCCATACAACTTGCACTCCTTTGACCATGAACCAAAATCGTACTCTAAATTTCCAAAGTTCAAACCTCTCCTTCCACAGAGGATAAAGCCTCTCTAGAAGAAATGAAAGTTCTTTGGCTTGTTTAAGGGCGCATTTGGTTCGATCTGTCAGTTATTCAACTTTACTGTTACTGTTGTCTTTGTTAAGAAGCAGTGCGGGGAAGCAGTATGAGGGAAGTTAATCTGTCTGTTTGGTTGCGATTGTGGGAAAACATTTCACTGAGCGACTTATTCTGTAAAAATGGCCGACTGCACTTGTTTATTAAAAGCTGTTTGAAATTTTCGATTTATTTATATGATATACAGGTTTTGCAAATACAAATTTTTTTTTAAATTTAATATTTTAAATATTGAAAGTAATAAAAATAAATTATATTTTAAAATGTTTAACAAATAAATTTTATATTATGAGCCTGATTCTATTTTAAAATGTTATACTATTAAAAAATTTTATATTATGAGCCCGATTCTATTTTATAGTGTGAAATATTTAAAATGTTTAACGAAAAAATATATTTTAATAGCAACAAATATATTAGTAACACTTTTAAAATATTTATGAGAAATTTCATATTATGAGCCCGATTCTATAAATATATTTATATCTATTAACGATTACCTTTAAAAAATATATATTTTCACATGTATATATAATTGAAGTTACCTATATAATTGAATTTACCTCACATGTATATATTTAAATATATTTATATTTAAATCTAAAAACTATCATACTTTTAAAGTTAATCATATATATATATTTTTTTTAAAGTACTAAAATGTTTATGTAAAAATATTTTTCACAAATTACTAAAAATATTTCACACTTGAAAATGATTTGAAACAAAGAACACGAAAATAACGATTTCATATCCCAAAAAATCATAAAAACCTGCAGTTGTACATCGTGTCCTCTCAAGCACGTGCTAGTAACAGTGCAGTGAAAAAGAACTGCAGGACAATTAGAACAACAACTAACACGATAATAATGTTCACTTTATTTTTGAGTTCCTGTAACTCTGTGTGACACAATCTTACAGTGAAGCGGTCCACTCCCTAGCATTGGGCTCTTGATAATCCAGTAGACTGTCCGCCCATCGGAAAAAACCGCATTGTTGTGAAATGTTTTGAGGGCAGCGATAAAACTTTCGGCGAAAGCTATGCGGTTGTCGTGATGTTAAAAACAATGTTTGGAGGCCACAGTGACATAAAATTCGGTGAGAGGTAGCCGACATGGTGGAACTCATTTCTTCCTGAAATGCAAGCGAATATATAAATTAAATATTTTGAGCAGTATTTAAATACTTTAAACTGAATACAAAAATTAAATATTTTTACAAGTACCAATCTAATTAAATAAACAACTGAATAAATCTCAAATTAGCATCTAACTAGTTTATAAGAAATAATAAAATAAAATAAAAGTTTATCAAATGACATTACAAGTACCAATAAATTAGTTTATGAAATAGAACTAGACCGAAAAACTCGCTAAGGCGATACAATTCTATGCCATATTAACCAACGCATTTGTGATTTCTTCTCGTAGCGATGTCATCTCTACAGCACCGTCGCCGTCCTTGGTGCAAGTGTAAGGCTGTTTGCTATCATCTGCTATAGGGCCTACATGGTTTCCTAATGGTTGTGCACGTACTTCTTGATTTACTTCTGCACTGCAGAAGTCAACATCAAATCTCGATCTATGTCGTCTAATATAATTATGCAGCGTCATTGTTGCTATAACGATCTGCACCTGTTTAGAAAATGGATATGGGGGCATGTCTCGTAGTATAACCCATTTTTTCTTCCAAACACCAAATGTCCTCTCGATCACGCCTCGTAAGGAAGAGTGTCGTTTGTTGAGGACCTCCTTCCGGGTTCGTGTCACATTACTTGCTCTTTCAAAGTCCGGTATATGATACCTTGTATCCGGGAATGGTTTCATATAACCCCTTGCATCGGATAACCGGCATCCACCAGATAATATTTTCCTGTTTAAAATTTGTTAGTATTTTTTTATGTTTGGAAATCACATAATTGAATTTTGTTAGAATACACATACCGTTTGGTGGATGCAGGGAACAGTAGCTTTCATTTCTCGTTGCAATTTTAAATATTCTGCTGTCATGTGCACTACCCTCCCAACCAGGCATGACAAATGTAAAACACATGTTAAAATCGCATACCGCCATGACGTTTTTGTGTTGGTACTCCACTTCGGCCTATAAATGGAACTTTCTCACTGTTCGAAACACGTGCATCGATATGTGTTCCATCAATTGCTCCGATACAATCCTAACAATATTTAGGCACATTAATTGTAGGTAGATTCAGAAATAAAACAATCAAATTCAAATGAAATACCTTAAAGAACGGCATGTACCGAGGATCGTTGCGAATCTCTCTCGGTATTTCTGCAAATGTGGGATCAAGTGGCTTGATAACATCTTTACTCAGGCTAAGCAGAGCATTCAAGCCCATCGTGAAATACCTACTAATTGTTTCGAAGAATGTTGAAAATGTTCCATCGGCTGAACGCATCGACTCGTTACGTGAAAGTATATAAATAGTGATTGCTAATACCTCCCGATTTGTTGTCCTCGTAGACCCATGCGATCCATGAGAGTCTACGAAGCTCCGCTAAAAGGTCTTTGAATACGTCTCGAAACATTCTAAATATGTTGTGGAATCTAGTTGGATGCCCTTCAACATCTCCACGACCCATTTTTCCCGATTTGTGCTGATGTGTAACATCGGGGTCGGTCAACGTAGGTGTTGTAGTAGTCGATTGCCAAGTTTATTGCTGCATTTCTCCTCCTACGACGACGTTCCTCAGGATTCATTCTAGATTTTGCTCTGAATTAAAAGGGAAACCAAATCAATTGAGGAATTCATATACATAATTTATCCTAAGTCACATGCATAATTTTAATACTTATGAGAGCAATATGAAAGGAAAGACAAAACAAAACAGCGTTAACAAAATTTATCGTTCAAAGAAACAACCAGACGTCACATGTTCCTCATGTGCAAAGTAAACTACAAATGCATAGTTCTCTAAATGTGCAAATTAAACTAGAAATGCATAGTTCTCCAAATGTGCAAATTAAACTACAGATTGAAATAAAGTCATGTGTTCCTCTTGTAATAAAAATATCGTAGGTACTTCACCCTACGTTGCTTAGATATTGCCATGAAGAAGTCCCTGTGTACGGAATCCTATAGCAGCTCAACTGCGAAATAATATAGGTCATCATCAAGTGCAATGTCTTCATCCTCATCCAAAAGTGAAACCACATCATTCACCGAGGTTCTCTGCACTCTATGAGGTGCATCATTGGAAGATTTAATCAAGTAGGAGAGTTGAGCCCTGTATGGTGCCGCTCCTCTCTTCTTCCTACAGTCGAAGCGAGGACGCTTTGATCGATTCGTAGACTGGATCTCAGTATTTCCAAGGCTAGACAGTACTGGAGAATCATCAGATAGACTGACAGCCACAGACTCCTGGGTCTCAGTAAAACCAACCTCGTTGGGTGCACATGCATACTTGCCAGTGGCGACGGTACCCTTGAACATCCGATCCATCCTTTCCTCGAGTTCAGGTTCAATTCCAACCAGTTTAAACTTTTTTGCATTGGGAAAAACCTGAGAGAAAAGTGGATCTGTTAAAATTAAAGAAGAATTTTCAAAACTATTGAAATTATGCAATAAATATCTACATACTTACCACAAGTCGTTGTGCCCACCACTCTTCAGATGCATTTATGGTGCGTTTATCTGGATTCCAACCAAGACCTGTACATCCATTTTTTAAATCTTTCCACGTCTTCCAATCTTTTTTCAGCTGATCCCATTTATTTTTAAGTTGAGACCTTTCATACGTCCTCCCAGTTGCTTCTGCAAAACCCTTCACAACATTTTCCCAACCTTCCTTACTTAGATAGCTTGACGGTCTATTTCCCAAATCTATCTCTTTTATGCATAGATCACAAAAGAGATATTTTATCTCCTTCTCCCATGTTGCAGGTTGAGCAATTTCCTTTCCCTTATTGGCCATGTTATGGTAAGCTAGAGCACATATAGAGAATAAATATATTGAAATTTATAACTGGGCTAACATTTCAAACTACGTCGACACGAAATACATTCAATTTTAAACTATAACCACATCCAAGCTAAACATAAAACTTTAACGAAAACATTGAAGAAAAATATAAAAGAACACGTATTATTTTTACGTGGTTCGGTCAATATAACCTACATCCACGGGGAAGAAGGGCGGCAATTTTATTAGATGATGAAAGAGGTAGGTACAAAGCTTTATTTCTTACAAGATTTCACCTCCAACATAGGACATCACGTATATAACACCACTATAAACAAATTTGGCACTATAACTTTCCACTATAACACCAAGCATATGACAGAACAAAACCGAGACAGCTTCACCCAAAAAAAAGCTGCTCAAACATAACATATGACTTTCCATACAACTACAAACCGTGGGTTTGGCTGCTAGGCAGGAGCAAAACAAATTTGGCAACAACCTTTAAACAAAGAAAGGCTCCCAATCATGATTAGGCCTCCAGGAACAAGAAAAAAGTAAAACAGAGCCAGATTAGGACCCCACCCGAGACAGCATATGTTAGGCAGCAGTGAACAAAGGAGCAAGCCCAGCACCAATCTATCAATGAAAATCGCAAGCCCCAAACTGCCATGGGGACAGCTGCTGCTACGCAGCAATGAACAAAGGAGCAGAAAATCCTTCCAAAGGCATATATTAGACAGCATAAAAAGGCTCCCACACAGGCATCAAACCAAGCATATAAACTTTCCATCTAACCACATTACTTCCATCTAAAAACATTAAACCGAGCATATAAAACACATTATTCCCATCTAAACAGCAAAAACCAATTCTCACACCACCCAATTTATATATCATACACCACCCAATTCTCATGAATTTATATATACAATTGGGGGCATTTACATACACCACCCAATTCTTATGATAAAAAAACTGGAAGCAGGAATCTGTTCTAGGGAATACAATCATAACTCGGAAGCATAATATCATTCTCGGGAGGTTGATTAAACATATTTCCGATGCACATGGAAATCATGATAACTAACATTTTCAACAAATAATTTCAGCCTAATTTGAACCTGTTAGAACTGATCCAAAGGAGGCAGTTCATATGATTAATAAGATTATGCTATCAAACTCTAAAACTATGCAGCCCCCACGCCAAACGAGCTCTAAGGGGCTCCTCCACCTAACGGCAGCATGGAACCCAAGAAACCATAAATTAAAAATCGTAAACAATAACTGTGATGCCATTTCAGTGAAGATAAAAACCTTAAGAACCGCAAACAATGATGACTATTCAAAAATAATTAAGGTGATGCCCAACTCTTCCAGATTTTTTATGTCATTGTAGCCATTTCAGTGAAGATCGAGCCTTAAGAACCGCAAACAATAACTGTGCAATAAGAAGCAAAAGGTAGATGGAGAACCAATTCTTAGCTGGAATTTCATTCCATAAAAATGCAAAGAACAACACTCCATAAAATCTCATGCCATTTCACAGATCCAGACGAAGTGTAAGCATAGAAACAAAGAAAAGCTGTCGAGAAAGCGGGAGGTATAGAGAAGGGAGAAAACTCAAAATACCTCAGATCTGCAAGTAGATCGGCAAAAATGGCTCGGTTTTTACCTGAGATCGGCCGATTCGAGTGGATAGGGAAGAAGAAAAGGCAACAGATAAGCCGGAGATATCAGCAGGCGGAAGGGAGAAGGAAGGCAGGCGCGCGGGGTAGGGATGAGAAATACCGCGTGAGGAAGCTGCGACGCGGGTTTATTGCCGCTGCCCGCTTCGTCTCCGCTTCCGCCGCGCTGCTCTATCCAAACGAACGAAAGTCGGCCGAAGCCCCCGCGACGCAGCGCGACGCCCCGCGAAGCGCTAACCAAACACGCCCTAAGTCATAGCAGACAACACACCCACCCACCCACAGACACACAAACACACACATGCACCACCACTCTCTCTCCCTTCCACCTCTAACCCTTACCTAGATCTTTACATCCCTCGCCCTCTCATATTTCTAACCCCTCCTTTCATCTTTCACTCTCCCTTGATCCTGAAGCCCATGACCCTATATCCCACAATATTGGTCTTTTAAATTCCAACCTCCCCACCTTAAAAAACTTGTAGAGACTCTTTCATCCCTTATTAAGTCTAACTCCTTCTAAAATTATACCTATGGTGTAAATCTCCTTTTCAAACAATATTAATCACCCACTTCCTCTACCTTATCCATCAATTCTAAGATCAAAAAGGGTAGGCCTAAAAGAGGTGGGTCTCCATCACAACATAAACTTTTCTGAATGTCCTACCCTAAGATGGTTGTTTGGAATGTAAGAGGTTATAACAATAATATTAGAATTATTGATTAAAAATTTAGTCACGATCATAAACAAGATCTCATATGTCTTCATGAAGTGAAGCTCAATCTTGATTTTGTCACTGATGTGTTCTCCTCCAACCACAACTCTCTCTTTCCTAATGAGAACAATGTGCATAACTTACTTTTTTCACAAAATGACAGTATTCAAATAAAGTGAAATTGTAACAGTATCTCTTTCTTTGTGTTGCATACTCACCCTAGTACATTCATGGAATGGTGAACTATTCTACTTCTATTACTTTTTATCTACATTTGTGCAAGAAAATAATAGTGATACTTAAAGAAAAGAGCTATGCCACCCTATCTCCTCTCTCACTACCACTATTTTGAAACGTGGC